>LR751207.1:61306-202381 GCA_902729485.2 Mus minutoides | reverse complement strand
CTCCTCCCAGCACCCTCATCCAGCCTTGGTTTTTGTTGGCAGAAAGAAAAACCTTTTTCCCATTAATGGCCACATCATCTATGAGAGCTGCAACCTCTAGGGAATTGCCCTAAGTAGGAGCTGAGGCAGAGAGAGCCACACGGCCACAGTCAAATCCTAGCCCCACAATCCTGAGAATCTACTTCTTCCTGTTTGCAAACCCAAATCCCCTCCACTGCAAAATGGGGAGAGCTACTTTTCTTTTGCAAAAGATTAAGTGAGATACTGTTAGGTCCCCAGACCATACTTTAGGGGGAAAAAAATCATGAAAGAGCCTAACCCAAGACCGAGCATGTAGAGACCTGTCAGGTAAGATTATGAAGACAAGAGACAGTCTTAGCTTCCACCTCCAGTCAGCCCAGAGAGGAGGAGGTCGGGGGTCACAGGTCTGGAACCCAAGACAACTGACACCAGGCTCAGGGCTTACCAGCACTGTGACAACATTCCTCAGAGGCCAGGCATTAGTGTTCTCATCTGAGAAGTGAGTTGAAGAGGCATCGTGGACTCCCCACCAAGGGGCCTGATGGGGGAGATGTTAACTATAAGAACTGGCTGCCCCGCCGGGCGTGGTGGCGCATGCCTTTAATCCCAGCACTAGGGAGGCAGAGGCAGGCAGATTTCTGAGTTCGAGGCCAGCCTGTTCTACAAAGTGAGTTCCAGGACAGCCAGGGCTATACAGAGAAACCCTGTCTCGAAAAAAGCAAAAAAAAAAAAAAAAAAGAACTGGCTGCCCCATCCACTCCCATAGGCCTTCTCCTGAATACCATGGACCAGGGGAGGAAAGATCTCTGGACTTCCTTCTCCAGAGATGGGCTTGCTCCGTGGGAAGGAAGTACCCTCCTTTCTCCGGGTCAGGCTGGATGCTTAGGAGCCCTGATGGTTTTCCAAAGTGAGCTGGATGGAGTAACCTAGCCAGGTCAGTACCGGAGACTGTAGTTCCATAGGTAGAGTGTTTGCCCTGTCTTCATAAGGCCCCGAACTCAAACCATAACACAACCTAAAATGTTGCGGTGGCGCATGCTTGTAATCCTAGCACCCAGGAAGTTAGAGGCAGGAAGATCTGAAGTTTGTGGTCATTGGATATGAAGCAAGTTGGACTACATGAGGTCATCCCTCAAAAGGAAAAAGGAAAAAAAACATCTGAATCTAAGCTTTGCCTTGCTCTCTGTTCTACTGACTACCGTCAGGGTCCTAAAGAGGTTTGGGTCTCAGGAACCTGAGGCAGGGAGGGTCCTATTATCAAAACCCTTCTTCTGAGCCTGGGGTCAGAGGAGATGAAGTGGGAACTTAGGTAGGTCTTCCCATAACTGCATTTCGGGGCAACCAGCCCAGCTTTGGAGCCTGGGTGGGGAATTGGTGTAGATCCTGTAACCTAAGTGCTTATAAAAAACCATAGCTGCCCGAGCCCCGCCGCCTAATATATCCTACTCCCTGAGAGCAGGACCTGGTGCATATGTCTATCTAGTGGGTTCTGTGAGTGAATCTGCAGCAGCCAACCCTAGCCCCACATGTTTAGAACCAGAGGTTCGAGGTCATTCTTATAATGAGGAAACAATGGTCCAGAGAGAGGCTATGACGCACCAAGACCATTCGAAGAGAGGACAATGGTCTTTATCCCTTTTCTCCTGAGTGATAGAACCGGCTCCCTCTAGTTCCCTCCACCTGGGCCTGGGAAGTGTGGTGTTTGGGCTAGACTTCCCTGGGGCCTCTGGGATTTTGGTAGTCTGAGTGTGGGAAGAGGAAGAGTAAGGAGAGGGGTCATTTGCATGGGGTTGACACCTGTTCCACCTCTCCCTGAGTGAATATTCCCAGAGGCTACTAGCGGGTGTTTTCTGAAGGATTTACAGCCTAGACCTGAGACACTCATTTCCACTGCTGGAACCCACCTGTCTCCTAGAACGGCACAAGCATGCACTAGGTTATGTTAATTAGCCCTCTCATATTTCTGGTCTCCACAACCTCCTCCTAAGCCTGCATCCCACACTCGAAACCTTCTAGGTTGTTAGCTGCGGCTTTGTTTCTAGATTTCCCTCCCACCTGTTAAGTGTCTCCACACAGCCTCCCAAGTCCCCAAGTCACAGGCCTCCTCTTTCCTCCAGGTTCAGGACTAGCCTCCACCCACCCCGTCCTGGGTTCTTGGCTCTTGTGGTCTGACATAGCGTCAGGAATTCCGGAAGACAGAAAATATTTCTAGCTCATTTTTAAGTCTTGAGACCTCAGCCTGGTTCCAGCATAGTCCAGAAAAGTCGGCACTTGCTGTAGTTCACAGCCCAACTTAATGCGCATGCGCATGCCCCGCCCCCTTCCAGTTCCTACCCTGCCTTCCACCACACCCACACCCCCATCCCCTTTACTCTTTAGTCACACAGTCACCTTATTCATGTGTGGCCCATCACAGGACTGTACTGAGGATTGACAGCCTTCAAGAAAAGGAGATGGGGCAGGTGTGGACTTGGTCAGCACCCAGTAAGTGACGGCCATTGCTATTGCAGGTTGGCCGAATGATGCGTCTGCTTGTATCATGTCTGCCTCTTTATTCCTGGAAACGTGCTCGCCAAGGTTGGCTCCATGCAAGAGTGGCAATGCCTGCCCCGTGTGTCCTGCATGGGGACTTGCTGCCTTGCTTGTCTGTGAGGAGCACGTGATGGGGTAGGAGGAGGGCATTGTGGGAGTCTGGGACCTTAACCAAGTGTGTGGAAACCGCAGAAGCAAGCAGTAAAGATGCAGCTAAAACGGGATCGAGACTCAAAAGGTGAGGAGCAGCCAAGACCTTCACTCACTATTTGCTAACACCCAGAGCTGGAAAAGCACAGAATTGGGGTCCCGAGAGAACCTAAAAGTCGGAAGGTTGGGTGAGTCTTGGCTCAGGGTTCCAAAGCAGCCCTCTGAGTCCTGCTGTCTTCCTTGCTCCCCCAAAACTGTTGTAACTAGGGCACGTGGTGTGGAGACACACACTGTGAACTGCAGCGCAGCATGTTCTTGTGAGATTAAAAAACACGGTTCTAATCTGAGATAGTACGCTTTGAGAATTCAAATGCCCTCTTGAGATCAACCGGACCCTGCTAGGACACGTACCTGTAATCCACTGGTGTTCTGCCACCTGCTGGTGAGAATCTGCAATGGCAGTCTAAACAAGTTCTCGAGCCCCCCTGTACTGCCTGGGGCTAGGGATGCAGCTCTCATGCTCTACGGAACCTTGCTTGGCCCGTACTCTCGCTGTGAAGATTCTTAGCTATGTGCAAGGGGAACATTCCTCTTAGACCCTCCATTTGACTACCCCATATACCATCAGTAAGGACAGCTCTGGAAAGCTGTCAATAAGGGACTCTGGGGTACCAGCACAAGAACCACACTTTAAAGAGGAACTGTGGATGTCAATGGACAATACCCCTGGCCCCATGAAATCCAGGCCTTTGGGGAATGAGGAATCCTGGCTGATTCATCTGGTTTGCCTGAGATCATCCTATTTCTTTGATTTGGTGTTTTGGAGACTGGGTTTCTTTGTGTAGCCCTGGCTGTCCTAGAATTTGCTCTGTACACCAGGCTGGCCTCAAACTCAGTGATCCATATGCCTCTGCCTCCCAAGTACTGGGCTGAAAGGCATGCACCACCTTTGCCCGGTTGACTGTCCTAGTTTTAGCACTGAAAATCTCAGGTCAACATCTGGGTAGTCTCAAGCAAACCAGATGAGTTTGCTGGTATCTACTGTGTGTGTGTGTGTGTGTGTGTGTGTGTGTGGCAGTGGGGGGGGGGGAGCGCCAGTGCTGCCACACTGACATATGGGCTCTGGTGGCCTAAAGGAGCCCAGAGAAACCCCCTGTGGCCCATGGAGCGCTCACCCAGGTGCTAGGCTCACACAATCTGGAGATCTTCTCTCTACTTAGTTCAGCATCACATGGCTCTGCTGGGACTCTGAAGCTTAAAGGTTTGTCTGTGCAGTGATGCCGAAGGAAGAGAATGGGTAGGAAGGGCCTCTTCCGGAGAACCCTTCTCATTGTCCAAAGGGAAACTGAGGTGCTAACAGACCCTGAAGGCTCCTCAGAGAGGCTTGAGTTCTTGGCTGTTTGTGGCAGTCCACCCTCTCCAACAATTCTTGTTAAGGGTACCCCAAATGCCTGAAAGAAAAAAAAACAAAAACAAAACCCAGACTCCATCCTTAGCCCTAAGGGTGCAAGCTTGTGGTCCAGACAATCTCACGACTGGCTCAGCCTTAAGCATGTGAACCAAGGTATTCCAATCCATAGGACCAGGACTTTTATTTTGCAACAGGGGAGATTTGAAACAAACAAACAAAAAAACAAAACAAAACAAAAAAACTAAAAAACAAACCAAAGCAAAAAGCCAGCTCCTGGGGCTATGTGCCTTGACCAATTCAGGAAGACTCGGACTCACATAAATTGGTAGCTATTTATTCCACTGAAAACGCCAAGAATAAACCAGACATCTCTTCTCCCCTCCCCCACCCCCCAGTAGCAGAAAGTTTGAGCAGTGGTCATTCAAGTTCACAGCCACAGATTAAAAAAGAAAGAAAGAGAGAGAGAGAGAACTAGAACAAAACCCTAAACAAATAGTAACAAAGAAGCCAGCACGGGGCCTGGCATTCCCCCAAGGCTCTCCCTTTGAAGGGGGTGGGGAAGCCATGGGGCAGGATTTGAGCTATGGCGCATAGGGCTGGAGATGCTTTTCCTATAAATGTGATTTGACTCTTTGTTTCTTTCTCTCTCTCTCTCTTTTTTTTTCATCTGGAGGGTATTTGGATGGAGCATGGAGCTTGTCAGATGAGGGTGGGCTCTGGGCAGTTTTTCTGCCAGTTCCCCTGCCTGCTACCTTGGGGCCATTGTAGTGTCCCAAGGTCTTCATTAGTTGGCTGTCCACCCACAGGAGTAGCCTCTGCAGAGGGGGCCGTCTCAGACTGGGGCAGGGACCTGCCTCCACTTCTCCCACATGTGAACAAGCACATAGTGGACAGGGGCATGTTAGCCAACAGAAGGCAGGGCACAGGCCTGGCTGGTTGGGGAAACTGAGGCCCAAAGAGGGCAAAGGACTCACCCAAACCTACACAGCCCATCTGGTCAGAACCCAGGGTCAAAGCCCCCAAACACTTCTTTCCCCTGCAGTCCATTGCTGGTCATCAACAGACTGGCACCAAATAGTAAAATGAGGGGCACACAGGGGAAAGGGTGGGGGTTGGCCAGGCCTGGTGCATAAGAGGGCCAGCCAGTGACAAAGACAGCAAGCTCTCGGAGGTGGTGGGTGCTTGTGACGTCTTTTACTCTGACCCTCCATCAGTCTGGGTAGGAACATTGATGGAGAAACTGAGGCTCGAAGAAGGGATGGTAGATCCTGCCCGGTGATTGCAGTGTCCCCTGGTAAAGGCCACACCCTCCTTTACCTTTATCTGGGGACAAAGGGTTTGCTGAACCTTATGAAGAAGCCTGGTTCTGGGGCAGGACAAGGGCCCATTCCTGGGCCTGGGTAGCAGTGTCTCTACCAAGGGCAGAGGCCACAGTGGAGTGGCTTAGACAAGAGAACAACTCCTCTGCCCTCTACTTGTCCCTGGGCAGCAGGATTTGAGAGAAGAGCCCAGGATATAGCTCACATGTAGGCGAAAGGGGAATACCAGAAAGTTCTGGATTAAACATCCCTTCTACTTCTGCTCCCATCGACCCTCAGAAAAGCCACGAGGACAAAGCTGTCTCCAGACCCCTGGACGCATGGCTCTTCCTCCCCTAGAAACTTCCAGAGGGAACAGGGTCTCATGCTGGCAAAACATAGCCACGGAGAGACCAAAAGCACAGAGAGGCAGCAACGTAAGTCCAAGTTGGACACCGAGAATATTACCTTGAATGTTATTTTTTTTTTGTCCAAAAAAAAGTGTCATTTGATTTTGCTGAGTGTTTTTCTCCTTTTTTGTTTTTTTTGTTTTTGTTTTTGTTTTTCAACATACTTACTGCATATAAAGTCATGCAAAGAAAACAGTGCAGACAGGAGATCCCCGTGAATGAGATACAGCATTCCATATAAGAGCCAAACCCAGGAAGAGGGGGAGAAGAAGAGAAAGAGAAAGGGAGGGAGAGGGGAGAGGAAGGAAGTGGTGTGAGTGCGTGTGCATGTGCTTGTGCGTGTGTGTGTGTGTGTGTGTGTGTGTGTGTGTGTGTGTGTGTGTGCGCGCAGGGGAGGAGTTGAAGGCTGGGTAAGCAGGCAAGCGCAATAGAGCGCACACCAGCCCAAGTTCAGCATGAACTAGGAAAATAAGTTTCTGGCACTCTTGCTTGGCCAAGTTGAGAGAGGTGATGAGAATAATGTGCCAAGGAGGTGGTGAGTGGGAGGCTGGGCTGGGGAGGGATAGCATAAAGATACGGGGGGGTGGGGGGGATTTCCTGGGAAGTAAGGTAGTGAGGTCTCCAGTTCCAGAGATGCCAAGTCTACATAATCCCATCCTGATGGCCTCCCCTGACTTGACTCACTGTGTGTTAGTCATGCTGGCTCTGGAAGAAATCTTGTCAGCTGACTTTGGGGACCAGAATGGAAGGAAGCCATGCTCCCTGGGGGGGGAGGCCACCTCAGAAAGCACCCCCCCCCCAGAAAGGACTCCCCTCCATGAAAAAAAAAAAAAAACCTCTGGAACAGGGTAAAAACTTCCCCTCACTCCTCTTCCCACCCACTTCCCAACCCATCCGACTCTTCTTTACAGTAAACTTGAGAGGTCTAGTTATCACATAAATGTCCGTTAACGCAAAATCCATTTACGAAATACACGGAAGTTTGGCTGTAAAAAGGCATGCGTCCAAGTAGAAGTGATACCTAAATGTTGCTTGCTTTGCCCCTGAAACACCTTCAGATCTCCTCCCAGACAGATGAGGCTGGAATTCTCCAAGGACGTTTAAGGGCAGGGTGGGTGGGTCAACACGAGAGGCAAACTTCACAGGAGGACTGAGGCAGGGAGTGGGGAACCTGGACGGTAGAGCCCACCCCCTCCCCGGTGGCGTGGCGTGGCGTGACGTGGCGTGGCGTGGCGTGGCGTGGCGTGGCGGATGGTCTGGTCAAAGGCAAGGCCAGCACAGAAGAGAGCAAATGACAGCAGCAGTTCCTAGAGTTGGCTCCTCTCTCTCTCTCCCTCATAAGGGGTTGGCTTGGAGACTGAGGGCCTCCAGGGACCCCAAGAGAGAAGGAATTGACGAGAGGTGCCCTCAACACAGCTTGCCAACCTCTTCCTCACTTCCTGCCAATTGCACAGCTGAGGCCTCATCTATAGTTAAAGCTAGGCCAGGCCAACAACAGTGGGTAGGGGGTGGGGGTTCCTGGGGCCAGCACCCTGGGTACTTGAGCCGGAAGAAGGTCCCCACTGGCAGGAAGAGCTTGGGCAACGGAGCTGGGGAGAGCTGGCTGTTCACTGTGATGTCGTGACGACTTCTGTGAACAAGCAGGTTTTCGTGACGCGAGTATAGAGGTGGCAACGGTAGGGTGATATGACAGGGAGAATTCCAGCAAAATCCAAAGGAGAACCAGCAGCCACATTCCACGGACAAAGAGCGGATCTCTGCGAAGCAAGGACGCAGGGACCCTGGCCTGGTCCTTCAACTGTAAGACACAGTAAACCCACAACCTTAGACGCGGTCGATTCTGCCTTCCACCCAGTTCTCCCACATCTCTAGTCTTCTCACCTTTCTGGAGCAATTTGGAGACTGAAGGCAGCAGCCTGCTCCTCCACCCCCACCCCACCCCCACTCCCCCGGGGCATGCCTCTCTTCTAAGGCAAATACCCTTAATGCACCCCAGAGAGATTCAGGATGAAAGAATCCTTACTGCGGCAGGACGGAGGGCGCCCCAGATCTGTGGAAGTGGACGATCTGCCATTTGCCGTCCCTGCGGTGCCAGACGCGGGTCTCCTCTGACTGGGCCGTGCGGGGGATGCCGCCTGCATCTAGGTACTGAGTGATGCGGATATAGGCGATGCAGGCTGATTCGTCACCCATCAGGTGGATGTGAGGGTTCAGGATGGTGGTGTGCACGGGCTTGCTGTTCCGGGACCACACTAGAGGCAGGAACGGGAGGGGCTGAGGAGAGGCAACCCCGGGAGGGGGTGGGTGCGATAGAGGTCGGGGGTGGGGAGAGGGGTGGGGAGGGGTCTGGGGAGAGGAACTCCTGTCTCATTCCATTGTTCTCTCAGCTTCCAGCTTCCCCTTCAAGGGAGACAGAGTCTGCCTGACTCATTTGCAGCAGGGGAATCTCTGGAACAGGGATGGGCTACCCGAAGAGAGTCAAGGCAGAACCACTACATAACCTAGATAACAGGATACCACATCCCAGATAAGGTACAGTGGTCTTCGGACATGCTGAATTGTTCAAACATGGGGGAATTTTAGAACCAGTGTCTTGTCCATACAAAAACATGATTCCAATTTCCTGAGTCAGGTAAGGTTGATTTTTCTTGAACACAGAGCCCTATTGGGACCAGGCCAGCAGTTAAACGATAGAGGCCGAGCTGAGTATAAGATGCCAAGTGGCAGTTAGGGGTAATGGCGCACGTCTTTAACCTCAGTGCTTAGGAGGGAGAGGCAGGTGGGCCTTTGTGAGTTTGAGGCCAGCCTGGTTTACAGATCAAGTTCCAGGACAGCCAGGGCTACATGGAGAAACCCTGTCTCGAAAAACCAAACAAAAAGTGCTAAATGGCAACTGAGTCTCAGCCTCTGGGTCAGGGAGACAGTAGGGAGTGAGGGGGACTATGGTGAAGAGAACACATGTCCCACCTACAAGGCACCTTGCCCAGAGCTCCTCTGGGTTTCCATGTGTTTCACACCGTAATGCTCAAGAGAATCTGGAAATCTCTTTTGGATTTTCATATGAAAAGCCTTCACTTTTAACTACTGTTATATTATTCAAATGTAACACAGTTTGCAAACCAGAAACGTCTGTAATCTAGACACCTCCCACCCTGTGTTTACTCTTAGTTCGGACTGCTGAATTATCTAAGTGGGGGGTTTGAGGAAAATGGAATTGCAGAGTCTTCAAACTTTCGGTTTTGGGGAGTTGTATTGGTCATCATGAAGTGAAGTCATAGAGCTCTCTAGGGCTAGAGACATGGGAAGATCTTGTTGTCATGACAACTAACCAAAGTGCCTGGGACAGGTTCCCACCTCCATTTTCAACATCACCATAGTATTCTAGAAACTCTCATGTTGTTCATCAAGATGTAAAACAAAAGCACCGGAGGACAGTGACCCAGGGGCAGACAGAAGTCATTAGGCTCCCACTCTGAGGAGAACACTTACCCTAGTGTAGCCTAAATAATGGCTCCCAACCACGTGAGCAGCTATGGCCTCCAACCGTACCCAAGATAACCCGTTTGAGACCCTGTGACACCAGTCTTTCCTCCCCACCCACACATTCTGATTCTATTATCCAACAAAATTTGTGAACTACATATGTCTTGGAAAAGGTAAGCTATCAACCCCCCAGACTGAAGGAGCACCTAGTGGCAGCCACCCTCTGGTACTGTAATCATTGTGTGCCCAGGCCCTCAACCAGATAAACAGAGTAGCAGGCTCAGAATTCTGAGCTCTCAGACATAGAGAATGTAGACCCTTATGGTAACCCTAGAGGTTAAAAGTCACCAAGTTTCCCCTTTCCAAAGTGTATGAGGCCTCCCTAAATGTCCCCGAATGTGTTGCATGAGGCTGGCAGGAATGTGTCTGTGCATCTTTACAAAACTAAATCCAAGGCTACCATCTCACTTGGTCTGAGTTATTGATCTCTGAAAGAAACGCAGAAGTGTCGAGCTCAGAATGTGGGGTTTAGGACAATCCAGGTCCCGATCCATTCCAGAAGGGACAAACAGTTTAGCAGTGGTCGTCGTGGGGGCTAAGCTTTGTCATTGTTGCTCATGGCTGGGATCCCAGGGACCCTGACATAACATGGTGTTACTTGACCAGATTAGCAGCTTCCAGGATACCCCCTTCTCATGGACAAGGTGGGAGACAAGGCCAGGTGCTGGGCAGGAAAGAGCAGACAATAGGAGGTAGCTCTGGAGGACAGACAGGCTATACTGGGGCATGTCCCTGTAAGTCCTCCTGCGAAGTAACTAAAAGGTTAAGCCTAGAGTCTAGGAGCCAGTGCTGAGACAACACTTGCTGCAGGAAGCAAGCCAGAAACAGGAGCCTCTTTCTGAATTTAAACCGCTTGGTGGTCTCGGTCTCAGTGGAGACTAGAGGGTAGCAGCAGAGAAACAGCGCCCCCAGAGGACAGAGGCATAATGACAACCACAATGATTCCATCTGTGGGGAACCGCCAGTAGCGCCAGTAGGATAAGAGGACCAAAGATCCAGCTTTCTCTCTTAAGAACAGCGTCTCCACACTCAGCGAAGAGGATCAGGTCTGATTCTTAAAAAAAAAAAAATACAGCTTCTGGGACTGGAGAGATGGCTCAGTGGTTAAGAGCACTGACTGCTCTTCCAGAGGTCCTGAGTTCAATTCCCAGCAACCACATGGTGGCTCACAACGATCTGTAATGGGATCCGATGCCCACTTCTGGTGTGTCTCTAGACAGCAACAGTGTACTCACATGCATAAGACCAATAAATCTTTAAAAATTAAAAAAGAAAAGGGAAAGAAAATGCTTGAAATCTCTGTAAATTAAAATACAGTCAGCCTGGAGGGGGAATGCAAGTCCAGAGGCTGGGGAGCTGCTGCTATGGTGACAGAATGGCCCCATCAGCAAAGGAAGGGCGCCAGAATGTGGCATGTCCTCTCTCTTGGCCATAGTGGCAAATGTCTTCTGAGTGACAGGACTGGGCTTCACCTGGAGTCCTTGCTGGACCACCTGTGTGTTTTGATTTTTAAACCATATGGGACTGCCGTCTGTGCTTATTTCACGAGACGATTTTTCCCTGGTTGGTTTCAAAATATGTTTTATTTATTTATTTTTAAGATTTTACTTTTAGCTATCCGAGTACTGGTTGGGGGTGGGGCAGTGTGCACACCTCAGTGCAATGGCCCGTGGAAGCCCGAAGAGGTTTCTGGACCTTCTGGAGCTGGTGTCACAGACAGTTATGCCATGACACGGGCAGTGGAGACTGAACCCGGGTCTTCCGCAGGAGTACACACTCCTAATCTCTGAGCCATCTCTCCAGCCCTAATGTGATTCTTTTAAAGAAAACTTTCTAGCACAACCACTGGCAGACGATTAGCACACCCACTGTCAGGAATCTGGTACAGAATAAATCCGGGACCGTAAGCCCAGGGAAGAGAAAAGAGGTTGTTCTTGCCCCAAGCTTATCTGAGCCCTCGCAACCCTTTGAAAAAGAGGGAAATTGGGATGTGCCAAAGAGGTGTGAATTGAACCTCTCTCTGCCTGGGCACTCCATGAGAACTAACCAGGAAGGGCTTTCTTGTTGTGAACTAATGCTATGAACGGTGCCTTAAAAATACCAGCAATCATGTGTGTGATATGTACCTGTCATTTAGGGGGAGACTGGATATACCGCCTCTGGGGGTCCTTCCTCCATATCCTAACCTTGGCTTGGTCCCTCTTTGACCCCTGGCCTGGGTAAGACATAGACAAGCAGAAAGCTCATTGGCTCAGGCCCATCCTCAGCACCCTGCCCACCCTGGTTGCGAAGCTGCTGAGATCTCTCCTGCAGAGGAGAGGCCCACGAAGGACAGACATGCAGGACAGAGACCTAGACAAACAGATAAGGGCACAGCAGTGTGAAATCCCTGACTTGCCTCACCTATAAGGTCACGTGCAGCATAACCCAGGATCCATCATAGTATCATCTGGGCATCTGGGATGACCCCAAGCACCCAGACGGCTGTAGCTTGCGGTGTGAGTTAGAGAAGTTTCCCTGAGTATAAATGGGAATAAAGACCCTTTCATATAACTCCCTCCTGGATAAAGAGCAGGAGAGGAGTAGGGAGTCTTTTCATTCGTCCTTGGTTTTAGGGGATCCACCCCTGATTCACCCCATCCTCAGCCACAGGAAGAGCAGCCGGTAATCCAGCTGTGAATGGAGAAGAAGCCAGGAAGATACCAACCCCTGTCCACCCAGGATCTTCCTTCTTCACTGGCTCCTGAGCCTCCCCTGAGGCCCTGCCCGTCACCCTGCTGTGCCGTCCAGCAGGACAAGGAAGGAGAGCAGACAACAGACAGGCACCCCAGAGAGAAGGGATTGCTCACGGTTTTCAAAATAGAATCGATGAAAGTCCAGGCCCTCCACCAGGTTCCCCAGGGCCTCCGGCTCAAAGGCTGTCATTCCGGGGTCGCACATCTTCCTGGGGGAAGGAAGCCAGAGGAAAGAGGGACCTGAGAAGGTGGCTTCTCATCCCCTTAGAGGGTGAATGGAAATGACCACACCCTCCTCAAGGGATCAAGAAAGGAGGAGTTTACGCACTGCCAAGTGTGGAGCACTAGGCAGAGCACAAATTAAGCACTGGCTACCTTCAGGAAGCCCACACTCAGGCCCTGGCTCTGCCACTCACTGATGACCAGGTCATCATCATTGCTTGCCTCTAGAGCCCTTGCAGAGGGTAAGGCATCACTCTATACAGCTTGCTCCTATTCTCCACACTGCATCTCATCTCTAGCAGTGACCCAAAGGGGCTTTTCCTAATTTGTCTCTTGGAGTATAAGAGTGAAGTCACTTTACACGAAAGTGACCTCAGCTCCCCAAACCACATGGAGGAAGGTGCGTTTTTTTTTACTAACTTGAGCAAAAGTGTCCTCAGTCTGAAACACCCTGACTGTTGCTTCTGCTTTAAATGAGGAAAAAAGCCTTAAAGAAGATATGTTTCCTGAGGCTGGAGAGATGGCTTAGGGGTCACAAGCGCTGGTTGCTCTTCCAGAGGACCTAGGTTCATGGTGGCTCACAACCATCTGCAACTCCAGGCCCTCTTCTGGCCTCTACAAGCACCAGGCACACAGGTAGTAGACAGACAAACATGCAGGCAAAACACCCAACCACATAAAATAATACTTCCTTTTAGGAAGGTGATGTCAGAGAGGAAGCAGAGAATGTGGCAGGGGAGGGCCTCAGCAAAAGGAAGCTTGTGTTTTCAGATAACTGCCCCTCTTCCAGGTGTCGGAGTTCTGAGGTGACTTCGAGGCAGGGGAAGAACACAGATAGAGCTCCCATTTACATGCTTGGAGGATATTTTGTGGTACAACGTAAACCTCTGTGACAAGGACAGGAAGTGTCCCTACACAGGCTAAGCTTCTGGTTCACACTAGAACTGGAAATCTCCTAACAGGACATCAGGCCCAGCCTTGCTTGAGATAGGCAAAGCCTTTGAGGGTACCTCAAGTGGACTCCTGCTGCAGAATTTCCTTAATGGGTTGTCAAGGGTCTCTGTAAGAGACCAGAAGGCTACCTCCTCTAAGTGCATCACGCAAATGTAGAAACTGAGGTTCAGGGAGATTAAGGGGCTAATTCTTTGGCATACCAGGCTAAATTCCAGGGCACCACAGGCATCTGTACACCTGTGCATCCTAGGCTTATACACATGCCTCTTAAATACTGTATTCCTCCAGAGACAGCCAGTGGTTTTCCAATAACTGAACTCAGTTCCTGTGCTTAGAATGTATATTGCAGCTTCCGTCAGCCTGAGGCCATGTCGGCAGGCTGTTCCCACCTCACATTAACCCCACCCACCAAAAAGCACGTGTGGGACTGCCAGGTCCAAACCCGATTAGCCCTGGTCAGAATGCATAGGCCTACATCCCAAACATTCTCTCTGGGCCAGACCAGCAAAGGTGTAATGACCACTAGGGGGCGCTGAATCCCAGCGTATGCACGCAGCCATCCCTCCTGGGGCTGGAGCAGGTTTGTGAGCAGTGGATAATTCGGCTTGAGATTGTGCCTTATTCTCCAGAGGGTTTAAGGTTCCACTTTGCTCATTCTTGATCACTAAAGGTGTACACTCCCTGGGTCCCTGCCTGTTCCCGCTCAGCTGAGGTCAAAGACCTGTGGAGAACCAGGGCAAAGACGCAGACCCACTAGGCAGGATGGAGAAGGGCCAGCCTCCATTCCCTCCATCCCCGTGCTAGGGTACAGACCACCCATATTTCTTGGGGAGAAACAAAGCAGCTTTACTTGGAGCTCCTCCTGGAATCAGGCTGGCAGGAAGAGTGACCGGAAGTGACGTGTGCTGCTCGGGCGAGTGCGGCACAGAAAAGACAGGGGCTCCACCTCATTTGCATGCAGAGTGAGTAGGCTCTGAAACCCACGCGGTTAGCACGTCCCTGAACCCAATCCAGGCCGAACATGCAGAATGAGCCTGGCTAACTCACGTGTAGGACTCAAAGTCTCCATTGCTTATGGCTTCGATCAGCTGCTCGGTCACTTTGATAATTTCCTGTTTGCGCACTGTAAGGTAGGAGGGAACACAAATAACGACAGTGATGAAGAACCAAGTCCTGGCTTCCGAGTACCCCCCGGCACGTGCCAGGCAGGCCCTGACACTGTGTACAGATGAGCTCACCCATCCTTTCCTTGTTCCTGAGAGAGAAAGATCATTAGCCCCGTTTCACACAAGACACCGACCGACCAGGGCTCAGTGTGGGGTGGGAAGTGGGGAATGTGGTTTCCGGAGCTACAAACGGTAAAGATGGTGGACATTCGGAATCTGGGTCTTGTTTGAACCCAGGTTTTGACTCCAAAATAGGTGTCTCTGCCATTCACCTTGATTTGCCATGTGAATCAAAGCAATGTTACATGTTGCCTGATTTAGTGGCTGTCACAAACCAGGGCTTCCTCATAGACAAACAAGAGACCATAAAGGAAAGTAAGCCATCCCTTACTGTCTGGGTAGTTTTTGTTCTATATGGGTGACTAAGATTCAGGCAAAGTTGTCTAGAACTATCTAGGGTCAACTGCTTTCTCCCCTCTGCCACAGTTTTGTTTTGTTTTGTTTTGGTAGAGTTGTCAGTTTCCTTAGTAGATGTGTGGTGGCCTGAATCTCAGCATTCCTCAAGCCTGGAATGAGATTCACTCAGACCTAGACGATAGCACAAAGAACTCAGGCTTGAATTACAGACAGATGAAAATCCAAATTCCAATCTGGGCCCTCTGGAGCTATGAAGCTGAGGGCCACAAGACAGGCTGCTTGTCAGAAAAGTGCCCTCCTCCAGAGCTGGTCTGAGGGTGGGACAATGGGAGCATGAAGCAGTGTCCCCAAGCCTGACCCATCGTGGATACTCGTACCGAGCAGTGCCATTGCCGGCGGCCTCCACTCAAGCTCGTCTTAAGAGCTCCTCCCAGACCCCGGACAGTCAGACAACACAGGAGGTGCCTGGTCCTTAGTAATGAAGGCATCTCCAGCAGGTATCCTGGGGCGCAGTGGGGCAGAACAGAAGCTGCTCCCTTAGTCCAGGACTGGCTCTCTTTCCCTTTCAGATGCAACTCTCTTCCAAACCCAGGAACTCAGCGGGGTCTCAATATCTCCCAGCCTAGGAACCAGGTGGGGAACAGAGCATGCGTGGGTGAGACTCAGACTTGCCCTTTTTCTTGCCAGCTGCCTAGCTTGCCTCAGACACTTAGGCCCAGAGCCGATGGAATCCCAGGGCATCCGGGCTGGAAGAACCGCAGCAGGCCGGAAACCCTAAGTCCTTTCTGAGGGACTGAGGAAACGGAGGCCCATCGAGGATCACAATTTGCCCGAGGACGGAGAACATGCATGGTATAGTCTGGCTCACGGACCGGAGGATCCTGGTGCTTTGACCCATATGTTCACACCCCACATTCTCATGAGACTAACCCCACACACAGTTGCTTGGAATTCACTACCTACCTCTAAACCTCAATGTCAGCCAATAGAAGTGAGGCCTTGAAATCTGGAACTGGCATGGCCCTGCCAGCCACAGTATGGACCAAGTAAGTGAATGTGCGCAGCTGTGGCCAGGGACTTAGCTTGTGGCGTGCCAGAGCTTCACCTCTACATCACAACTGCACTCTACCCACATCTATACCTGGCGTAGCCCTTGGCATGGGGTGTGTGCTCCGTCTGCAGAGAGAATAATGATCCAGTAATGAGCTGAAATGTAGCTCTCACAGTGTTCTCTGCCGGCTTACCCTGACTCCAGTTGGAATCTCCTGTGCTGGGAATGTGTATAAAAGACGCTGATTGCATTTGTCATGGCGTAGTTCTCCTATTTCTGAGGTCCACTAGGGTAGACGTTGTACCCAATTCCCACATGTGGAGTGAATAAATAAATAAGAGGATAGCCCCAAACCAGACTCTTGGCTGTCATCTTGGCTGTCTCTGGAGTTGCCCAAGTTACCTGAATGCCTGTGTTCTTAGGGGAGCTTCAGAACCTGGGATCCCGGTCAGCTTTTGCAAAAGCAGAGACGAGTCATGGGACAAATGGGCTTCGCTAGCAGAAGCTACAGACTAGCTCCCAGGCCCCTGTGGGATCAGAGGGGACCACACAGAACAAACCTCCATGCTCCTGACAGGCTGTGGAAGCCTTTGCCTGTGCTCTGGGGTCCTCCAGCATCTTTCCCCAGTCGTCTCCTTAGTCTCCTGCTGCTCTCGAGAGGTATGTGGTGGTCCAGGTCCTGGATTTTGAAGCCAAGCTCCCTTGGCTTGGATTCTTGTTCTGTTACCTCATAGCTGCAAAGGACTACTCTGGGTCTCAGTTTCCCCAAAGTGGAGATGTCAGTAGTACCTACTGTTCTGTCTGGTTTTATGTGTCCACTTGACACGAGCTGGAGTTATCACAAAGAAAGGAGCCTCCCTTGAGGAAATGCCTCCATGAGATCCAGCTGTAAGGCATTATTTTCTCAATTAGTGATGTGGTGGGGAGGGTCCATTGTGGGTGGTGCCATCCCTGGGCTGGTAGTCTTGGGTTCTGTAAGAGAGCAAGCTGAGCAAGCCAGGGGGAGCAAGCCAGTAAGTAATATCCCTCCATGGCCTCTGCATCAACTCCTGCTTCCTGACCTGCTTGAGTTCCAGTCCTGACTTCCTTTGGTGATGAACAGCTGTATGGAAGTGTAAGCTGAATAAACCCTTTCCTCCCCAACTTGCTTCTTGGTCATGATGTTTGTGCATGAATAGAAAACCTGACTAAGACACCTACATTTTAGGGTTATTCTGAATATTGTTAGAAAGGTCCATCACATGCAGCCCTCCCTGAGAGCTTGTGTACCAAGCACCCAATATCAGCTCATAGCGTGAGGGATCATATTCAAACTCAGGCATTTGGAGCAAGGCCTGGCAGTCACTGAGAGACAGCTGCCATATCTACCATCTGCACACTGGGAAGCAGAAGCTTGTCCAAGCCCTGCCTCAAGGTTCCAGCCGTGCTGTGGGTCACAGGATACAGTCTCACAGGAGTTAGTTATGGCTCCAGCAGCCACCTCTCTGTCAGAATGCATCCTGGGCTCAGGGACCTTCCCAGCTGAAGTCTGCTTATGAAAGCACTTCTTTCTTCTTCCTAGGACCCCAAAATGAGCACCTGCTCCCCAGTTTCCATCCTCCCCTGACCAGGCTTCTCGTCTCAGGAATGGGGTTTCCAGAGCCACTGCGGGTTTGCACCTGTCTTCAGAACCTCCCTAAGCTGTCTGGACGTGTTTGCGTGTGACACACAGTCCCCAATGGTAGACTATTAGGTCTTAAATTGCACTGTGAACCTCCATGAACTCAGTGCTGGATGGGGGCTGGCTTGGCTATGCTTTCAGACACCAGGACATCACCTTTTCCAAAAGTCAAAGTTACAAGAAAGTTACAAAAGTCTCCCTAGCTTTGTTCTCTGGGATGGAAGACCTAGCTGGGGCCTGGTGCTTGGTAGACCAGAAGACCACTCTGATACTTCCCAGGACTCCAGCAGCTCCTGTTGCTGTGCAAACAGCCTTTTAGCTGTTCTCTGTACACCTCTAGCTGGTCTCCTCACCCAGAGCATCTGGAATATTCCCCTAAAGACAGGAAAACTGAGGCCCCAGAGAGATGAAGAAAATCTCTTGGCTGGGTGGTAGTAGCATATGCCTGAGGCCAGCCTGCTCTACAGGGGAGAGTTCCAGGACAGCAAGGGCTACATGGAGAAATCCTATCTTGAGAGAGAGAGAGAGAGAGAGAGAGAGAGAGAGAGAGAGAGAGAGAGAAGAAGAAGAAGAAGAAGAAGGAGGAGGAGGAGGAGGAGGAAGAGGGAAGGAAGGAAGGAAGGAAGGAAGGAAGGAAGGAAGGAAGGAAGGAAGGAAGAGAATCTCTCTTAAAATCAGACCACATGGGCTGGAGAGATGACTGAGAGGTTAAGGGCACTGTCTGCTCTCCCAGAAGTCCAGAGTTCAATTCCCAGCAACCACATGGTGGTTCACACCCATCTATAATGAGATCTGGCGCCCTTTTCTGGTTTGCAGGCATACATGCAGGCAGAACACTGTGTACAGAATAAATAAATTTAAAACAAAAAGACGGGACTACATATTGAGGCCCAGCTGGGGCCTGCACTTCTGACTCGTATTTCTTAGTGTCTACCCAGCTTCTGGGGAAGCTCTTGAGCTTGGAGAGAGAACAGGTTGTGCACAGAGGCAAGGGCACGGGGAGAAAGCCAGGAGAGCCTGGCACAGCTCAGAGAGCACTGGCCCTGCACGAAGCCAGAGGCGCTCTGAACAGCTCACAACCTGACTTCTTTCCAGGGGTGTAGGTCTGGAGACTACCATTTCCAGTTAACCATAACACTGGATCAGAGCCCACCAAGCTGACTATGCAAGAAGGCAACAGGTTAATGCTGGGAAATAGTGTGGCACCCTGCGGACATCCTCTGAGCTGGGGGACATCTTATCTGAACTCGCAGAGAGATGCTTCCAGCACACCGAGCCTTTTGTGCAGGAAAGGAAGCTGAGGTAGGGAACAAGGTCCCAGATCTTCAGCTAGCGACCATGACCGTTAATCTCGATTGTCACATGGACAGAATTTAGAGTCACCACAGAAGCACACCCTTGAGTGTGTCTCTGAAGGTGTTCCCATAAAGGTTCACCTGAAGAGGGACTGGCCACCCTGAATGTGGGTGGCATCATCCCATGGCACTGGGCCCTGGACTGGCTGACAGGGAAAGAGTGAGCAGAGCACCAGCCTCTGCCTGTGCTTCGCCTGTTGTTTCCTGCCGAGCTGCCTAATGCTCCTACAGCCACGACTGTCTACTGTAACAGACAGTACCCTCAAACGATGGGCCAAAAACAAACCCTTCCTTAAAATTGCTTTTGACCACCTTTTTTTTTTTTTTTTTTTTTTTTTTTTTGCCACAGTAACAGGGAAAAATAAGTAATACCCTAACCCATACAGGCCCTTCCTCCCGCTGTAAAGGAAGAAGTATATTAAAATCTGAGACAAATTGTCCCCCAGATTTTTTTAAGTGGAGGAGGCTGTCGGCAAATGTAGGGCTTCAGGGCACAGCCCAAAGTCACCATCCAGGTGGAATATATCATTGACAGCTCCTGTTTTACACTACCAGTGCATACACATTTTATATTCTATTCCAAATATTCTGTCTGTTTAACATATAAATATTTGTCTTAAAACAGTCTTCGAATCCAATTGACACTCCAAGAAAGTGCCATGGGGCTTCCTGTCACTCAACCATGAACTCCGGCTTGAACAACAACAACAACAAAAAACGAAAGAAAGGGAGGGAGGGAGGGAGGGAGGAAGGAAGGAAGGAAGGAAGGAAGGAAGGAAGGAAGGAAGATTGCTTGAAGCAATCACCACGAGGCGAATGCTGTGTATGCACTGTGTATGCAACTATCATTTCATCTGTGCCGAATTCGCAGGAGTTGTTACGATTATCATAACCTGTTTTTTTTTTAAAGGAAACAGAGACTCAGAGAGGTTGATCAAGTTGTCAAAAGTCACCCAGCCAATGAAGTATAGAGCCAAAACACCTCCAGTGTGTCTATCAGTTGACCCTAAAGCCAGGAATAGAATCTAGTTGTCTCAGAATCCCAGAGCCCATCTCTTCCCACTGGGGCTGAGAGTCTCCCATATGGTGAGTATCCAAGAACCATCATGCTTTAGTCCTCAGAGACCCTGTGGCATAGGGTCAGGCTGGGCACACGATAAGGACAGACCCAGGAGGCTGAATGATAAATGGTGCCAGCAGGCAGTTCCCTAGGAAAAAGTATTTGCAAGGTGGTCCATGGAGCGGAGGCAGAGCACCAGTTTACTAGTGCTAGACTGCTTCTCCAACCAATCTGAGGATGGCCAGAAAGGGACAGACACAAACTCACACTTTCTCCCAGGTCCCTGCGGGATCAGGAAGGAAGCACACAGTGTGAAAACTACCTGCAAGTCTGCACTGTAGCCCCCCCCCCATCCCAGACATTATACACCACTTATCATATAAACACAACCGTTTGTTTGTTTGTTTCAGTTTAGAGATTAAGCCCAGGTCTTCTGCACATCGGGCAAATGCTTTGCCACCAAGCTATAATCCTAGCCACACCGTATATTTTTCTTCACAGCAAAATATCAAAACTCAAGAAAACAAACAAACAAACAAACAAAAAACCCACCAACTGCCTCAACTAGTAGAGTTGAGTTTCCTCCAGGCCAGTGAGCCTTTTCCATATTGCAGCAACCCTCCTTGCCCGCCCTCCACCCCCCACTCAAGGAATCTCTGGCTCCTTCCCCACTGTGCAGACCGGCTGAGTGCTCTAGTTTCCCTGACTTGGGAAATGTGAGAGGCAGGGTGCTGCTACAGGAGGAACCAAGGGACTTTGTTAACCAGTAAAGATCTCTGTTTCCTGTACAGAATCGGGGAACATCGGTTCCTTCCCGAGGCCTCCAGTGAGTGCACTGTCTGCTTACCAGGGCATAGATGCAGATGCCTGGGTTCAGATCCCAACCCCACCTCCAGCCAGTTTGCCCAAATTCTCCACCCAGTATTCTTGCCTGGAGAAGAGGGTTCGTGGAAGGGTGAACTGTGAGATTGTGGAAAGTCTCTAGTCCGGTGGTTCTCAACCTGTGGGTCGCGATCCCTCAGGACTACATAGTAGATATTTATGTTATAATTTATAATAGTGGTGAAATCACTGTTATGAAGTAGCAATGGAATTATTTTGTGGTTGGGAACTCACCGGAACTGTATTAAAGAATCAAAGCATTAGGAAGGTGGAGAACCACTACTCTAGGTCCAATCTTTCCACACTGTAAAATAACGCTACAGTCTGCAATGTTTATAAGCAAGAACGATGCAATCCTGTCCCAAAGTATTTTTTAAAATTGCAAAACAATAAAAACCCCTCATGTTTGAGGGCTGGAGGGATGGCCCAGCTGTTAAGAGCACTGGCAGAGAACCCCAGCTCGGTTCTCAACACCACAGGGCTGCTTACAACCGTCAGTAACTCCATTTCCAGAGAATCCAGTGCCTGCTTCTGGCCTCCAAGGAAGCCAGGTGTGCTCTTAGGATGCTTACAGATATCAACAAAATATTCATACGCATAAAATAAAAATTCAGTGACACTTTTAAATTATCACATTTTAAGTGACCTTGTGGCTTTCTGTTGTTCATGAACGTCCTTGGCTGTAAGTGGCCTGCAGACTGCAGGTTGGACACTCTTGCATATCGGCCCAGATGGAGCCCCGGGTTTAATAAGTATCTATGAGCTACAGATGACTGTTCTTGCTATTTCCTTTCTGCAGACTCCTGCTCACACGGAACTCCTTGCTCCCTTATCTGCCTGGTAGGTTTTATGTGAGCCCAGGTTTCAGCTAGCCTCAGCTGTGTTCCTTCTGCCCTGACGCTTCAAGCACCAAGACTGCAGATGTGCCACCCCGGCTGGCTGACCTGAAAACCATTAGGGCCGTGAGCTACAGAACCTCTGCTTCTTTAGTTTCACCTCTGCTTTCAAATTCACAGGTGTACTACCGCTGACTGAACTTTCTGGATGTTTGTACTCTATCCTGTCATTCTTTCTGATTCATGTTTTTTAAAATGATGCCATTAAGAGACAAAAACAACAGCCAAAACCTAAAGTGACTTATCTCAAATGGTAAATAGATGTTATTACTGTGCATTAAATATGTTAATTTCCTCTGATTAGGCAGTGAAGTGAAATAAATCCATAAGCTAACATTAAGAGAGTTCCTTCTAGAGGCAGAGGCAGGCGGATTTCTGAGTTCGAGGCCAGCCTGGTCTACAGAGTGAGTTCCAGGACAGCCAGGGCTATACAGAGAAACCCTGTCTCGAAAAACCAAAGAGAGAGAGAGAGAGAGAGAGAGAGAGAGAGAGAGAGAGAATTCCTTCTGTCTACCCACAGTGCCGGCCAGTGTCTGGGGAAGCCACGCCCACAATATGTCCTCATTATCATGAGCCCAGTCCAGCCATAGCCTGGTAGGTGGGAACAACATGGAGGGGTCTGCTCAGCAGGCCAAGCCTCCCTACCTTTGGTGTCTTCGTCCTCAATGGTAGTGTTGGTGCTCTCAGAAGATTCCTGCCAAAGAGAAGAGAGGGAGGCGGTGAGGAGGGTCTGGCAGCAGGAGGTGCTGGGTTAGGTTGGCGACCTGGCTGCCTGGCCATTCGCTGGGCTCTGTGGCCTCCCAGGCTCTGCCATCCAGAGATTTCATAAACCCCTACAGCCTGAGAGGACCCGGCTAGGCAGGGCTGGTATAAAGCGGTACCTGCAAGGAGATCCCTGGCCTCTCTGGGAGTGGGAGGTTTGAGAGGGGCTTTGGGGGGTTCTTTCTGCTCAGGGGGCAAAGAATGGGTAGAGAAGAGCAGAAAGACACCAAGGAAGCCACAGAATGGGAGAGAAATACACACACTGGCAGGAAAAGAAGAGAGAGAGAGGCAGGCCCAGTGTATGAGAGGGTGGGCTTTTCAGAGGGGAGAAAACCTGCGCAACAGAGACAGCCATGTAACCAGAAGAAGAGGGACATGGGCCACCGTGTCACCCCTGACACACTCTAGACAGAGGCATGGCTGTGGTTCCTCTGCTGGAGTGGCCCTGCACAAGCTCAAAGAGCCTCCACGATGCCTGCTGCTTTGGTCAAACCAAGCCCCACCCTAGCAGCAAACGGCACAAACCAAGCCCTGAGATGAGTTCCCGAGCAGAGCGGGGGTAGGAGAAGCAAGAAGCCAAGGACTGGACTTGGTTCAAATCCACGTTTGGACTAGAGGAAGGCCTTGGATCTGCTGTCGGCCTGCTGGTCTGGGCCATGGAGTTGGAGGTGTCAACAGAAACACGCAAACAACACACACACACAACACACATATTGTCACACAACGCACACGTACCACGCATGCCCTGAGCACGCTCTCCCCCGCCCTGGGTTCCTGTGAGGCCTGCAGGAGAGAGGCAGGAGCGAGGGAGCAAGGGTCTGAGGCCCAGCATTTACCCGTGTTTGGGAGACGGCAGACACTCACCATTAACTGAACGCTGGAACTGGACTTTCTTTTCTGGAAAAACAAGGAGAAGAGATGGGACAGGAAAAGACACAGCGTGAAAACGGCAGGGAGCTCAGGAAGGAGGATGGCCTCGGGGCCATCCCCTGTGGTCCTTTCTGATCAGCAACGTCTAGCCTGGTATTTCCTGGGTCCTCAAGCCTGTACCTGGCTCTACTGATCTAAGCTCCGAGTTCAAAGCCAAGCTTGCCTTCCACTAGGGCTGTCTGTCCTGCCTCACTCTAATAGGAAAGTTTGTCTTGGATCTTAGATGCTGGCCACCTGGTCCTTTTAGGGGACAGCAGGGTGCTCACACCTAGAGATAAGCCCCATAATCCCCATGGTTTTCTACTAAACAGACCTGCTCCTAGGCACACTGCCATTTGGGGAAGTTTGTCTTTTTGGTTTTTGTTCCTCGTGAAACCCAAGGCCATGGGTATGCCGGACAAGCATTCTGTTACTGAGTCCTAGACAGAAGAGCAGGTCCCCTCTGAAGACTTTGATGAAGTCTTTCTTGGTAGAGCCTGGTCATGTCCACTTTCAAGAATATGCTCAGGTGACCCTGCAGGCGCCTTGGCAATCCCTTTGTGTTCATGACTTCTCAGCAACTGTGCTATTCAGCCCCTTTACGCTGATAGAGAAACTGAGGCACAGCCAGAACCTGAGCCTGGTGGCCCTGCCAGCTGGCCTGGTCTAGTCTTTTCGGACTGTACCATTGCGTTAACTACAGGATCCGAGGAAGAGGTAGGGGCAGTGTAGGCTGCGTCTCCCTCACTCAATTCTCAGAGCCAAGCATCTTGAAGACTTGTTCATAGGCCGAATACAAGTCCTGAGTGACACTTACATCCCGAGAAGGCAGATGGGAGCCCTGAGAGGGGCGACAGTCTTCCCAGGCTCTCTTAGAGCCATGCTGAAGGGAAACACAGGCACTGAGGGCAAAGGCCCTTCTTCTACCCAGAACTTCAAACAGATTCTCCTCAAAGGCTCATGCTGTCCTAGACACCCTTCCTTCTGAGAGCCAGAAGCCCCTTGCCTACTACCCCATGAAGAGAGTAAAGGAGAGACTTAAGGTCTCTCTTTAAAAGGTCTCTCCAGTGTAGGCTTGTGCTGCAATAAGTGCTGGGTATGCCTTGAGAGACTCAGGTTAGATTTGGGGCTACCTGCTTTTATATTCCAGTAAACATCTATATGCTAATGTGCACCCTTTAACCAGGGCCTCCACACGCTGGGCAATATACCTCACCAGAGCTTTCTAACTCTTGAATGCCCACCTGCCCAGGTGACTAGGTACTGAGGCTTCATTGCAAAGCACAGCATATGCTCCTTTCTTCCTCTCTTTCTCTCTTTCTCTCTTCCTCTCCTCCTCTCTCCCTCTCCTCCTCTCCTCTCCTCTATGCTGGCTCCTTCCATGGCTGCAGCTTGGTCAGACACTGTATAGGGAAGGGGGACAGGCCGATACAGCTCAGCTGTCAGCAGAAACCCGAGGAGACCCACACGGGCCGAAAGGTTCCAGGCGGGACATGGAGAGGGAACACAGGGCAGAGACTGACTGCATCAGATTCGGACGCACAGTGACAGGATGGGACATGGGGGAGAGGGGGACAACGGCACGGATGGGACACCAACAGGGCAGTGAGTGGGGTGAGGGGTGGGAGTAATGGGCTACTCCAAGGAAACCAAGCCTAGAGGAGGCCAGGGCTGGACACTGCTTCGTGGGGACAGAGACTGTTTCTCCTAAAGTGACAAATGCGGGTGACGGTTATTCCGCCTGACCAGAACTTGATAGTTGGGGTGAAAGTGGGGGCTGTCGGTAAAAAGCTGAGTTGCTCCTCCAAGAACCTTAGAGCTGGCTCTGAGGTCAACAAAGGTTGCAGAAAGGAATTACAGTCCATCTTGGCCCTGAAAAGCCCGGAAAGGCTCAAGAATGATGAGAGCGAGCTCTCCTCAGTCAGACCCCACGGCACTTCCCTCAGTGACAGAATAGGCTGCACGGCCTCTCCAGTCAAGCTCCACACGGAACGATTTGTCTCTCAGCACACAACTGTAGAGATTGTGTGGAGAGTATGGATTCCCCCTCAAGCTGGGGTGTGTCTGTCCGATGCAGCTCTCAGAGGCCTCTCTGGTGAGACCACCTCACCAGACTTTATAAACAACTCTGTGCTCTCCTGGTAGAGATAGCAGGACCAGGGCCAACCCCTGGGAAGACACATCAGTGAGGTTCCGACTCAACCCCATGGCTTTTGGACTTAAGGATTTGAATGTAGAACTGTCACCTCCCCAACCCTGCTACCTTCTCTGCTCCATAGAGGAAGAAGGTATAGCCAGCCAAGTCCCCCAAGTCCTAAGCCAGCCCCCAATTACTCCTCCCTCCTCCATGTCTAGGAAAGGAAAGAGCTAAGAAGGGGTGGTTAGGCCAGCAGCAACCTTTAAGTTTATCTTCAGCCACATCTAGGCCACCCTGAGAAGTCCAAGGTAGGGTGTGCCCTACCTTGAAAGAAGCGGGTGCATTTTGTCCAGCTGTGCTCACTAGAAATCACCCCGGTAACTAGCAGAGAGTACCATGCTATAAGCAATTCTTAACCTTGGCCAGTTCTCCCTTATGCCTCTGCCCAAGGGCAGCTAGATCTGGAGGCTCAGCCTCAACATGAGCCTCTCCTGATCCCAAACCAGGTGGTCCTTCAACAGTTTGCCAGACCTAATGTGAGCTCTTCAACAGTCATCCAGGGCCAATCTAGACCAGGATACCCCAACTCAGCAGTTACACGTCATGGGTGGAAAGGGTCCCAGCCTCTTTAAACCTAAGGCCCCCCATCTGGTATATTCCTCTAGTACCCATTTCAAGTTGGGGGCGAAAGCTGACTCAAGGACACTCAGATGGCAGAGCAGAGTCCACCACAAGATGTCTGATAATTCTGGGACAAATGTGTTAACTTTTCATCTGAGGTTTCCAAGAGCGTGCTTTGTTTTCGAGAGAAAACGAAGTCTGACACGCAAAACAGCAAAGATATTCCTGATCCGATGGCTTCCCGAGCACGTGAGCACTGTTCACACTCTCGGCATGTGTTAGCCCAGCTGGTCCTCATGGCCATCCAAGGAGGAGGGAGAGAAGGAAGGCCAGCCCCAGGACTTGAACCAGCCATGCCCCAGGTGTCAGTAACCCACCCCGTTCTTTGACCCAGCTCGGTGACTCTGGCGTGGAGTTGTTAAGGTTGAAATACTTGCAGGGAACTCCAGAGCTTGAAAATTGGGTCTTCCCCTTTCTATATCTCTCAACTCCAGGAACCTCCCTAGAATATTTGGGTCCAAAGGGTTTGTTTTGAAAAGCATTGTTTTTTGTCTAATAACAAAATAATTATGTATAGTCTTAATGGCAGGGACACATTCTAAGAAATGTGTCATGAGATGGTTATGTTACGCCATTATGTAGGTGTCTTTATGCCTACGTAAACTATGTCATTTATGTCACTCTATGGCACCTTATAGATTATGTCACTATTTAGGCACCTTAGACCACTATATATGTGCCTTAGGCCACATGATATCTCCTAGGCTCCAAATCCACACAGCATGTCACTATACCAAATACAGAAGGCATCTGGAAGGTATCATGTATCTAGACAAATCTAAGCATGTCTAAGTATGGCAAGGGCCTGACATAGTGGTGCATACCTGTGAATCCAGCCCTCTGGAGGCTAGGCCAGGAAGATGGGGAGTGTGAGGCTGCATAGTGAGATTCTATCTTTAAAAGGGTAAGGAAAGGAAAAAGTTGGGGGGAGGCATAGTATAACTGCCAGGCAATAGGAACTTTGCAGCTCCAATGTAGTCTTTGAAGATCACCATTACATATAAGGTCTGCCGCTGACCAAGTGTCATTACACAGCGTGTAGCCATGGCCCTCAAGCACACACAGTGAGACGAGAGAATGGTCAGATTGGGGAGAATGGTTGTTTTGGGGGGGGGTATGTTTTCAGAGCTGAAATCTCAGAAATTATCACCAAGTCCACATCCCACCTGAGGCATCTAAGAGAACCTAAGGTGGGGAAGGGGGATGGGCAGAGGGGAAGCCCAATTCCGGCCTGAGATTCCCCAGCCTGGATTGTCCCCCATGCAGTTCCAGGCAGCCCATAGCCATTCTAAATGAAGCTGTGCAGCCACCAGCACACCCTGAATGGCCTCCCAGGCCATTCAGGACCTCACACCTTCTAATGTCCTGGGTGGGTGGGTACAGAGTCCAGAATAAGGCAGTCTCTGCAGGGGTGAGACCCTCCACGAGGCAGTCAGGTAGCAGAGGAGGAGAGGGCTGCACAGAGCAGAAGGACTAGGCCCCAGAGAGCAGAGGGAGAAGTGAGAAAAAAACAGGAAAGAGGGGCCAGAAAGTATGGAGAGAGGCAGCTTGGGCATCAGGGGTGGGCACAGGGAGACAACGGGCATTGGTGGAACAAAGGGCCCTCTGGATTCCAACACCTGATGAAATAAATAGCTGTCCATTTTCCATGGACCTCACAGGCTACATTAGTATATGCACAGGCCAGGGTCCATCCAGCCCCTCACACTTGGGTAGGAGGAGGTTACCTCAGTGACCATTTCTGTCCCCGTTTGCACCTTTGCACCGTTTTCCAGCCCCATAGAGCCCCAGATCTGCCCTCCTCAAGATCTGTTCCTCTCCTGTGCTCCGGGCAACCCAGACCACCTGTCAAGCCCCCAGTCTGCTCCCAGCAAACTTCTTGAGAGGTGAGCACCGGAGCACAGATGGGGTGATCTGGGGAGGGCTTGGCCCTGGCTCTGACGTGTCACCACTGGTGAGGCCAGGGCTTCTCTGAGGCCTGACAGCAGATCTCTGCTGGCTCCTGGGGACTTACCTTCACACCATCGTTCTTCTTGTTTCCTCCGCTCTTCCCTCCTATGGAGGAGAGAAAGTAGAGGGTTAGCAACACCAGGCAAGGCACCAGGGCCCACAGCGTGAGGAAGAGCAGCATTTGCAGGCAGCAGAGTAGTGGACTGTCGGGACAGAGCCGGCTTGGCAACCAGCGAGAGACTTCCTCCTTCCACGTGTCGTCTTCCACTGTCTACTCCTGGTCAGCAACCCACAGGGTGGGCCTGGGATTCCCCACTTCTCAGCAGTCTCAGGGGTGGCCCTCTGACTTTGGGGCCTGGAGAGGTGTCCAGTGTGCCCCGGGACAGAAGGGTTGCTGTTTCAGTCTGGGGATTCCCTCTGGATCCCTGTCACCGATGCTGGTGGTGGCCAACTCAGAAGCCTGCAGCCCGATTGAGAGCTGGAAGCTCCCTGCCTTGGCCCCCACCTGCCCTGGGCCTCTCTAATTTTAGCCCCATGCTGCTGCTGAGGTCATGTGTCAGCCCTGCCTACTCACTCTGGACAGCTGCGGACTGCATTTTGCTGGTGACAAGAAGCAGATGTCCCCCTGCAGGGGCCCACCCCTACCGAAGAACTCACTCCCTGCCTATCTTCTCAAGCAGTAGGGTCCTAACTAAGCTCAACCTCTGGAATCCCACTGTGGGGCTGGCTGAGTCCCAGCGGTGGACAAAAACCCAGCCACAGCTCTCATGGAAGCTCGCACCGTGCATTTCCCTCACCTCCCTCATTTCCTGGCTGGAGCCCTAGCAGTGGGTGTGAGCCAGAAGGTAGCATGAATGCCCAGCCCTGCCCTGCCATGGTATCTGGACACTTTAGGCTTTTAAAATATGCCTTAAATGAAACATGGCTCTATGAAGTGCTCAGCCCAACACACAGGGTATATACAGTCGGTGCTCAATTATAGCTATGATTAGTCCTTCTCCTGGAAGGTCTAAGAGGGTGGACTGGGGGCTGGGGGTTGGGGACACTGATGGCCCAGGGGCACTGAGGGATGAACTCCCAGATACCCCAGCTCTCAGACCCCTATAACTTCCCCTGTACGCTGTCAAAACTCCCAAGGGGTAGAGGTCGTTTCTGTGTGCCAAGCCAGAAAGGACTGGTGTCTGTCTCTCCAGGCTGAACAAGGGAATCCAGAGCAAACAGCAGGGGAGGGTGCTCGCCTTGGAGACTCTCAGTTCCAGTCCAGTGTTTGTGTCCAGTGTAGCCAAACTCTGGTTTTCTGTTCAGAACGGGCCCAGACTGGCCCTGATTCTCTGTGTGACCTTGTTCTGATCTTCCTGCCTCCATTTCCTGAGTCCTGGGATTACAGCCATGTGCCACCACACACACACACACACACACACACACACACACACACACACACACACTGCTGTTGGGTTTGGGTTTTGTTGTTGTTTGTTTGATTGATTTTTGTTGTTTTGTTTTGTTTCTCTAGACAAGATCTCCTGGCTGTCCTGGAACTCGTTTTGTAGACAAGGCTAGCCTTGATTTTTATTTGTTCCTGGAGACAAGCTTCATGCATTTTGGGCAAGCACACTCTACTATCTAAGCTATGTCCTTATCTCCCAGACTGATTTTCAAAAGATCACAAAAAATCTGGAGTGGGGATGGGGGTCTGCAAAATCTCTTGATTTTTTTTTTAAGTTGGTGTGTATGTCTTTGTATGCATGTGTGGAGGGTAATGTTGGATGCCTTGACCGTGTTTTTGTATTTTTTATTTTATTTTTATTTTTTGGACAGGTTGTCACTATGTAGCTTTGGCTAGAACTTGCTCTGTAGAGCAAGCTGGTCTCAAACTCACAGAGATCCATGTGCTTCTCTGCCTCCTGAGTGCTGGAATTAATTAAAGGTACCAGCTCCTCCTTATATTCTAAACAGGGTTTCTCACTAAGCCTGGGGTTTACCGATCTGCTAGACCACTGCTCAGCTAGCCCAGTCCCCCCAGTTGGGATTATGGGTGGTTACAGACACAGCTAGCTTTCCACATGGGGACTGGGGATCTGAACCCAGTTCCACACGATTGCCCGGCAAGCCGTTCCCCACAGAGCCATCTCCCCGGCTCCCAGATCTCCTGATTTGTAATGGTTAAAAATCTATTCCCCAATTTTTTTGATCTCTTCTTTTTCTCTCTCTTCTTCCTTTTTGTATTGGAAACCAAAGGTATGTCCAAAAATCATTTTTAAAAAAGATTTATTTAGTTATTTATGTATACTTGTGTGAATTTATGTGTACCACGTGTGTACAGGACTCCATGAAGGACAGAAGAGACCATTACAGCCCCTGGAATTGGTAGCAGTTGTGAGCCTCCACGTAAGTACTGAGAATTAATCCCGAGCCATGTATAAGAGTAATAAATGCTCCTAACTGCTGAAGTTAGCACCCCCCTCAAACAAACAAACAAACAAACAAACAAACACTTCTTACACCACCCTGGCTTACAGAGTCATGAGCCCCCATTCTGTGGGCCTTGAGACTGGTTTTCCGTGGTGCTATAATTGTAAACCAACAAAACAAACCAAGCAACCCCTCTGTCTGTACACCTTTCAGTGTTCAGTGAAAGGAACGGCCAGAACCATGTCTCAGGAGAGTTCAGTGTGGATGAATCCCACATCTAAAGCTGACCTTTCCCTTTCTAGCTGGTCATCAGATAGGTTGGACCCTCTTGGGGGGACCCAGGCCTACACCCTGCTCAGAAGTGAACCCTGGCTTCAGTGGGCCTGTGTCAGTCTGTGCAGCTGTCTGAGCTGGCCTAGCCCAGGGGCCAAGAGGAGTCGCTAAGCTCTGACAATAATCCCTTTCCCTCCGGTTTGGAGCTACGTGCCCAAGTACTTGGGCTCTCCCTGTCTGGGAGTTTCCTGCCCTGATCTCCTGGATATCCCAGCTGATATAAAAGCTACAGCTGTGAGTTGATCAGACCTGTGCTGAAGACAGGTCCTGCCTCTCTTGAGGTCTGGAACCAGGGAGCAGACAGAGCACAGGTTCCTATGTTCCTATGCTTCTGTTCTCTCCACATGGAAAAAAAACAGGATAGCCCTCCCTGCCTTGTAATGAGACAACTCGAGCTGAAGCTACAGGCCTGGAGGATACATCTCTAACGTCAGTGCTCCCTGGGTCTGGCTCCTTCTTGCTGGACTAGACTCCAATAGCTGTCTTCCCCTCTAGCTGGCCTGGCCAAGAACCCCAGTGCTGCTGTAGACTGGGAAGCCAGACTGAACTTCTAACTAGGCGTTGGTTTGCTGGCTTTTGACTTCTCTTCTTTCCTTCTTGGTGCTGATCCAGTGGGTGAGCTAAACCTAGATCCTGGTGTCCTCTGTGGCTCTGTTTTTGGGGACACCCAGCTACCCAACAGTGTAATGGCATCCAGCAGACCCATGCAGGATGCACTGGGGACTCTAGCCCCACCACCTACCGGAGAAGTTCCTGGTGGCCAGCATAGTGGTGAGGATGGCTCCCTGCAACAGACAAGAAGGGGCCCGAGAAGAGGCACAGGTGAGGGGAGGAGCGTAGACGGGAACAGAAGGACATGGGGAAGAGAAGGCCGTGTGTCCTTCAGAGACAAGCCAAAGTCTGCCCCTGCCCCTGCCCCTCCACTTGACCACATACTGCCCTCTAGCCCAGAGCCCACCCACTTTCCCTGGAGAAGGTAGCTTTGACAGGCACAGCTCTTGAGACAGACATCAATAGGTCCCATGGCCTGGCCAAAACTAATGGACCCAGGAACACACAGGCAGAGACTCTAAAGACTACAGAAGTTTCCTGCTTGGGTTGGGAAGGCAGATAACACTTGTGCTGCTAGGCTTGGAGAAGCTGGCTCTAGAATCAGTCCTTCCTCCATGGCCCCTGGACCAGACCAGGAAGATATTAACTTGGAGAAGCCCTCTCTGTTGGTGAAGGACTGGAAACCATGACCCAACTGGTCCTTGTGTTGTCTCATTACGACCTGACTTGGACCATCTCCAAATCCGACATTCCCTCACGTTGAGAATCGCTGATCCCCACAGTTCAAAACTTCCTCTGGGACATTTCCCACTGGGGTGAGAGTGAGATGCATGTCCCCTGACATTGAGCCAGACACCACCGCTTTGGCCTACGTCAACATCCTAAGCTTCCCTTCCAGGTCTGGAAGCAGTGTGTTAAGGGGGCTCTGGGTGAGCCGGGGCCTCCACCTCAGCCTTCATTGTCCTCATCAGGCCCTCTGACAGACATCTGTCATTATAGAGCCTTTCTGAGTGGAGAACCTCCTTAGGACCCACCTCGAGACCACAGCAGCCTTCTGAGGCCCTCCAACCTATCTCTGGTGCACTCATCCACTCTTCATCCATGCTGGGCAACCGGGGTCTTTCTCTCAACAGCAGCTTCAAGTCTGGTCACATATTGCCCCCTTCCTCCTGCCAAAGCTCTCTTAAGCCATTTGCGGTCCCCTAGAAAGTAGCGCTCACACTCGCAGACACCTGTACCAGCCATCCTTCTGTCTGGAACGTCTCCCCATTGCCACTCTACACCTGCTTATCAACAGTCAACTCAAATGCCACTGTCACCAGAAAGGCCATTTGAGATTCTTCCCAGAATTCTCCAGACCAGGGAAGGCCATTACCCTGGTATATTACCCACCATCAGGCGCGGTACTCACCGTGCCTCCGTAGAGTCAAGCTTCTCTGCCCTCTCAGCCAAAGTGTGGACAGGGTAGGATGGGGTCAGATATGCTACTCACTCCCCCAAACCCCTTTCTGGCCCACATGTAAGAAAGTCCAGTAAACATACATGAAACCGATGAAGAAAATAGCCCAGGGTTGCCAGGAATAAGGACAGGTTACCTTCAGTTTCCTCCTGGCATTGAACTTCTTCAGGCAGTCCACGGTCTCCTGTCTGTGCATGCAGGAGGCCACCGTGGAGCGGTGCTGGAAAGAGAGGAAGAATTGGTGTGAGGGGGGAAAGCCTGCGGAGTGACAGACCAACCCAATATCATTTGAGCAGAAGCTTGACAATATCTTAAGGAGGGTGACCCTTCATTCTGCTACGTGGTATAGCAAGGTTAGGGACAGAACAGTCAATGTCGGTGACACTCCCTACAAATGCCAACCCAGAATATCCCTCATTTCTGTGTTGTCCCTGAGACCCACAGTGAGCCAAAGATTCTCAGAGAAGGCCCCCTCAACCCCACATAGAACAAGACCTGGAGGGGCTAGGCTTCCTGGGTGGGTACGGCTGAAGACCTGGAGGGGCTAAGCTTCCTGGGTGGGTATGGCTGAAGACCTGGAGGGGCTAGGCTTCCTGGGTGGGTATGGCTGAAGACCTGGAGGGGCTAGGCTTCCTGGGCAGGTGCGGCTGATAAAGGCTCACCGAGATCCATGGGTGCTTGAGAGCTTCAGCGGCCGTGATGCGTTTGGACGGGTTGATGGTCAGCATCTTATTGATCAGATCCTTGGCTTCTGGGGTGACGGTGTCCCATTCTGGTGATGGGAACTGGAAGGGGCAGAGGGGCCAGGTTTGCCTAGCCTGCCCCAGGCCACCCCTGCGATCCTCCAGCCCCTGACTGGCAGGGGAGCAGGCAGGGGTTCTCATGCCCCAAAACCTCAGGTATCCACAAAGTACTTAAAAAAAAAAACATGGGTGCCAGAGCCAGATGGCGACACTTGAGTCTCGCACGCGAAGACTCTGTCCTCAACCTCCCTATGTGTATACTGAGGGGTAAGACCAGTATCGATGTCATAGGTTGAGTGATGGATGCTTCAGTGAAAATTACATGTCAGACATTCAGAAGAATGACACAAAAGGGGCTCAGTGGTTTAATATATGGAAGAGAGAGAAAAAAAGCACGTCTCAGAGTCAGGTGTGGTGGGACACAGCGATCACTTCACACTTAGGAGGTGGGGACAGGACAATCAGGAGACCTCAGCTACACAGTGACTCTCAGATCAGCCTGGTCTCATGAGACATCTTTGGAATATTAACTAATTATGAATAAGTAAGTAGACAAATAAAATGCTTGGGGCCTGCCCCTTGCCTCTACCTTCTAGTGTCCCATGGGACAAACTTCATGACTTTTAGACCCTAATCATTAGGCACCATGTGGTCATAGCCTGGCTCTGACGGTCGGTCTTGGAGCATCCTCTGCAGTGGTAGGGAGTGGTAGTGTGTCCTCAGATCTCTGGCCTCTTAGGCCACTGGCTCTCCCCAGAAGGGAAGCATCAGCCGGAGAGGGGAGCAACACTCACATCATAGGCACCAGCTTTGATCTGCTGGTACAGGCGATGCTGGTCCTCGTCCCAGAATGGGGGATACCCAACCAGCAAGATATACAGGATGACGCCTGGGGAGAGGAGCGGGAGAGGAGAGGTGAGGCAGGGGAGTAGTGGGAAGAGGAGAGGGAGCTAAAGGCCTGGACAGCTGGGAGACAAACAGGCCTTCCCGATGGACTTACCACAGGCCCACAGGTCCACAGGCTTCCCGTACGGGTCCTTCCTCAGCACTTCTGGGGAGAGGTATCCAGGTGTCCCTGCGAACCCTGCTCCCCAGACACACAGACAGGCAGACACACACACAGAGGTTGGCACGTGAGTAGCCTGGAGCAAGACCCTGCAGGAGAGGGGACGAGGATAGCCCTGGAGCTGGAGAACACAGCCCTGCCCCAAAAGCTGGGGTTGTACTGTGCCGACCCGGGGGCCGTGGGTAAGCTGGTGAGGCCTACATACCAGACTGGGACCAGCAGACAGGTATACAGCACACCTATATTCTACTCCTCACTCCATCCAGAGCCTCGGGTAGACCACAGTAACCAATCACAGAGCTCCTGGGTTCCAACTTTCACTGTACCCATTATCTACCACTTGCTGGAGGCTTTGAAGACCTGATCTACTGCCCACACCCCATACCCTGCTCAAGGGATGCTCATGAGATGTTAGAGCCTTGGTCCTAACTCTGGCTAACACCTGTGTGTGTGTGTGTGTGTGTGTGTGTGTGTGTGTGTGCGCGCGCGCCTGTGCAGTGTGCTTGTGTGTGTGCCTGTGCAGTGTGCTTGTGTGTGTGCCTGTGCAGTGTGCTTGTGTGTGTGCATGTGTGCTCATGTGTGTTTGTGTGTGTGTGTGTGTGATTTCCAAGCCTTAGTTTCCTGATCTGCCAAAACAAAGAATTAGATGGTCTTACCTTTAATATTTCTCAATATTGAGAGGATTGTTGAAAAAATGAACACCAAGATTATCTTAACTAGATACCTTAACTAGTCGTCCCAGGATCAGTTACTAGTAGCTGCAGATGTGTGCTAAGCATTGGACTGGGCACACAGGTCACATGCCTGCTATTAGTTACCCTCTTGGATTCCCTGGGGAACATGCTATCGTCCTCTTCTGAGAGATGAGGAAAACGAGACGTGGTTAAAACCGCACACCTTGTAAGTAGCAGAGTCAGGATCTGAACCCAGAACTCTGCTTCTTGTTTATTTTTGTTTTGCTTTCATGTTTGTAGCCCAGGCTAGCCTTTATTCTGCTTCTACCTTCCAAGTGCTGGGATTAGAGGCAGGTGCCACCACACCCAGTTTAAGAGTTCTGGGTCTCAACCACTGGCCACTATTGTTCACTAAGAAGTACCCAGAGAGAAAAACCATGCTCATTATCACCAATCCCAAGGCATGCTGGGATATCTGCCCTCAAACACCAGGGCTCTCCACTTGTCAATTTTTCCTGACCTTTCCTAAGGTGTTTAGCCCATCCCTCCTCTGTGACACCCAGTACCCAGGGGTAAGGGGAAGCCTACTGAGTTCCCACCAGTGTATAAGTGCATGTTCTCACAAACAAGATAATGGTTAATAATGACCCCATTCCCATACCTAGTCCTGAGGGAGAGAGGTCGGCCCAGAGGCAGGCTGGGTATAGCCTGTGTTCCCTGGGCCCTACATGGCCAAACAGCCATCTCCTCTTAGGCAGAGGGTTCCCAGGGGGCACATATGTCACCCAAAGTCCACCCCTCCCCTCCCCTCCCTGCCACCCCATACCCCACTCACCAAACCATGCCTGCTGCTCCCCCTCCACCTCTATGGCCAGGCCAAAGTCTGCCAGCTTCACAGCAGCACCCTTGAGCTTCGAGGCCAGCAACAGATTCTCAGGCTTCCCCGGACCAGGAAGGGAGAGAGAGAAGGAGGGCCCAAGAGACAGTCAGTAGGTTCAGAACCTCACCCGCTGCCAGGGCACACGGAAGAATGATTGAATGGTCCAGGGTCTCACCCTCTCCCACACCTCCAGACCCAGGGTCCTGTTCTATGGCTTGCTCACCTCCCAAGTATCTCTGTCCTGTTCTCATGTCGAGCCCTCCAAAGAGCTCTCTCTCTCTCTCTCTCTCTCTCTCTCTCTCTTTCTCTCTCTCTCTCTCACACACACACAGGGCTCTCTCCAGTCCACCTTAGCACCTGTTTTGCTAACCATGTGTTTGTCCTGTATACAAGATGGAGAAAGTGGGGCTTCTGTGTGTGTGTGTGTGTGTGTCTATGTGACTAGTCACAGCTGTAAAATGAGAGGAGCTAGGATGAAGGCAAAGGCTGACTCCATCTTAAAGTCGACAGGGCTTGGATGTGGGGCCATGGTTGACACGGGGGAGGAGGGGGAGGCTGGGGAAGGGTTGAAAGCCAAAGTAGACAGCAGCTGCCTCTAAAGAGACAGGAAGTTTGAACCCTGGGGCCTGGGGCTCATAAAGCCCTGCTCTTCACAGCCCTAGACACCGTGCCGAATGGTGTGCATCTCTTGACTGATGGGGTTTGGATGTGGGTCCATGATTGACACAGTGCGTGCTTGCGTGCGTGCGTGCGTGCGTGCGTGCGTGTGCGTGCGTGCGTGCGTGGGTGGGTGTGGCTTCTGGAGCATCAAGCCTGCTGCCTCTGTCTTGGGCCCCCAAATTCTTCCACTTGCCGAGGTTTCCTGTCACCTTGAGCCTGGACAAAGAGGAGCTAAGAGTACGGATTCCACCACTCAAGACAGTCTCAGCTTCTAATTCCAGGGCTGCCACGGTGGTGATGGAACCTGGCCAAATGCCTTCCCATCTCTGGTGGTTGGTTTCCTCCGGGAGAAAAGGGACAGATAGGTGCCTGTCGTGAACGTGGTGCCTAGGTGTGTAAACAGCTTTGTGAGCACCAGGCCCCAGTGCTCACACTTCCTGCTGGGGGCTGGGCTGAAGCACTCTAGAGAGACAGTTGCTGTCTACTCTGGCTCCCTTTCTCTAGCAGGACTTTCAGGGCCCCTACCAATACCTTTCACAGTCCAAAGCTAGCCTTGGGCCAAAGGAATATGGCCTCTTTCACCTGGCTTGGTGAGGCCTCCTTTGTCCTCAGGGGCTGTGTTCCCCACATGTCCTGGGTCTCAGTAGTGTCCTGCCCTGATTTGATGAATGTACCACTAATTAGAGATTCCAGAGTGGCCTAAATCTGGGCCGCTTCTCAGTTCTCATGCCTCCTCTTCCCGAGCGTGGTCTGTTACCACAACGAGAGCAGACCCTCGAGGAAAGCCACCCAGCCCTCGGACTGTAAGACCTTGTTCCTGGGCCCGCCTTCTTGTCGCCAAGGTACCGAGAACTCACCTAAGGCACAAGTGAGACCTCAAGGAGGGCCTAAGGTAGTAAGAAAGAGGTAGGGAACCTTTCGGAACACTGTCCCCTGAAAGGTAGGAGCTGGCTGGTTGCTCACCCTGGAAACTATCCAGGCTCAGGAGGCCTGGAGTCAGTCCTGGTGGGAATGGGGGTTTGCAGCCCTAAGAAGCCTGAGGAATATTTCTCAGTGACTCTGGAGCTCCCCCTAAATCCGTTTGCATTCCAAACTGGGGGGTTGTACGCAGTGCCCACAATGGTTATAAGCAAAGAGGGAGGGCGGGGGGGGGGGGGAGTCCTGCCAGGGCCACCCCATAGGATGCCAGCGCAGTTGCTGATGGCCAAGGTCCCTGGATGCCTGGCATGCTTGCTCTAGAGGGGCTGCTGCTGAAGCTGACTGGGTTAAGTAGCTCTCTGGACCTAGACAGTGGGGTTACGGGCTCTGGGATGAAAGGAAGCCAGCAATCCTTGTCCTTGCTCAGACTCCACTGAAATGCATATCCTTGGCAAACCTCTCATATTCTGTCCGTCTGCTTCCTGTCCTGTGAGATGGGGCTTCTGTGAGTTACCATGCTGAGGCCAGGAGGCTAGCACAGGACACCCACAGGTCCGTGCTCACTGCCACGTAGCCCATGACAGTGCTAGACAGTATTATTCCTTTCCTTCAGATGAGCAAAAGCTGGCCCAGAGCCCCCCACCCCCACCCAGCCCTCTTTTCCTACTCCTCTGCCTGACAGAGACCCAGGAGCAAGAGTATCAGGCTATCTCTATCCCAGGAATTTTGTGGTTTCATTTGATAGCTTCAATTGGAGGCAGAGGTTGCCATGACAACTCCTTCTGTAGGGAAGCTGAGTCTCTTGCAAGATAGTACCACTTTCGAGGGGTCGAAAGTACCCCAGTGGTTATGAATGCTAGCTCTTCCAGAGGACCAGGGTTTGAATCCTAGTGCCCACATAAAAGGTGTGCAAAGTGTCCGTAAATGCTAGTTCAAGAGGGGTCTGATGCCCTTTTCTTACCTCCACAGGCACCAGGCATGTATGTGGCGCACATAGGCGCGCGCGCACACACACATGTGATGCACATACAAGCATTCTGGCAAAACACTCATACACAAAAAGTAAGTAAATCTTAGGGAAAAAAAAAAAGCCAAGTAGCTGGAAGGTAGCAGACTGAGCTATGCTTCCTTTCCAAGCCACAGGGCGGCCTCAGTCTAAATCACCTCATCTTCCCGGTACAAACTGCATGGGGCTAGACCCCACCCACCTCAAGGTGGAGACGTGAAAGAAATTCTGAGAATGCAGAAGCAGAGGCCCCTCCCAGGGCCTCAGAGGGAAGGAATCTGGGTGGTGCCTGTTTTATGAGGGGCGGGAAGGGAGTGCAGAGCGCGGAGACCTGGGAAAGCTGCTTCTCCTGGGGTTACTCACCTTCAGGTCGCGATGCACCACCCCCATCTGGTGACAGTGTAGCACAGCCTCCAAGATCTGCTGGATACAGTGGCTGGAGAGAAAGGGGGAGGGGTCAGGCCGCCTGGGAAGCCTTCTGCAGGCAAGGGCACCTCTGCCAGGTTGCAGCCCATACTCACCTGGCATCAGCTTCACTGTAATACTCCCTGGCCACAATATCTTCAAACAGCTCCCCACCAGTGACCCTGGGGAGACAGGCATGGCGTAGTCACCCTCCCACTGAGAGACTCCAGGTGCCACCTGGCCTAAAGGAACTTTCTGGAAATTATTTGAGAAGGGCAGGGCCGGGGACCTTAGAACCTCAACACACCCCCCCCAAGGAATAACTGGATCACGAAGACCCCTGTGGTCACCCTGTTCCTGTCTTCTGACACAGCTAGATTTCCCTTACCACTCTCCGTCCCCTTACTGGGCCCAGACTGGTGGGGACAGTAACTCAGAAGCAATCAGTGGGTCCATAAGGCTCCTGGAAGCTTGTGGGCTGTTCGGTTTCTCGCTTAGTTTATTTTTACACTTTTCTATTTATGTTTAAATATTTTTCTTATTTTTTTTTAATTGAGGGGAAGCTATGGAGATTCCCCATGTGCTCCTGTCCCCCTCTTCTGAACATTACTGTGTTTTACAGACCAGACAAGCATCTCACTGATTCTTACTGCCCACCCAGGGACAACTGAAGCCTGTCATTTCCTTCCTGCTTTGACAAGCCAGGTTTCAAAATGAAACTGGATACCCCCAACATGAACGGCAAGGCAGCAGCATCACTGGCCACAAATAGAGAAGCAAAAAATAAACTGATTGGTACTGGCTGGATGTGCCTGGTGTTTTAAACAGAAAGACTAGCTTATGAAGCCTGGGGAGTGGTTCACTGCATAGCCTAAGAGCACTCAGGACCCCTCAGACCAAAGAGTCCATAAAGGTCATGCCTGCCCAGGTACCCAGGTCTCCCATGGCATATTAGGATGTGCACAGAAAGACTCACAGATCGAAGATAAGGTAGTGGTGCCCCTCCTCGGAGATGCTGTCATGGAGTCGGACTGTGGGCAGGATTAAAAGCAGCTGGTTACATAGAGGTTCATGCTCTCCACCCCTACTATTCCTGTCGAACTCGTGGAGCTACCATCTCAACCCTCAGTCCAGGAGCACAGACTTTGAAGGCAAGCATAGGCAAGGGATTCACTACACCAAGACCTCCCACATTACTAAAGGAAACTAAGTGTAAAAACTGAAGATCTCTGTGTGTCAGCTTGGTCCTCTCCCTGTTCCAAGCCTCAGTTTCCTTACTAGGCAAGCCAGAGCAGTAAAAAGAAAGAGACAGAGAGAGAGAGAGAGAGAGAGAGAGAGAGAGAGAGAGAGAGAGAGAACAACAGACTGATTCCAGTCTGTGCCTCAAGAGCAGCTTGCTGTGCCTTTCTGACCCTCTTTTCTCCTTATTTAGACTTTGCAACCTTGTTTCAAGAGTCCCATGAAGTACACAGCAGTAAGCACTCAGTGCAGGCCCTGGATTGACATCTCCACTCTCCTTCCAGACTGAGAGACAATAGTGTTTCCCGGGGCTGGAGTGAGAGAGACAGCAGTTGGTTCCTGAACTCTGATGGCTGCGAATTTGTCATCTCTTCACACCTCATTTCCCAGGAACAGAGGCAAGGCTCCCAGGAGCCCAGAGCTCCCTAAATCGCTCAGCTTTTAAAAAGAAAGGCCGGTGGCCTAGGACTGATTCTTGGAAGCTAGGTCCTGTCAGCCAAGGGCCAATTCTCACAGGCTAGGGTGCTCATCCTTCTCTGTGTCATAGATAAAGTGTAGGGGAGAGCTGGCCGGGACAATGGGGATCCTTCGGCACAGTGCAAGTCACACAGCTGTTGGGATGATTTGGCGGTTATCACCCACTGGTTTGGAATCTTCTCCAAATTATGTCGTTTAGTGAAAAAGCAAAGTGTAAAGCTTTGGTGTTTTTCTGAAGGAGATGTCTGAGCTTGGGCATGATGGGAGTCTTTCTGGGAAGATGTAGAGAATCGAGCAACAGGGAGCCTGTAAGGTGGGGGGTGGGGGGGTGGGCAGGCTTCCTTGTCATTAGAAACCCTAACATCACTGGGTGTGAGCCAGTGGCCTTGAGCACACACTATCACAGCGCCCTTGAGTGCCTCTTGGCTCTCAGACTTGCCTATAAGCTTGGTGGTGTGAGAAGCAATTTCTGAATGGATGCCCTAGGAGACAGGTGATAACCAGCAGAGGTGGAAAATGGAGTGAAAGGTGGTTTACACAGACTTAAATGAATGTTACGTGTCCCCCCCCCCATTTTTACAGTGCAGCAGATTAAATAAAGCAAAGGAAGAAAGAGAGAAAGAAAGAAAGAAAGAAAGAAAGAAAGAAAGAAAGAAAGAAAGAGAGAGAGAGAGAGAGAAAGAGAAAGAAAGAAAGAAAGAAAGAAAGAAAGAAAGAAAGAAAGAAAGAAAGAAAGAAAGAAAGAAAGAAAGAAAGAAAGAGAAAGAAGAAAAAGAAAAAAGAAAAAAAAGGAAAGAAAAAACGTGTTCTACCACCGAGCTTCATCCCAAGGCCTTTGTCATCATGGCTGTCACTGTGTGTTTTTAGAAAGGGTCTCCTTGTATAGCTCAGGCTAGTCTCAAATTCACAATCCTCCTGCCTCCCAAGTGCTGGCATCACAAGGACATGCCTGAAATGTTAAGCGAAATGTGAATGTCTTTTTCAAAGTTTTGTTTTTGTTTTTATATATGTGTCTCTGTGTACATGCACATGTGAGTATAGGTGCCATCAGGTTCCCTGGGACTGGAGTTTCAGACGGTGGTGAGACAGACACCTGATGTGGGTGTTGAGAACCTAAATCAGGTCCTCTGCAAGAGCAGTAAATGCTCTTAATCCCTGCAACAGCGCTCCCTAGCTCACGGAGGCATTCTTAAACGATGATAAAAGCTGTTATTGCTTTGGGTGTGAAGTGTCTCCCAAGAAGGCTCATGTGTTAAAGGCTTGATCCCCAGCAAGGAGTGCTGGGGGTGTGTGTGATTGGATCATGAGGATATTAACCCCATGAATTGATTTATGCTTTCATTGAGGAGTTCATAGCTGAATGGCCTATCAGGAGGTAGAGCATGAGACTTGAACATCTTCAAGTTCTCTTCCCCTTCCCAAACTATTCATTAAATTCTCAGGTTTCGAGTAGCCCGGGCCAAATCTGGCACGGGCATGGGAATTCTAGAGTCGGCATGGGAATTCTAGAGTCTGTCTGTCACAAGCAGTACCCAAGCAGGAACCAAGAGACAAAAGTCTACAGGCATAGCTGGAGCAGCCTGTGCTAAGACCCCCTCCTCCACCTCTGAGACAGGGCAGTGGACACCAGCAGATAGCAGTTCATCTCCCTTGCCTGGACTTGCCAAGCAGACTGAGATCACGTGAAGTTTTTTCAGGCATGAAGCCCTCTGGACTTCTATACCACATCTATACTAGGTTAGGCACCTCTGACAAGATTTCATCAGCTTGGGATGAGCTGTTGGACAAGGTCAGGGTCTTTCCAGCCCTCCAGCAGAAGCTCATGGCTCCACTGAGAGCGTTTTGGCTGCCGGCTCAGCTCTGCTCTCCATGAGGAGCCATGTTTACTCAAGCCCATTCCCATCCTCACTGTTCCCGACAGCCTCGGAGCCTGGAAGAGATTTGGACATGTGGTAGAGCCTGCAGTGAATTTGACATCGGGTGAATGGGGGAAGATACATCTCCATGGAGACAGTAGGAAGGCTGATAACTGTCATCTCTGGGCTCTTGTGCTTCATCGTGTCAGGGTGTCTCCCTGGGTGGACGGCTCAGAGCAATGAGCCATGTGGGGTCGAAGGCAAAACTTGTCTTGTGCAAAGAGCCTGCTGCAGGAATAGGCAGACTGGGGTGTGGGGTGGCTGAGCAGAGTAAAGTTCATTCACTCTGGCACTGCACTGTTCTCTATTGAATTTCCACACCCAGCAAGGCAGGAATAACTTTCCCCCGAAAAAATCTGAGTTTCAGAATGGTGAGGCAATGTGTCTAGGGTCAGTCACACTGTAACAGTGGCAGCATTTAAGCTTCTGGTTGTTACCGCCTGGCCTATGTATTCCCATTACAGCCGGGAATGGGAGGGAGAGAGAGATAGATAGGAACTCTGAGCTTAGACAGATCGTTGCAATGCACAAACCCATCTAGATACATATACATGTGTGCATAGCACACACACAAATACCACATACAGACACCACGCATACAGACAACTACACATAGAACAGAGACACATACAGATATATCATGCACATATAACAGGTCACACATAGGCACATACAGAAATATACACACATAGACACTACACATACACAGAAACACACACACTCATACACAACATACACACACACAACATACACATGCATACCACTCTACTCCTCCCAAGCTGACAGCCTTTTTTGAGAACATGGGGTTTCTGTCAGAGCTCACTGAAACCTTCCATCAGCAGTAAGGTTTGAGGGTCCAGGTGAGCAGAGCAAGGTCCAGCTAGGGTCCTCCTCTAGCTGTGGCCTGTGACCTCTTCTCTGCTACTGGCCTGCCTCTGGCTGCTGCGCAGGGGAGGGGAGGGGAGGGCAGGGGAGGGGAGGGGAGAGGAGGGGCCTCTGGTATAAATAGCAGATGGAGCTTTTTCCCTGGGGAAAGTTAACCCTTCCATCTCGGCTCCGGCTCCGCTGCAGGAGCCTGTCTCCCCTCTGCTGGAGAAGGCACAGCTGTCAGAGCTTGCTCTGGGAACTAGCAGCCTTAGCTTCCCCTATGTGAGACACCTCAGCCCATCTCAGGCCCATGGAAGCAGAGGCTGTCATGAGACACAAGATGCCTGGGTGGCTAGAAAAGGACAGGCACTGGTGAACAAAGTGACTCGGAGAGAGCAGCGGTCCCACTAAGGTCTCACAGCCTGGATCTGCAGGCCAGATGCACAGGAAGGAGCAGTGAGACAATGAAGTGTATTTCAGGCCCTTCCCTGTGGTCCTACCACCCTGAGCCAAGCATCTCTGGAAGATCTCCTCAGTCTAACTCTGGAGCATCAGCCAAGCTCCTGGGGGGTGGGGGAGGGGGACGAAGCAGGCAGGAGAAGGACTCCGAAGCAGGACAGGGCCACAGATCCAGGCTGACACTGCTTGTGGTGGGTCAGGGAGTGGGCCTTGTCGGTCCAGGCCGAGCTTTCCCATGGCCTATTTTCATCTTTCTTTTTCGGCTTCAAGAGCATTCCTGAAACAGCTTTTCCGAAGGAGGCGCTGGCAGCGTGGGTGGGAAGAAGGGTCCTTTCTTCACCTTCCCCCAAAGCAAGCTGGTCCTGAGCAAGACGCCCCCCTTTCCCAGCTCCCTCTGCAGCCTCCATCTCCAGAGAAGAAAATGGCTGGGCCCCACCACCCCACAATGTGCCAGGACCCCTCACACTCCCCAGGGCTCACCGATATTGGGGTGCTTCAACAAGCGGCAGATGCGGGCCTCACGCTCCAGCTTCTGGTGATCTGAAATACAGATTCCCGTGTAAATCCCAGAGAAGATATGAACTTCGCTCTGCCTCTACTGTCCTCACCTCCCAGGGTGGCCCTAGGTACTAGAAAAGGTGGCCTACATATGAAGGCTTCTGAGTTCTCTGAAAGGGCAAGTGGGTACTGAGGACCCAAATGAGTCTCCCTCTCCAGGCCTCAGCATCCAGGGCTCTCCAAGGAGATTCTCCTCCAATCCCTTACTGTATAACTTAACCATCCCGAGGTCTAGAGACCCGGTACAACTCCCTGTAATTCCTCCAGGCTAGCCCCTCAGCCCCTTGATCCAGGCAGATGAAGTGCAGAGTTTTGCCCTTCCCGGTTCCCACCTGGGAGCTGCCATGTCACTCAGCAGGCACACCCTATCGCCAGCCATTTGTCTACCCGACTGCACCCCTCAGTGCCATTGCTTTCTAGAAGTGTGCCCTGACTTCAAGGCTGTAGGGACCCTCCTTTGGGCCCTAGAGGGCCAGGCAACATTTTTGTGTCTCCCAGAACCTACATCTTCTGGTAGGGACTCTGTTGTACCACTTACATCTGTTTGAATGTCTGGTACATGTTAGTTACTTAAGAAATTACTGGGTGGATGGATGGATGAATGGATGGATGGATGGATGGATGGATGGACTTGACAAGCTTCCTAAGGTAGTGACTGTTTTCTTCAAAAGAGCTATACCCCAGCAGCCCCTCCATTTTCACAGGACACTGGAATCAAGAACCGACAACTGCAAAGAACTTACATGGTAAACCTGGTGTGTCCCTCCTCACCTCCCCTGGGGCTGTCCCAGAGCCTGTATTCCTGCCAGGACCTCTATCTGAGACCCTCTGTCTCCTACCCACCTGCAAGAATTTGTGTAAGCTCTGCCCCCAGTGGTCTCTGCCTCAGGCTGCCAGGAACAATCATAACCACAAGCCCAGTCAGTGTCTGCCATGGTGGCCTGTGACACCACTGTCAGCATGGCACAGATAAGGTCACGTGGCCGGAGCCAGTGGCAGCCTCGGGGTTACAGTGGCCTTGCGCAGTCTCTCCACAGGATGGCTCCTCTGGAGCAGGTAGCTACTATGGAGGGTGGTGAGAATGGAGAAAGCCCTTATTTCTCCTGCTTCCTCCACTAGAGCAATTGCTGGCTGCCCTCTGCAGACTACAGAAGCCAAGATCAATGCTGAAATGTGGCTTTGCCATCAAGCAAAGCAATTAAGTCCAATTCTGTTTCAATAGGCTCAGCTCCCCAGCTGAAAACCTGCTGCAGGCTTCAGGGAGTGGGGGTGGGGTGCAAAGCCAGATTAGCTCCAGATACCCTTCTCCCCCATACCCTCTCTGCCTCCTTCACCATCCTCAGGCACAGGATGTTGGTTCCTAGACAGAGGAGGAGACCCCTACCAGGTCCCTGATGCACATGCTCTTGGCCTTTACCCACAGTGGAACCAGAGAGCTTCAGAGTCAAGGTTCTGCCTGAGAGAAGGAATGAGATCTTCTGGCCCAGGCAACACACTCAGAGCGGTGGGATGGAAGTCTAAACCCAGAACTGTGCTGTTTCCTGCATATGAGATGACCCAGGAACACAGTCCCATTGATAGACAAACTATACACAGGTGGGACAAAACATTGGTCACTAAACCTTAAACTCTGTCTGTTTACCAGACCTCTTTGTTAGAACGGCCCTGAGTATGACACCAGCTGCAGGGCAGGTTCGGCACAGCTACACTGCCTGCGTAGTGACTTTCCCCGTTAGCCACACCCATCTGCTGCCTGTGAACAGAACACTGTGCAGATTTCGTAGCCCCGTTTGTGAAGGTTGCGTTTCTAAGGCTCGGGTGCTGTGGTGTCCTAGCTGGATTGCTCGAGACTGTTCTTACACTTGGTGTGTGCAGGAAAAGAAAGTGAGGCCGGGCGATGAAGGCGTGATCCCTTCTTCAATGTCATTAGTCAAAACAACCGAACCCTTTTCAGAATTTAGAGCTCCGAGGACCTCACTCCTTGACTGACTAACTCTCCAACCTAGCTATTTGTCTCTGGTGGCCAAGGTCTTTATTTTTTCTTTTTAAAGTATAAATAAGGGCCTGCCATTCTTGGTTGTCCAGACTAACAGCTTTCCTAATGTGTTTAGGATAAACAATCCAAGGCTTCAGTTAGCCTCTTAGCCTTGAAGACCATTCACACTCACTCTTTCTGACCTTGACTGTTCCAAGCTTCTTATCTTAGAGTCGTTGGCTTGCTGTGTCCTCTTCTTGGGGGTGTCCCTCCCCTGGGCCTCCTTATGCTGCTTTCTACCTCCTGAGACAGATCCAAGCTCAAGGTCACTTCCTCAGAGAGTGCCCCAGCTGCCTTTTCTAAGAATGTGCCCCTGCAGATCACATCTCTATCACCAGATCTGACCTTCCTTTCTTTTAGGCAGAGTCTCTCAATGCTGCAGCCCTGGCTGCTCTAAAACTCACTGTGTAGACCAGGCTGGCCTTGAACTCACAGAGCTCACCCTGCCTCTGCCTCCCCAGTGCTAGAATTAAATTATGTGTGTTGCCATACCCATCTGATTGTCTTGGTAACACTCCTCATTTCTTTGCCATACCCAGTTTATAGGTATGTTTCATGCACTGCTCAGTCTCATTCCCAATAAAACAGGCTTCTGGGGACACAACCTTGTCCACTGGTTACTGCCACATTCTAGGGGCCCAGCGTGGAGCTGATGAGAGGCTTATCGAAGCTCCTAGCACAAGCAAGTGGCAGAGCTTCTTGTCAGTTCCTGCTAATAATTGCAGCACTGGTAATCAATTTGTGCATGACTCAGTCTCAGCCCACAGTGATGAGACATCCAGGCAAGTTCAGAGCCTCCACGCCCTGCCTGGCGTTAGAGAACATGGCCCCTCATACCCATGCTGACAATTTGGGGGCCTTCATCCCACTCTGGTTGGGTCATCCTTGGGGTATTGCGGTTAAATTGGAGAAGAGTTTACTCCCACGAGCCAGATAATCCCAGCAGGGACAGGCAGGGACAGGCAGGGACAGGCAGGGACAGAGCCTTCCAAGCACACAGTCTTTGTCTCAGAGAGGATGGGCTCCTGCAAGCAGGCGTACACAGGTTGTAGCCTGTGAGCAGGGGACCACAGAGAAATGAGGGAGAGCACTGGAGGCAAGAAAGTCCCCTCCCCACCCTGGGATATGAGAGAAATAATCCAAAGACCAGAGGCTCTTAACATGTGGGTCACAGACCCTTTGCAGGTCAAGTGACTTTTACACAGAGGTCATATATCAGATATCCTACATATCAGGAGAGCGTGGGGGAAGCCAGATTTATGAGACTTAAAGCCTCCTGAGGACACTCCTATAGGGGTCTCAGCGAACCTCAGAGATGGCTCATGAGCCTGGAGCCTGAGAAGGTCGCTGCCTGAACATTGCAGCAACCACATTTGTGTCCCAGAGTCCCTAGGAGGTTCACAGAGCAGCTGGCGGGGTTCAGCTCAGTGCACATGGCTGCCATCTACTAAGCTAGGGGGTTGACTGTCTTAGAACCTCACAGAGACGATTCAACTCCAGGGTGTAGCTCAGAAGGTTACATTTTAAGACTGGAAGTGGGGCCTGGCAGGGATGTGAAGCCGCAAACATTTTTACGTTTCGTTTTATTCGCTTATGGTTTCTTTGAATGACACTAGGAGGATTCTTTTGTTCTTAAGAACTAATTTTAAAATGCATATAAAAATATCTCCCGAGCTGGAAACTACTTGCTAGAAGAGGCCAGGCAGGGTGCACTAGAGGAGGCCACAGCTTACTGAAAGGGGTGGATAGACGCCCTGGGTAGGTCTGCTCCTGCAGGGAGCTGCAGGATGTCATCCCAGAGAGGCAGCAGGAGAAGTTTAGAGAATATTGCCAAATGTGACAGCTGTAAAAGCCCCCTGTGGAGGCGAGTGACATGAGAAGACTGCTCAAGGAATCTCTGTTCCCCTCCCTGCTGGGAAAGAGGACTGGCAGGTGATAGCAGGCATCCAGAAAGTTCCTTGTTTCCAGTCCCCTGCTCCTAGTCTCCTAGGCAGGGTTACTTCCCCCCCCCCAAGGTCTTGGGTAGTGGCTGTCGGACACAGCCAGAGTCTGTTCGGGCGTGGTTAGTCATCTTCCCAACAGGAGTGATGACCTCTGTCTCTCAGGATATGTGCCCTGAGACAATAAGTCGGTCCAACAACTCCAACATACAGCATGACACTCCCTTCTTATCTTCCTGTCACTATTCTAGCCCTGGGGTTCTTAACATGTGGGTTGCAACCCCTTCTTACAGGGGTTGCATATCAGATATTCTACCTATAGGATATTTGCATTATAACTCATAACAGTAGCAAAGTTCTGGTTACGAAGTAGCAACAAATATAATTTTATGGCTGGGGGTCAGCAAAACAGGAGGATCTGTATCAAAGGGTCCCAGCATCAGGAAGGTTGAGAACAATTGCTCTGACCTTATGTCTAGCATCTCAGGAATTGATGTACAACCAGGCACACAACAGAAGGCTGCTCCAGCCAGGCTTGCCAACAGGGGGCAGCACTCTAGTCAGACTTCCTGCCTACCTAGCTCCTTGCCTCTGGCTCTGACTCTAGTCCGTCCACAGGTTTGGCCTTTTTATACTAGTTATGCCAGCTGGGGACTCTCAGAAACTCTCCTCAGTGCAGGATGCAGAGAAAAAAAAAACAGACAGAGCATTGTCAGCAAGACAACAGAGCAGGAGACAAAAGGCAGTAATCACAGGCCAGTTTAGGTCTTGCTGGGAGGCCCACAGAGAACAGTGTGAACACCCTATCCAGCATTCACAGGCCCTTCATCAGCTCAGCACCTGTCGGGCCCTCATCCAAACACAGTTGCAGTCTTCAAAACAGTGAAACACTATATCTCTTTCCCATGATTCTGCAACCACCTTACCCAACAGAATTCTCACACCAGACAGTCTTCAAGACCTCTATCTGGGGTAGATGTCAGCTTGTCAATATACTGACAACTTTGTCACCCACTACTGCCCTAAACACGTAGGGATGACCAGGAGTCTTCTGGGCAGACTTCTCAAACTCCAGTACCTCTGAGCATCTTATTAAGAGACGAGTTTGACTATTTTAAGTCTGAATGGGGACCATCGCCCAGGGAGGCTGCCACTACTGGCCAGGATCAATTATAAGATTTAGGAGCCAATGTTCCTAAAGCCTCTGCAAGCTAGACTTAGACCTTTTCAAAACCAGGCCATACCTCAGAGCACCTATTCAAAACCTGGAGTGACAGGAGCAGAGCCACAGATAGTTCACAAGCAGCAAGAACCTAAGCCTGGTGAGGGCGCTGTCCTGGGTGCTGAGCACAGAGCGCTGGATGAGTCCAGGCTGCTCTGTTGGGGCAGTACTACTAAGGGCTTGACCTACCTGGGAGATGCTGTAACATTGAGCCTGGAGTCTCCGAGGAAGGAAAGTGAAGGATCTATTCTCATCACACCCTCAGAAGGAAGAGCCTCTTAGCCTGCCAATACTGTCTCCCAGGGGTCAAGCTTGGGGTTCAGGTCTAGGGCAAGAAATATGGCAGAGTAGGAAAGCTGGCAGTGGGGGCCAGCGCAGGAACTTACCTCTGGCTGAGAGCTTCTTGGTGTTGATAATCTTGGCAGCATACTCCTGACCAGCCAGTACCTTTACACACCTGCGCACCACAGAGAAGGCTCCCCTGGAGGACAGAGAACAGCGTGATGTAGTGAGGGGACCCGAGAGCTGTCTCCCCAGGCTACCAAAAGCTCCTACAGATGTACCATGCAAGGAAGGGAGCTGTCCATTGCAGTCACCTATGTCACGGGGCTCCTGCGGAGCACAGGTCAGGAAGATCCAGAGAGGGGCCCAGATAGTTGGCTTCGTGCAAGAGGAGCCTTCTGGCTCTATAAAAGTTAGGTCACCAAGTTATAAAACATTAGGAGCCTGGAGTGAGAATCACAGAATCTAGGTCTCTGAGAATCTTTAGGGCTTTGTTCTTTGAACAAGTAATACATCACATAGCTCCAAGTTCAAAGGAGGTAAATATGTAGGCCCTGAGAAATCCTGCCTCCACTCCTAGGTCTCCAACCTGTGAGGTGTCCTTTCTGAGGCCTGGAGCCTCTCCTTACAGATCCTCCCCTCACGCACAGCACCAGACAGGTATACTGTTCTGTTTCCTCCTTTCTATAGTTAACATGTTTTTTTTTTTCCCTTTGAGACAGAGTCTGATTATTTAGTCCTGGCTGACCTGGAACTCATTATATTGAACTCAGATCTACCTGCCTCTGTCTTCCAAGTGCTGGAATTAAAGGCATGCACCACCATACCCAGTGCAGTTGATACATTTTGAAGGCCATCATTCTTCATTAAAAAAAAAAAACCTCTTCGTTACAAAATATATAGTTATATGCTGCCTTATAGCCTAGTGTCCTGGCCAGATTTCTGATTGAGGTCCCCTACTGAAAGGCAGGTTGATTCAATCTCTAGCTATTAAAAACAATACCCCAATAGCCTTGAATATGTGCATTAGAATTGCATTAATTCTAGTTCTCTGGAGACAGACAAGTAGATCTCTCTGTGAGTTCAAGGCCAGCCTGTTACACCTAGTATGTCCCAGGCTAGCCAGGGCTACATAGTAACACTGTCTCAAAAACCCAAAACAAATAGCAACCCCTCCCTCTTAAGAAAGTATTGCATTTCCTGTATGTGTCTGAGTCTCTGGGATAAGCTCCATTTACTATGGTTTTTGGTCAAGGAGGGCAGGTGATATTTGGAAACTTTGATTGATAATAAAGTTTTATGAACTCCTTTTCTTTTCTCTCTTTTTTAAATGATTTCTTTTATGTATATGAGTACACTGTAGCTGTCTTCAGACACACCAGAAGAGGGTATCAGATCTCGTTTACAGATGGTTGTAAACCACCATGTAGTTGCTGGGATTTGAACTCAGGACCTCTGAAAGAGCAGTCAGTGCTCTTAACCACTGAGCCATCTCTTCAACCCAACTTATTTTCTTTATAGTATATGCTATAGGTTGAATCTGAAATGTCCCCACAGACGTGTGCCTTGAAACCTTGTTCTCCAGCTTCTGGCTTTGTTTGGGGAGGCTGTGGAACTTTAGGAAGTGAGGTATGGATACAGAAGCAGGTCTCTAGAGCTTAGCCTTTGAAGGTTACACTGTCGTGATATGAATAGACAATCACATGTCGCTACTTCCACGAATTAAGCAGCTCTTCTGTGTCTGACTAGCCGCAAAGCACTGAAACTCTCTGAAACTATGAGCCAAAATTGGTATATACCCTCATCAAAGTGGTGTATTGCCAAGTATTTTTGTATTTGCTAGGAAGAGGGGTAGGAAATGGTGATTTGGCAGAGATTCAGGTGTGTGTGTGTGTGTGTGTGTGTGTGTGTGTGTGTGTGTGTGTGAGTGTGCTGATGCGAGCATATGGAGGCCAGAGCAGAATGTCAGAAGTCTTCCTCTATCACACTATGCCTTATTTCCTTAGACATGGTTTTTCACCAAACTGGAAGCTGGCCATTTCCGCTAAACTGGCTGCCCATCAAATTCTCAGGTTCCTCCTGCTTCTTTCCCCCCAGTTCTGGGGCATAGGCAGATGCAGCAATGTCTGGCTCTTTATGTGGTGCTGGATATGGGAACTTGGGTCCTCGTACTTACAGAATAAGCACCGTCTTACCCAACAAGTCATACCCCTAGTCCAGTCTCTACATTTGGTTTTAGGAGTGAAGTTGAACATCTTTTACACGTGCTTTAAGCAGCTCCTGGAATTTTATCATTGACTAGAAGAGACCTGGGCATGAGGGCTGTGCGTCTCAGAGCTCACACACAGAGTATCACTGTTGTCACATGGAATGGGACATGGTTCAGTTTTTCAAGGAAAAGGAGAAGTCTGGATGTTGGCAAGACATTTCCTGATTTTTAACTGTTGGCTCCTTATTTCAAAATAATTTGAGCCAAAGAAGACTTGTTTGAGGCTGGATCTGAGCTTAAGCTACCATTTTGCACTTTTCCACGAAAGCCAATTTGTCAACTCTGCATGTCACAGAAGAGACTTCTGAGGGGTACTGTGTCCCAGTCTTTACTGTCCTCTTACTAATGACCAGCAGAGAGATCCTGGAAAGACTTCCCAGACTCTAGTGTGCTATTATTGTATGAATCATCCAGACACAGCCCAGAACCATAGTTCAGAGGCCTCCCGTGTGGAGTGGAGCTCAAGACACTGAACGCCAGATACAGCTCTGTGTAGAGTGCTCCACGTTTACACTGAAGATTACAACCAATGTTGTACCTAGGCCACAAATATTTGCACTTCTGGGTTTTTAACACCCACACTGAGTACCTCTCCAACTTCCTGCTCAATTCCCAAAAGCCTCCAAACTTCCACCCCCTCCCACACCTAAAAGGATGGGCAGGCCTATGCCACAAGATGGTTGGGTGGCTCCTGTGATCCCTGTTATCTGAAAAGCCAGGCCAGAGTCTCTCTTCTTGCCATTAACACGTGAAGCAGGAGAAATTACTGGTGAAAGGAAGCTTTCAGTCTGGCATAGACCCTAGGTGGACACACTCTAGCTGGCTCAATATAGAGCAGCGAGAAGTAAGTGGCCAGGAAATGATAGAGAAAGATGAGACAGACAAGAATGGCCTAAATCAAGTGTACACTGAAGACCTGACACAATAGCTTATTCTAGGGCTGTCGGTCCCATCTGCTCTTCACTGATAAGAAAGCAGAGAGACCCCTGTCACCTCCTTGAGACACTGCCTCAGCTACAGGGTCTACACTGTTCTCCATGAAGCTCCTAGTGGCTTCTTTTATGCCAGCCAGTCCTCCTGCCATCTGTAGCCCTCTTTATATATCTTGCAAGTCAGTTATGATGCCATCCGGAGTTAGGGAAGATCTGCAGGTTAAGGGCTCCATTCCACAGCACTATGCCCTCATACTAGGTGCCAGCTGCAGGAAGTGGTCCCTCAGGTTGCCCTTCCTCCTGTACAACTTGGCTAACAATCGGGAGTTTTTACTGCTGCTCTCAAATGGGAGACTTTTCTATGATGGCTTCCAGAAACTCAGAAAAACATGTTTGCTAGTGTGTTATATAATATAAGACATGGTGAAGAATACAGATGAACAGCTGGATAGAGAGGAACAGAGGCCAAAGCCTGGGCGATTGGAGCACAGGTGCTCTATCCCACTGGAGCTGAGATGTCCCGGCCTGCTGCTCCTGGATGTATTCCCTCTCACAGAAGGTGTCCAGGCCCCGTGCATGGAGTGCCTTTGTGCAGACTTCATTGTGTAACTGTGATCAATCACTAACTTGATTTTGAGTCCTCTCATCTCCCCCAGAGAATGAAGAACAAGAGGGGTTGCAAGCCTTCCAATCAGCACTTCGTGCTTCTGAAACCAACCTCCACACAGAAACCCGTGATGAGTCACCTCATAAGAATCAAGGGGCTTCACCTGGAAATCCCAGGGGAGATAAGAGTTTTGTGCCGGGAACTGGGGTCAAAGACTAAATGTGAGAATTAAAAAATGTCCCAGTTACCCCTATTATTCAGGAAATTGCAAGAATTTTAGCAGCACTGCACCAAAAGCTAAAAGGACTAAACATATATTATATTCTATCAGTCTAATGATGCTCTCCCATCCCTGGCCTGGCTCTCATAGGGGCTTTGTATCTTTTGTTCTTGTCTCTACCACCCAACTCGTGAGCTCCTATGCCTAGCCCCTGGTACCTAGGACTTGATACCTAGCACTCAGTACTCAACATCCAGCATCTGGAACCTAGCATCTAGCACTTGGTACCCAGTATCAAGAACCACTAGCCAGCACCTCCATAAAACGAACCTGCAAGATCAGGCAGTGATTTTTAAGCAACGGTGGAAGCAACAGAAACGAGGCAGGAGGAAGGATCTTAGTCAAGAGCACTGGGGACAGAAATAGACATTTGAAGCCAAGAAGACAGCTGGCATTTCAGAGGCATCCATCTTACCTATGCAGAGGAATGGGCCGGAAAGCCATTGTCAGGCTCCTGCCCAGGCTTAGACCTTGATTTCCATGAGGCCTTAAAGGGAAATGTTTCAGTGGCTTCATCTGAGCAGGGTTCTGAGCTGCCTAGACCTGGTAGGGCCTTGCCTTGTTCACCAGTACCTGGCCCATGATGGGTTCATAGCTAGACCGACCATCATTAGTGTGGGTCAGGTAGGTGCAATCAATTGCTACAGACACACACACACACACACACACACAGAGAGAGAGAGAGAGAGAGAGAGAGAGAGAAATTTTAACGAGAGAGAGAGAGAGAAATTTTAACGAGAGAGAGAGAGAGAGAGAGAGAGAGAGAGAAATTTTAACTCCCTCTACTCTGCAGGCAGTCTTCCTGTCCTATTACATATTCTACCTCCTGGAATCAGCATCGATCGGGCCACTGAATGGGCTCTGTGCAGGCAGATTCACAGATTCCACAGAGCTGGGGCCTAGGAGCCACATCTACTAAAGAAGACAAGCCTCTCTCACTGAGCAAGAACAACACAGCTTTCCTATGAGCCGAGGGTTGCTACTCAGGGCTGCTGGGCCCTCAAAGGACATCCCGAGATTGTTGCCCAAAGGCAGAGACGCATCGCCGTCCTTGGGTGCTCAGAGGAGGCACCTCCCAAGTCAGGACCCAGATCCTGACCTCAGGATACAGATACTCTCAAGCCTGGGTACTGCTAGATTCCTCATGACCCTAGAGCAACCTCGGGATGAAAATGCCCATTTCACAGATCTGGAAACTGCAGCTCCAAGTGAGAAGGAACATGTCTAGGGAGGCAGCAAAGAGAACTCAGCTCAATTAAGCCTTTCCTCCCAGCTCCACTGAAGACAGGCAGGTGGAGTCGCCAAGAGCTGGGGCTCACAGTGGTCCTGTCCTGCTTGGCCTCCAAAGACTGTGTGACTCTGAACTTAGCCTCCGATCTTCTTTCTCCCCTTAAGAGGGCAGTGGCTACACCCACTCCAGGTGCTCTGGGAGAGTAGGGGAGGTCACTGTGGAGCACTTGGCCCAGGTCTAGGGTTGTAGAACACAGGACAGAGTAGAGGATGAAAGGGGCCCATTGAGGCAGCAGAGGCCTAAGCAAGGGAGCTCCTCCTAGCCCTTCAGCTTTGTGGTTCCGTCTACACTGAGGAAGGCTCTCTTCCTGTCACGATAGGGACTGGACAAACAGGGTAGCTGAAAGTCAGGGAGCCAAACTGAGAGTGAGGCAACCCGCCTGCTGCTCTTCCTTCTGCTTCTTGCATTCTTTGTTTAGAAAAAAAAAAGTGTGGGCTGGAGAGATGGCTCAGTGGTTAAGAGCACTGACTGTTCTTCCAAAGGTCCTGAGTTCAAATCCCAGCAACCACATGGTGGCTCACAACCATCTGTAAACGAGATCTGATGCCCTCTTCTGGTGCATCTGAAGATAGCTACAGTGTACTTAGATACAATAATAAATAAATCTTAGAAAGAAAGAAAGAAAGAAAGAAAGAAAGAAAGAAAGAAAGAAAGAAAGAAAGAAAGCTTGTTGGTTCATTTCTGTCCTGCAAGAGCAAGCAACTGTAGCCCAGAAGCTTTGGCAAATGGGGGAGCTAGCCCCACCGTTCCCAGGGCTCTGAGCTGAGCAGGGGGTTGGTTAGCAGGCCAGAGCCCGGCAATGTCAGGCAGAGCAGAAACATCAAGGAGGCTAAGATGGAGAAGACATGGGGAAGAAGTAGCCCCAAAGGAAAGGGAAGAGAGGATTCTGGGACGGGATGAAGGGGATTTCTTAAGACTACCTATGAAAGTGCTCCTGTGTTCCTGATAGGGAGGTGTTTCCTAAGCCCAAGGACAAGGATTGGCAGTGTTCAGGATGTAGACAGAGAGGGTAGATGGTGTTCCTGGGTATAGAGGGAGGGAAAGGGAAAGGGGGTGGATGTGGAACCCTGCTTCCAGGCACAAGGAGAGGGCACCTGGACTCACAGGTGGTGACGAGCACCTGGCTCTAGCTAAGTCTGTGGCACCACGAGTTATTAGGGACGAGACAGCACAGGTGTATCACTCTCAGGATTTCTCCATGTGTCCAAGGTAGAGGTATATGTGTGAGACAAAGGGACCGGAGAGTGGGGCTTTCAGGTCTCAGCCATTCTGGGAAAACTTAGATAGGGGTGGGCCCTGTGGGCTTCAGTCTCTTCCCTGGCAGCATGAGGCTGAGGAAAGGTTGAGACTCCACGGTACAGAGTCCTGTCTGCTTCAGTGCTGTAGCCCAGTCAATGGCACCTGCTATCCTGTGGTCAGGCTAAGAGTTGCCCAGCCCGAATTCAAATCTCCATCATTGTTCAGGCCCTTACTGGCAAGTGACATCATCTTAGTTTGCCTGCCTCCTCCCCTACAAGATTCGGACAATAGAGTCCCCACCCTGAGCAGTTGCTTCAATTCGATAATGAGGCAGGCAATGTGTTCAGCCGAGTCCCTGGAGTATAGTAAATGCTCAAGAAAGGATGCCTTGTATGGGCATCGTTAGATCAAGAGGATGAAAACAGTTAGCCTCGTCGGAAACAGAATGGACCCTGTCTGCTGAGCTTGGGGGGGGGAGGAGGGGAGTCTGGCAAAGAGGGATGGAGCCTCTCCTCAGGCCTGAACAGTCTCTCCTGGGTGTGTGCCCCACCCAGCACCAGACAGACAGCTTGAGGACAGCAAAGTGGGTCTATCGCAGAGAACGTGGGAACACGCTAATGGGCTGTGAAGAGCGACTGGGAAATTGTTTTCTGGCTGACAGTCAGGGCTGGTGTCCTGGTGTCCTGAGTGTGGCTGACTGCCAGCCACAGGTGCCCACAATCATCTCTGGCCTAGACCCTCTTGAAGGGTTGCCATGGCAGCCAGGGGACTAGCCGGGGAAACGAGAAGACCAGACTCCCCACCCAGCTGGCTTATCCTGACTGAGTTTCAGTTTCCCTACGTAAAAGAGGAGAGTGATGAATTCTAGCCTGACTTCCTCCTGGACACCCCAAGGCAGGTCACTTCACCTTCTTCCATTGCCTCTCAGGGTCTCAGCAGAAAGGAACATGTCTGTGTGGAGACAGCCTACTTGTGAACTTGCCCTGCACTCTGCGCCTTTGGGGTCCGGCAGTCTAGGATGCTTCTAGTCCTCCACTGACTGCTTTCATAAATACCCCATCGCCTGATAAAGTGAAATGCATGTCCTCTCAAGTCAGCAGCCTGGTTGCCTGATTCCCTCTTCCTTCATGCTGCCAAACTTCCAGAACAAATGTCCGACATCCGCTGCCTCCTCTTCCCACCTCCCACACTCCGGGAACCCACCGCAATCTGGTCACCGCCCCCAAGGCTCCATGGAAGAAATACGTATGCCAGGCTCGCCCACCCACTGCCTCCCCTTCCCCCAGCCCTGGCAGCACCCCTTGGGACTAATCTTCCTCCCCTGCCCCACCCTGTGGATACTTGGTACCTTGAACACATGGCTCTGTAGTTCATCCTCAGCATTAATAGCCCTTCCTTCTGTCCATTGCCTGCCAACTGCCACTCCCTGTTCTCTCTGCATCTGTTCTCTGGCCACTTCCTCCTCCAGCCCTGGGCCAGGGCTATTAGCTAGGCCTCCAGGAAGGACCTAGGCTTTGATGAACCCATTTACAGTGTCATTAAAATGATCCTGTGTCTGTATGAGCTCTGGGCAAAGGCTGTATACTCTTCTTCAACTTCACAAAGGAGCCCATGGCTCCCCCCAGAAGGGTTTAACCACTCTGACTGTCAACCCTAGAGATCTACACACATGGGCTCCTCTTGCTTGCAGTACGCCAATCCCATCTATTGAGCTACTCATCCTCCTGTTGGATTCTGGCTACACGGCAGGTGTTTTCCAACCAGTCTCTCCCCAAAACCTCCCTCTGTTAAGATCTGTGAACCATCCACCCTCCCTGAGCCAAACTGAGATGAGCTCAGAAGGTTCCTGGCCCAGTATAGATGGACCTGCTGTCTGGGATAAGATTTGAACCTGGGCCGGGAGTGGTGGCTCACGCCTTTAATCCCAGCACTTGGGAGGCAGAGGCAGGCAGATTTCTGAGTTTGAGGCCAGCCTGGTCTACAAAGTGAGTTCCAGGACAGCCAGGGCTATACAGAGAAACCCTGTCTCAAAAAAACAAAAACAAAAAAAACAAAAAAAAAAGAAAAAAAGAAAAAAGAAAGAAAGAAAGAAGATTTGAACCTGGTCCTACTATTCTCAGTAACATAACCCAGGTTGATCTGACTGCCCAACTCAGAGCAGGTATGGTTAAAACATCTACAGGAGGGCAAAGAGCTAATATTGGCCACCAGAGCATTGTCTCATCTGGTAGGATACAGTGAGAGACCCATCTGGCTATGTGGTGAGGTGGTAGGCCCAGTATATCTTACCACAAAGGTCAGCAGATAAAGAAATTGAGGCTGAGAAAATTTGAACCAGGCCTTTCAACTCAGACCATTGTTTTCAATACCCTGCCCAGTCAGCGTGGGAGAGAGCCCTGACTTGGGATCCACAGCGGTGCTTTAAGTCTGTGAGAAATGGCCAAAAATTCCATGTGTTAGAAAAAGAGAGCAGTGAGCAAGGGGTATGGCCCGAGCTTAAACACACATCCCCCAATCCTCAAGATCACTAAAAAGCTATGGCCAGCAGAGTTCATTTTGGAAGCAAAAGGGAAATCTGACACAAAGCATTTTCACAGTTCTCTGCACCCTTAAGCAGGGCTTTCCCATCAGTGAAACCAACGGTTGATGAAGTTGTGTATAATCCCTCCCTCTTTGTGTGTTTGTTTGTTAGTTTGTTTGTTTGTTTGTTTTAGGCAATGGTATCGTTTCTTAATAATAACCATGTAAAACTGAGCTATGCCAATTCCAGACAGCAAACTGGTGAGATAGGGCCAGGCCCAAGACGTCCTCTGCTTCATGTGCCTTCTCTTCCTGCCGCCACAGCACCTCTGTGAGCAGATGGCCACATGCCACAGCATAATACAACCAGAACATCCCAGGACCTGCTGCTGAAACCTCGCCTTGCTCCTCCTGTCCCCGGCTGAGGCGGCGGACCACCCACTCCCAGACTCCAGAAGATGCTGTGGGGACGAGTTGTCCTGCACCACCACCACCCCGCCCCACTCCACCGCCAACCCAGCAGAAGTCTCTCGGAGGACACAGAAGGCCTCAGAACCGGAAGAGTCTGTTTGTTGAAGGGAACACTGAATCAACAGAAGTTCCAACATATTCCCTGTTTAGTTGCACATGCCTTTTCTTGAATGGGTGACAAAATGGAAAGATAAGGAAATAATAGAAATAATCTACTCAGTGCCTAGCGGGTAGAACCACAAAGCAGAAGAAAGCCCTTCTTTTGACCTGGCCTGTCCCTTCCATGGTGCTCACCACAAAGACTTGCCCCAATGTCAGAGAAGGCTCTAGGGGTAGAGAGTCATGCCCTGCAGGAAGAGGAGGCAGGGAGGCCCAGTTCTTGTGATTCACTGACCTTCTGGGTCATAATCCCCTATTTATGAGCAAGAGCACTGGACTCTGCGTTATTCTCAATGGAATGAAGAGTATCCCAGCCCCTCACTGTCCCCCAGATCTTTCTTACAAGCATGTTACAAGCTGAGGGCAAGAGGGTTGGTCAGGAGGATGCCAAGGAGGACAAGAGCTGTGAACAGGAGTTTGCATGTCGGCCACATTAATTCCATCTCCAGAGGGTGCTGGCAACAGGAACATCTCTGATCCTTGGAAAGTGTTCTCTGGGGCTGGAGTGATGCCTCAGAGGTTAAGAGCGCTGACTGCTCTTCCGGAGGTCCTGAGTTCAAATCCCAGCAACCACATGATGGCTCACAACTATCTGTAAGGAGATCGGATGCTTTCTTCTGGTGTGGCTGAAGACAGAGACAGTGTACTTACATATAATAAATAAATATGAAGGAAGGAAGGAAGGAAGGAAGGAAGGAAGGAAGGAAGGAAGGGACTCCATATGTCCCCTGAGAAGAATGTGAGCCACTGACATGTCTCAGAGGCTTTGGCTGAGCTGCACCATGACTGAGAACGCTCTCATCCCCTCTTCCCTCTGGTAAGGCCTCACTCAGCCTCCAGCTCCCAGGGCCACCTCAAGGCAGTCCTCCATAATACCTCTGTTCCTCACTAGCAGAGACTCTAGCCTCATCACCCCTGTTTGGGATTCTGGCCCCTGTCCAGCTGCATTTTAAGGACGGGTGTTGGGGTACCCATCCCTTTGCTGTTGTTTTTTGATATTTTGAGACAAGATCTCACCATGTAGCCTTGGCTAATCTGGAACTCATTGTGAAGGTCAAGCTGAGCTCGAACTCATATATAGAGATGCACCTGCCTCTGTCTTCTGAGTGTTGGGATTACACACATGGACCGCCATGGTCAGCATCCAAGTGCATCTAAGTCATGAGTTCAGAAAGGATTTGTCTCTGGCTTTGTACCAGATTGTGCACCCCATGAGAGCAGAGACCACGTAAGTCCTGCATGTTAGCGTGATGAACATTGCCCAAGATTGGGGACTGAGAGAAGCACGTGGAAATGAAACACAAGGATCACAGATCAATTCCTCCCTTATAAGATGATACCAAGGCACCAAGGCCGTCAACATTATGTGGCTCAATAAGTCTCGGGGACTGAACAGCAGCTCCTGATAGATACTATGTGCAGCCATGGGCTTTGAGCACCGAGAGTGCCAGGCTGGGGCTCAGCAGCGTGGGTGGCACTTGGTTTCCTGGAGGTGGGCTCATAATAGTTCATGGAAGTAGTTATCATAAGAGGGCAGGCCTTGTGCAGTGTGCGGTCAGGGACAGTGTGAGCTGGAACAGAGGATTTGCCTAGAGATGAGAAGTGGGAGAGAAAGAAATAGACCAAAGAAATGGAGACATGTATGGTGAGAGAGAATCCAGAAGTCCAGCCAGCGCCATCCTGCTGTCCCCGCACTGGTGTGTGTGTGTGTGTGTGTGTGTGTGTGTGTGTGTGTGTGTGTGTGCACTAGGCCAGAGGGCTGCCCTCACAGCACACAGAAGGCTGGCTGCAGCTACAGGCTGCAGGGACTGCTGACAGCAATGTCACTGTGCTTTGGAGGGAGGCAGGAGGGAGGAACGAGGCTTGGAGAGTGTCAGTGTGTCTCAGCCTGTGTGGGGGCGCCTGTGTGGGGGCGGAGGGCTGCAGCATGCACCAGAACGTGTGCCTGCTGACTGCTCCAACTGAGGATGATGTGGAGAAGCCAGGAAAGGCTGTCCCTTCCCCTGTCCTCACACCTCTCCCTGCCACCCAGCTCCTGTCTGTCTCCCCATTTCCCATCCTTTGGCCTCTGGTCCCTGCATGCCATTGCCTGTCACTGTAGCCTGGAGAGATCACTGAGCTCTACGAGGTGTCTCTGTCTATGCAATGCATGGATAGTCTCCATAACCTGTCCAGTGCTGGAGCACAAGATCTACATAGTCTTCCAAGGAGGGAGGCTGCAGAGGGCGGCACTTCAGACATCTCCAGAGATAGGACCCCCCCCCCCATTTTACTGACAGTGAAACTGAAGCACAGAAAGAGCAAGGGGATCATCCAAGGTATCCCAGAAAACTCTAAGCAGAATTTTGGCAGCAAATGGACATCGCTCAATTAATTATCTGCCCTCACTGCCCCCTGCCACCACCACAAAGACCACTGCTCTTTTATCTCTGCTTCACAGACAAGAGGAAAGCTGTTTCACCTATGGGCACTAGATGCAACCTCCCAGGGACCAGGTCACAGTGCCTTGAGCTTTCCCAACCGCTCCTTTTGCCCCAGTCTGCTCATCTGTAAAATGGCTTTAGGGGTGGAGCTAATGGATGGAAAGGTACCAGTGAGGCCCAGAGCTGCTGGTAGGAGGGTTTAGGTGAGGCCGTGGTTCTTTAGCCTACTCTTACCACTACGATGACTACGCTGTCCTTTCTCCTTCCAGCTCTGCACAGAAAAGCAAAATAGCCAAGCAGATGCTACAGAGCATGGGGTCTTGTGCACGCAGCACCTTGAAGCCCAGTGCAAGGAAGTTCCTCTAAGCCAGGACACCACCCACAGATCAACCCACTCAATCGTGGTACAGGGCTAAAAGCTGTGGAGGAAGGGGTTTGGGTTCAGGGGCCAGCCCCCAAGTCCCTGTCAACCTTGCGGGCCACCCACACTCCCACCAGCCTCCCCTACCCTATACTGCCTGAGTCAACTTCAGATCCCTGTTTCTAGAGAGAAAAGAGTGGGCTGAGCTCTCTCCTCCCTTCTCTCTCTCTCAAATACAATCTCCTCCTGAGGTTCCTTTTGTCCAGAGCAACAACTGTAGATCCGCAGAGCAAGTCTCTGCCTCTCTAACCTCTGCAAGCAGAGGCAGATGGGGACCTGAGGATGCAATGTCTAGAAGAGACACTCTACCCAGGGCTTTGCCTGAGCTTCCCTTTCCCCTCTCCACCTGCCCTTCCTTTCTATTGATTCTGGACATCAGGGGAGATTGAATGAGTGGGAGGGAACTCTGAGGGCTACCCTGGCCCACTCTGGCCCTGCTTGTCACTGCAGCCCACTTAAAACATATGTTTCCATTTCTTTCATTCCTAGGAGGGCAGAGGAGTGGGGTCAAGGGAGGAGGGAGGGAGTTTATCTCTGGGTCCCTAGAAACAGTCCCATCTCAATCCTATATGGGATGTTGATCATCTTCTTAACATTTCTGAATTTATGTGCTTCAGGGTCAGGGCAATGTGGGGGGTGGGTGTGTTCGGTATAAAAACATCTAGAAGTTCCAGAAACCCCTATTCAGGGCTACCTCCAGGCAGGAGAGGAATCTCTGCTTCCACCCTGGGCTTCTGGAAGGCCTTTGGTAACAAGCCAGTCTTCACTGGGCAAGATGCCAGTGAGTCCTGATGGACTTCCATGTTATGGCAAACCAGGGCCCGGCCAGAGGTCAACCACTGTCCCCCCAAGTATCTTTTTTAAGGCCCGGCCCAGCTAGGTAACCTGCTATTTATGTGGCCAGTTCAGGGTGGGGGGCTCTTTGTCTGGGTGTTCACACAGTGTTCTAGCTAGAAGAAACAGGATCATCAACTAAAAGGTAAACTCTACAGAAACACTTCTTCATTGCTTCCCTCAAGGAAGAGGAGCCCAGGGAGACCTTGAACAACATTCTCTAAACAAAAGATAAACATCGAGAAGGCCCTGTGTCCTCCTTTAGGCTGCCCAATCCTTGAGGACAACAGCCACCCCAGCAGTAACATCCTTCCAGGCGCCTACTGCATGCCAGCCTTAAGGTTATGTCTTCACATGCCATATACATAATTCTCACAGTCTTCTAAATCTCCAGCTTGCAGGTCAGAAAGAGTGGCAGTCTGCCCAATGTCACAGAGCTAAGGGTCATGTGGGGCAGCCCCTCCCTGCCCCACCAGATGCTAAGACCAAGACTAAGATGCAGAGCAAATGTCACAGGGCTCATCCTTCATAGGGTACCCTGGCCTGTGTCACATAGCCACCCCAGACAGAAGCCGGCCCACCACAGCCCCTTCTCCTTCACTCAAGCATCTTCAAGCACGGGTTTGTCCACTGTTTCCTGAGGTCCCACAAGCTCTGACACCACAGGCAACATTTTGGAGGCTTATACATTTTTCTAGGGAATGTCTATTTAGACTTTCATCTGAATCCTGGAGGAATAAGTGACCTAAAAAAAGGTTAAAAGCACCAATAGTTCTGGAAGTAGGAGGCCTGTAATTGATTGGACAAGACCTGGGCGTCCCTGGCACCCTCAGTTTTCCTCTGCCCCTTCTCTGACACCTCTGAGTATCCAGGAAGGCAGGGGGGCTGAGAAGGCCAAGTCAGCCCACAGAGCCCAGTTCTAATGATCCCCATTTCTTCTCAGAGCAAAAAAAGCAGTTCGCTGTCCCTGTGATACCTGAAGTCCCATCTTAACTCCTTCCACTGTGCTCTGTGACGCAGTCCTGCCTGAACCAACCTCAGTGGCCCCTGAAAGGCAGCTCCTGTCTATTCAAGAAATCCTTAGGTTTCAAGTGAACACTAGACATGCTCTGGAAAGGGGTCCCAGATAAACTTTAAAAGACAGTCCTCCTGAGCAGCCCTAAAAACTATATTCCTGCCCCCACCCCTGCCTCCAACGCAAAGACACGAAGAACAGCAGGAAGTCTGTAGACAAATATGAATACACATTTGCACAATGTGTCTTGTCTCTGTCTTTCTATCCCTGACTCTCCATCTATCTCTGCCTCTGTCTCTGTCTCTGTCTCTCTCTCTCTCTCTCTCTCTCTCTCTGTGAGTGTGTGTGTGTGTGTGTGTGTGTGTGTGTGTGAATGTGTTCAGGGGCTGTGCTTATACACAGCCATAGGTCCACCTCCCACACATATGCAGACACCAGCATAAGCTCATACATGCCTACAACACCCACACACCCACATGAGCCCATGAGCCTAGGCCACACACACACACACACACACACACACACACACAGAGCTTCCTTTACATATTCCCCAAGATACATGCACACTCAAGAAAATTCTGTTCACATTTTACATCTATGACCTTACACACGCACGCATGCACGCTCACACACACACACATTCACTGAGCATACCCATTTCTGACCTGCCACACATGTGCACACAGATGCATGTCCATACCTTTGCTGCAACATCACCTAGCCAAGAGTAACCCTTGCATAATTGCACACATGCACCCTTGCAGGGCACACAAACATTTGGGGGGGGGACTTGCCACACAAATGACACATTCATCTCTTTTTGCTTCACTTGCACCAGTGTTTGCCCTTTCAGTTCGCAGTGTGCCCAGTTGTCAGTTCTTATACAACTCCATTTGTTCCCCACATATTTCATATATAGCCTCTCCTCAATAGCCATGTACCTGCAGGATCTCACACTGACACATCTGCTCACAGGGTCCCTTGTCTCATGTTCCTGTGCTACAGCAGGAATCAAACAGAGTTGGTAGAGGCACTTATGTATCTGTGGGGCACTCTGCCAAACTGCTCCCCAACTCCCCATCCACCCCAAGGACCCCACAACCTAGCTGGGAACATCTAGAAACCTTCTCTTATATCTGTAGCCTGCTGTTCTCCTGGAGGGAACCTTTCTCCTCTCAGCCTCCGGAGATATAACACAATGGGCAACTTTGCCAAAGGACACAATTTTTTTTTTGTATAGCCACTGCCACAGTGGCACCCCCAGCTGGCTAACTGTCCTTCCCCTCCTCCCAACACTGTGATTGCTTTATGTTAACTCCTTCAGTACTAAAGCTCTTGCTCCTGGAATGTATCTGGGGAAGCCGGAGGGGATATGCCAGGGGAAAGCTAGCCACTCTGCACAGTGTCTAAAGACAGGATCTCCAGGTGGGGGGTGGCAAACTCTCTTTGTCACTGGAGGTTTTTAAGTACAACTACAAAAAAGATTCCAGCTCAGACACAGCCAAGTGGGAATATCCCTTTCAAACCCCAAGTTTCTAAATATCTTTGTGAACCCAGGTCATGTGTACTTATATGCATAGGTGTGTGCATACACCACCAATCTGTTTCCTTTCCATCACACACACACACACACACACACACACACACACACACACACACACACACCCCAGGCTGACTGGGCTCATAAATGTGTCAGCACCTAGCTCTGGACACTCTATGCATACACAGTGCTTCCAAATCACGCTGCACACCTCCCTCTGCATGCACGGGACAGCTCTGGCCACATAGGCACACGCCCCCTGCCCAAGAGACTGATCCCCATGCCCTCTAGGACTCCCTGAGGTGTGACTCACTTTCCCAGTTCCTCAAAGAGCTGGTACTCTTCTGTGAATCGGGTGCAGGTGATGGTAGCCATCCTGGCACTGGGCAGGCAGGCGAGGGTTTAGGCTGGGAACTAGGACTGGGATGCTCAAGCTCTGCTCCCAGAACTAGGGGCCACTCGCCTGCCCGTGCTCCTGAGTGCAAATGGAGAAACGGCTTGACTGACGAGCTTGGGGCTTCTGAGCAGGGCACTGTGGCTGCTCACAGCCTCGCGAGCCTTCGTCAGCATCCAGGTCCCCATGGCAACCACCTCCGAAACGCCCTGTTCCCGTTGCCCCGGTAACTGCCTCCCCAACACCTGCCTGCCTTTCACTTTAAAACCTGCTCCTCTTTGCCCTGGCCTTATATACACAATACTGCTGGACTGTGTGGGCTCAGGAGCAAGTGGACCCTGTTCCCCCCAAGGTGATGTACTGAGGGGGTTGAAGAAAGGGATGCGAACAAACTTAGTCCACAAGTGATCATCACTCTTCCTACTTCCCCCACCTCCAACTATAGGGCCCTTTTAACAGACGGGATGGGATTAAGTGGGGCAAAGAGGCAGTTGCTATGGTAACGGCTAGTGGGTGCCACATTCTGGGATGGTCCTTGAGAAAGACAGGATGTAGTTACCCTGGCAACTTCATCTCCTCTGGAGAGACAGGTATTGCCCCGTTGCCCTGGCAACAGCTGGGTTCTAAGGTTTACAGGGGAAGCTAACTCATCTCTCCTTCCCTTCCCCCTTGTAGTCTCTGCAATGGTTTCTTTGCTTCCTCAGGGAATTGGTCTGGTTGACTTGGCCTCTGCCTCTGTCCTTGTTTCTCTCCTGCTCTCCCTGCTTTTTAGCCACTCTGCGTATCACACGGCCACCTTAGCGTGAGGAGAGGTACCAAGCAGACCCAGGATGCTGACGGAATGGCTCTGTCTGCTTTCTCACCCCTATCTGTCACCACTGAGCATCAGGGCCCCTCCTGAGGCCTCTGCCACAGCTCTCCCCACCCATCCTCCCAGAGGGACCATGAAGATTTGGTCTCCTGGGGCTCCTGTCCCAGTTTCTGCTTGTGCTTCCTGACAAGGTCGGACTGGAGAGAGGCAACTATAATGAGGTGAGTGTGGCCGGACTCACCCAGGGCTGGGCGGGTGGCGTGAATGTACCCTGCCCTGGACTCTTCTTTCCCAAACTCGCTGGTCATCTACCCTAATGAGTTCACTTCTTCTGCACATCGTACTTACAGCCACAAATCATGCCCCAAGGCATGGAATTTAAGATTAGTAATCTGAGTTCAAGTTCTAGCTCTGACATTTCCTAACAGTGTGACCCCCGGGCAGGTCACTGAGGAAGCTCTCTGAAACCCCATCTCATTTTCTAGAAAATCGGAAGATGGTCATCCTGGCAGAAGACCTCCATGGATGAAGGTGGAGTGGCCTAAGGCCATAATGGGGTTCTTCTCAGTTTCTAGAAGGCAAAACACGGAAGTTTTAAAATGAGCCCACAAGCACTCCCACACTGCAGCTTGGTCTTGAACACACACATACCTCCATTCAGGAGAGAGAGAGAGAGAGAGAGAGAGAGAGAGAGAGAGAGAGAGAGAGACTGAGATTCTCCATGCTTCACAGGTGGCTAAGCAGAGGTCTCAGGGTCTCATGCCAGCATTTGTCCCCCAGTGAACAAGAAACAGATCACAAGACCCGGGAATGCAAATTCTCTCTGTTTCCAACCTGCTCCTCAGAATCCATTGCTCAACTCCCTTGTGGGGGACATAGTGGTACCTTTGAATATTCCCCAGCACCAACAAGTGCCTGACCCAGCTGAGGCTCTAAGACCCTAGAAACATTAGGGGGCCCTCTATCCCTCTTCCTGAGTGAGTGACAGAAAGATTGACGGGAGATCTTTTCAATTCAGCCACTTTTTCCTCAGGAAAGAAAGAGAAGGGAGGTGGAGAGAAAGGAGGGAGGCAAGCCGGGGAGGAGGGGGTGATGGCTTCACCACTAATTGCACCATTACCACCTTCAGAAAAAAGGAAAAAAACCACTCCGTTTTGTTTCTGCGCACAATACGCTTCCCGCTTCTGCCGCCAACGTGGCAATTCAGAGCAGAGCAGAAAGGCCTGTGCTCGCAGGGCCACACAGCTGGTGGGTAGCAGGCAGGCCCAGAACACCATGGGCAAAGCTAGAGGCACCAGAGGAAGGCAGGAGTGGTGCAGAGCTGTACGTCCGTGTTCCTGATTCAGATCCTCTTGCCCAGTGGTTCTCAACCTTCCTGATGCCGCAACCCTTAAATACAGCTCCTCATGCTGTGCTGACCCCCAACCATAACATAATTTTTTGTCACTACTTCATAACTATAATCTTGCTTCTGTTATGAAAAATAATGCAAATATCTGGTTTTTTTCCTCAACGGTCTTAGGCGACTCCTGTAAAAGAGTTGTTCGACACTGCCCCCCCCAACCCCGCAAGGAGGTCACGACCCACACAGGTTGAGAACCAGTGCTCTAGCTTGTTCCCAAGGGGATCCCTGGGACCACCCAGCCACTGCCCAGGGGAAACAGTGTCCATCAGCTATCAGTGGCTATATGACTTATGGGCTGTGATTTTGAATCAATGTCTTAACGTCTCTGGACCTCTTCGAGTGCAAAACTGGGTAAATAATGTTCCTTACCAATAAAGGTAGTTTTGTGGCTGAAACAAGACAGACACAGTGGCTGATACAGAAGGAATTATTAAGGAACTAGAAATCCTGTCTCCTCATACTCCTCCCTGAACCTTGGCAGCTCTCTGGGGCACCGTTCTCTAAGACCTTGCTTGGGGGAGAGGGGGAGGGGGGAGAGGGGAGGAGGGAGGGCTAGCTCATGGTTTAGACATTACCTGGGGTTGGTTTTATTTGCAGTAAATTCTGCAAAACAAATGGTGAGGAATTAAAAAAAAAAAAAAAAGAGGGCACTGGGACCCTCACTTATTAGGGCCCAAGGGCATGGCAACTGCTTTGAGATCAGTAAAGTACTAAGAGGAATGTGCGAAGGCTGTAACCATGGAAATGTTACCCTGTGAACAGAAGTAGCCATCATCTTCATTGACCAGTGCTGGCCTGTCACTCCCCACGGGATGATAGGCAGTGCTTGGCTCAGAGGCCAGCAAAGCATTTAGAAGATGCCCCAGGGGCTCAGAGAAGCACTCGAAGGCACAGACAGCCTGATAGCTGCCTGCCGCTGACAAGGACCACGGGTCCTAACTCCTCTGTGGTCACCATCTTTGTCCCTCCATGCTTCCAGCTTCCCTCCCTTCCTTTCTTCCTCACGCCTTTTTCCTTCCTCCCTGGCATCCTCCTGTCTCTACCCCTTCCCTCGCTGAATGCGGGGCTAAAAGATAGGCAGGTCCTAGGATCTTAGACCCATCTGATAATGGAGAACTAGCTGGAAGAATCACCCTGTGGAGGGATGTCTTACATCTGCATGGGTGCATACCTCATGGGACCTTCTAGAGACTAGATCTAGTCCTTAGATGGGTCTAGAGACTACATCAGGGATGTAGGGACTGCCTTTGGTAGACACCTGCATGCTGAGTGCAATTGCCATTCCACTGAGGAGGCATGACCACTAATTCGCCACATCCTCTGTGCCCACAAAGCTGGCAGCTGTGCCTAGTGGCGGCGGGCATCGAGGAGTCAAGCATGCCCCAGTGGCCATGAGAGAATAAGCTGATGATTGCATTGGGGGATGGCGGGATTGGTTCTGCCAGACTTCCCACACCCCCTGGGGCCACAGCAGGCATAACAGTCCAGCACGTGTACCCCCATCTGCAACACGTGTGCGGTACTCAAGCACAAGCCTGTGTGCCGAGGGCTGATGGCCAGGGGTGGGAGCCCTGGAGTTTGCTGAGCCAGCACAGCCATGCCAGAAAGAGATTGGCTCCTGTCAACGGGAGGGACAGGAGGCTGGGCTGGGTTCCAGGAGACAGGGGAAGGATGAGAGAGGATTACAACCCCCAGCACACAGGGATAGCTAGCTCCCCCATGTGCTCTCATGCATATGCTAAATGCCACAGGGTCTTACAGTTGCCTGAACAGGGCACCACCACAGAAAAGGAAAAAAAGAAAAGTGCCATCTGAATGGTCCCCATGGGACCTGTTCCACTAAGGGCAGAAAAAGTTGGGGGCAGGCTCAGCAGAAAGTGGGCCAGGAGAAAAGGGCAGCTGTGAGGGTCTGAAGGGAGAGCAACTGAGTCAGGGCAGGATGTCGAGTAATGCCAGGCCTAAGAGAGGAGGGAGGAAAGAAGGGCTGTGCCCTGAGGTGCCTCGTGCAGGGGCCCTCCCTGGGGGAGGGGGCAGTGACACAAGCCCTGCCAAAGGAGGTTCAGTTCCTATGCTAAGACAGCTGGAAATAGGGCTTCCTCAACTCTCATCTCATTTCCTCCTCACACACGCGGAGATCAAATCCAGGTTTGTGCAACCTCACAACTCCTACACTGTTCTTAGTCCCACAACCCTGTCTCCATATAGAGCTGAGAAGACCTTTAGGGGCCGCATATCCCTTAGAGCTAGGAACCAAGGTGCGGAGAGTAGAGGTTGCCCTCAAACGGGTACCCAAGTTGGTGGCAGTCAGGCCAACAGCCTGGAGTTCTTGCCTCCCTGAGCATTGCTCTTTCCCTGCTGTGCCCCTTCCTGGCATTGACAGGATGCTAGCCTGTGTCCTAAGCAAGCCAGGAGTGCCTGGATGAAGAGGAGACACAGCTGTGGCCCAGGCAGGTATATGGCTCCATTTGGTTGTTAGGGAGCTGGTCATTAGAGGCCAGAACTCCATAGCCGGGATCCAGCTAAAGCAAGCTCTCACGTGAATCTCACTCCTCCAGCTAACAGGTCTGCGGCTGTCTGATCCATCCCAGAGAGGGACAATGAAGACCTGTGGCCTAGGGACTGCCTCTGGGCTCCCTTCACCATGCCCTCTCTAAAGGGACCCAGATGATGTGAGCCCAAGCCTAAAGGTGCTGTGCTGGCTAGTGTAAGTCGCCTTGACAGGAGCTAGAGTAACCTGAAAGGAGGGAAAAAAGGTCTTCATAAGATCTGACTGCAGGATGTTTTCCCATTAGTGATTGATGGGGAAAGGCTCTGCCCATTGTGGGTGGTCCCATCTCTGGCCTGGTGGTTCTGGGTTCTATACAACCCAGGTCCAGCCTAGGCAAGCCATGAGGAGCAAGCCAGTAAGCAACACCCCTCCATGGCCTCTGCGTCTGCTTTGGCCTCTGGGTCCCTGCCCTGCTTGAATGTCTACCCTTGTTGCTTTTAAAGATTGATTGATTGATTGATTGATTGATTGATTGATTGATTTTACGTATATGAGTGCTCTATCTGTACGTATACCTGTATGCCAGAAATGGGCATCAGATCCCAGGATAGATGGTTGTGAGCCACCATGTGGCTGCTGGGAAATTGAACTCAAGACCTCTGGTAGAGCAGACAGCACTCTTAACTGCTGAGCCATCTTTTCCTCTGCCCTCACTGCTTTTAATGATGAACCCGGTCTATGGAAGGTCCAGTGAAAAATTAATTCTTTCTTCCCCATGTTGCTTTTAGTTGTAGAGTTTCAACACAGCCATAGTAACCCTAAGACAGGAACCAACCAGGAACTGGGATGGAGTAAAGATTCAGGTGTGCTTGTTGAGGGGAATCCAGACCACTGTAGAGAATAGGTTGTGGGCATGCTGACTGCTAAGCTGGGCCTCTCAATTCAATACAATACCCCAAAGACCACTGGCCTCACACGCTGTTGCCTACTAGTTCCTGGGGACCTGGTTTCAGACTGAAGCTCCAGTAGTTCCTGGGCTATGCTGGGCTATACTGGGCTATGCTGGGCAATGCTGGGCAATGCTGGGCTATGCTGGCATCTGGGTTGAGAACTCTGAGTTCAGAGTTCTGCATTGAGTGGAAGACTGAACACAGGGAGGCTTGAGCCAGCCCTTCTCTTCAAAACTTCAGAAACAGACGCCAGCCTCAGCACCAATCATCCCTTATATGTTGGGACCAGATTGATTCAGAGAATAGAGCCTGGGACCCAAGGGAGAACAGAAAGCACTACATATGGTCTTGATCTTGTGGCCCGAAAGTGGGTCCTCAGAAGTAATATGGATGACAGGGCTGGAAGTTGAAAAGTCCTGGCAGGCAGGGCCCCTCCAGCAGTTCTCAGGGAAGTACTCATACAGTTCTCTAAAGCCTGGCTCTACAGGGAAGCCTATGCTGTGTGCCAGGATGGCAAGCCAGCAGGCAGAGTTAGAGCAGGCCCCAGCAGGCCTAGAGTGTCTTGGGCAGTGGGCAGACTATGACTAGCCTGCCTCTAGGATACACTAGGCCAAGACACCACCTTAGCCAGTGTCTTCTTCAGACCCTCCCTCCTGAGCAGGCAAAAAACTACTATAGCCACTAGAGCACAGAGACTCTTGCCTTACCATCTGGGCATTAACATTATCGAGGAAGGGAAAACATACAGGTGAGGGAGATGATAAAAGTCAAAAGAAGAGGGCTAGGGTTGGAGAGACAGCTCTCAGTAGTGAAGAGCACACAAGTTTATTTTCTGGTGCCCATGTTGGACAACTCACCCTCTCTGTAACCCCAGTTCTAGGAGGATCTGATGTCTGTAGCCTCTGTGGGTCCTTTATTCATGTGCACATACCCACACACAAACACACAACCTACGCATCATTAGAAATAAATCTTAAGGGGAAAAAAAGCAAGCAAGCAAGCACAGGGCTAAGGATAGATCTAGGATGCAGTGGTCATCTCCTCCCCACAGCCCAGGCCAGGCCCTCATGCAGGATTCAGTCACTGCCTGGGCGATGCAGCCCTGCAAGCAGTGGTAACCCCCCCACGGCGGCACCGCACCCACCCCACTCCACCCATCCCGCTCATCCACAAGCTGACGAGTCCTAACAGGGCCTCCTTTGCCAGTGACAAAAATAACTATTTTCAAAATTCACAGCAGGGCCTTCGCCTACACACACTGCGCCGACTGGGACCTGAAGGGAGATATGCAGAACGCAGTGTGCGGAGGGAGCCGCGATATGCAACTAGCAGGCTCTACAACCACCACCCTCCTCAACACTACCAAGCCTGTGTCCCCCTAGATGCAAATGTGCACAGGGGTTCACGGAACCACCAGAAGTAAGGACTCTTGAATCATCCACTGTATGTAGAGAAACCCTGAGGCCTAGAGAGGGTCAGGAGTTTGCCTACAGCTACATTGTGAACCTGTGGCAGGACCTTCCTTCTTTCCTTCCTTCCTTCCTTCCTTCCTTCCTTCCTTCCTTCCTTCCTTCCTTCCTTCCTTCTTTCCTTCCTTCCTTCCCACCTTCCTTCTTGTCCCCTCTGCTAGCACCAAGCTCACACAGGTCCCCAAGACACACATGCACACACACACACACACACACACACAGACCAGCATCTCTTGCCTTTGGGTAATGGCACTTTAATCAAGTTCACAGGCTCCTCCACAACCATCAGCCTGGCCAGTTTTCTACAGCACCATGAGGTAGGCAGAGCCAGGGCTCACTTTTCCCTACACCTTTGCAAGTAGGGAAATCAAGGCCCTGTGGGGAAGAACTGTGTTCAAGGCCAAATCAAAGGCTCCTTTCACAGCTGTTTCCCCCACCCTCACTATGCAGTGGCTCAGGGCCAGCCAGTTCCCCCCACCCTGGATTTTGGGGACCAAAAGAGGAGAATTCCACTAGGCTCCCAAGTCTTGAGACTCCAGGAATGTAAAGATTCTCAGAGCCTACCCTGTCCGTTCTCATTGAGTTGTTCAACAAAGCAGCAGTCAGCTGGCCATACTCCAGCTGATATCCAAGAGCACCACAGAGACCTGGAAAGAAGGTCATGGACTCAAGTTGTCTGGAAGGTGGCAAGGTCAGCAAGAAACCCTGCCATGGCCCCAGACACAGGTGTACACTGGAGTCCTAAAGTCAGCAGAGCTCATCTTAGGGTGAGACTGAGGCAGAATGCTGCTATAGGTAACCTGAGGGCAAAGAAGAAACACATCAGGAGAGAGGCAGAACTGTGACCCAGGAATCCCAGCCTGGTTGGTCCCCCAAGTCCCACCCTATTCAGCTGAGGGCTTCTGTGCCCTCCCTCCACATGCCTGCAGATGAAGACTTGACCTTGGCCTCCTCCCTGAGAACCAGCAAAGGGACAGTGTCTGAGGGGAACTGAGATTCCCTGCCACCCCAAGCCATCAGATCCGGTGGGACATCAGCCTGGTATTGAGTTTACGGAAAAAAGATCGAAGCTTGCAAATCTTGCATTTCTTCTTGCGGCGACCCCGGGAGAAACTTCTAGCTCTGCCTTCCTCCTCTTCCTCCTCCTCATCTTCTTCTTCATCACTGGCCCAGGGCCCCCAAGCACCCCCATTAAAGTCAGGATGGGCCCGAGGGTTCGCAGCTGGGTAACGCACAGGGATGGCAGTACGGTTATAATCAGCCAGACGAGCCAGCAGGGTGCGGACTACATCAGGTCGCTGGCCAGCCAGGTCTTCTCGCTCATAAGGGTCAGCACTGATGTTAAAGAGCCACACAGCCTGGCGGATGCTGGCCATCCGCTCCAGGTTCCACCAGCTGCCGGGGAAGGAGGCCAGTGTCTGGGGTGGAATCCAGTCACCATAGCCTGGGTCTCCCGTGAGCAGCTTCCACTCCCCAACTCGGATAGCAGCCTGCACTGCTGTATTCCAGATCCCAAAGCCACCCTCCAAGGATCCATGCCGGGCATGGTTGTAAAGGGGGTCGATGTTGTGAAGGATCTCTGTGCGTGGTGAGGCCCGGCCCTCGCTAATGGCCGGCCACACGTCATAGCCATCCAGCCCATCGGCTGCCGATGTAGTGCCGCCTGCCAGACCCACCAGTGTTGGGTACCAGTCTGTGATATGGACCAGGGCCCGACTGGTCCGTCTCTTTTTCTTGAGCAGTGGGCTGTGGACAAAACCCAGGCCCCTCACACCACCTTCCCAGTAAGTACCCTTGCGTCCTCGAAGGGGCCAGTTGCTACCCCCTGAGAAGGTCTGACCACCGTTGTCACTGGAGAAGATAATGACACTGTTGTTATAGAAACCATAGCGCTTGAGGGCCCAGGTGATGTTGCGCACAGCCTCGTCCATGCAGGTCACCATGGCTGCGTACTTGCGCCGCGCTACGTTGCCCATTGTGCGGTAGCGGTATAGGTACTCTCGAGGTGACTGGAGGGGCGTGTGTACTGCCTGGAAGGCCACATAGAGAAAGAGAGGATTCTGGGGATTGTGGCTGGCCAGGATGTGGCTTGCACGCTGAGCATAGAGCATAGTAGAGTACTGGCCGCTGAGCCCCCAGGCCACGCTCTCACCCTCGTGCAGGTCAAACCCACAAACCCCCGGGCCATCACAGTTGTCATAGGTGTAGTAATCCACATTGCCTGTGAGGGAACCCAGGAAGGTGTCGAAGCCCCGGCGGGTAGGCAAGCACTCCTTCCGGTAGAAGCCCAGATGCCACTTGCCCACCATGTGGGTGGAGTAGCCTGCCTCCTGTAGCTTCTGGGGCAGCGTCACCTGATCCAGGGGCAGACAGTTGGGCTGCCGTGGGCGGATGATGGAGTGCTGCAATCCTGTATGGATCTGGTACCTGGGGGTGAGAGATTGATATATGGGAAACAAGGTGAACTACATACAAACCACTGCTCCCAATCAGCAACCCCTAGTTGCACCCTGAGATGGATGCTGGTCCGATGCCACCAGCCAGAACAGGAACGAAAACAACAGATACCGCCAAAGGGCTAAGCACCTACACTACTTTATCTCAAACCGGCACATCAGCCAAGCAGGTATGTATGCCAACTTGTTGATGAGATGCAATAACTCAGAACAGTTATGTTCACTGCCCAGGACCACATAGCCAGGAAGCTGGTGCATGAAGAGTGGAGGCAGGCTTGGGCACGACGTCGGTAAGAGCTAACACCAAGCTCTTGCTGTATGTTCAGCATCACACTCCCTTTGAATTGGCTCACCAAATCCTCACTGCAAACTAGGAAGTGCATGTTATTATTCCCGCCTCCCAAATAAGGAACCATAGAGTTCTGTGACTCACGTGACTCGTAGGAAGAGTGGGCTCTGCATCCCAGCACAGGCAGGCTCCAGACCTAAGTGAGTCCCTAAGCTCTAAGCTGTAAACTTAGCACAGAGCCTGGGTACACCAAGTCTCCGTTGTCTCCCAGGCAAACTCCCACTCCTTGGAAGCCCATCCCGTAGTCTCTGACAACTCATTCATTGTTACATTGTTTCTGGGACCGCTTCCTTTCCTGTAGCAGGGACTTAGTGCATACCTTCATAGTCTATTTGGCCCTAGGATTACAACTGTCTATGTTCTTGGGCCCAGTGATGATAGAATGGGATTGCCTTTGTATTCCTCATGCCTCAGTGGTATTTAAAGCTCCCTCAGTTACTAATAGAGTGAACAAACGAACAAATGAATCGATGAATGAATGAATGAATGAATTCAGAGGGTTTGGAAGCCAGAAGTGAACCAAATCCTCTTTTAGCTTTTTCATCTAGTTAAGAAAGAAAGAAAGAAAGAAAGAAAGAAAGAAAGAAAGAAAGAAAGAAAGAAAGAAAGAACATCAACAAAGGTCAGAGGGCAGAGGGTCTGTGCTCAAGGTCACTCAGCAGTTGAGAGCAGCTCTGAGACTTGAACACGAAACCAAACAGTCCAAACAGCAGTGTTTTCAAAAGTAGACTGCCCACCTCCTCCCACATGGGACCAGTTGATGTTTGCAGGTGTGAGTGAGCTAGCTGGAAGGGGAGATCCCTGAGAGCTGCCCTGCTCCCAGGCTTTATGAGACCAGCGCGCCCCCCCCCAATCCCCCACCTGCTGTGAGCTCAAGCTATGCAGCAGTCAATGCCTTGCCAGTTCCTGAGTTTCCTTTATATATTTGTACCACGTCTTCTGCTGCCATGGTCTGCTTGACCCATGTGATCTGTTTGAGGTGTCTTTAAGAGTTGCAAGTAAAGCCACCTGGGATGTCACAGGGGAGTTAGAATTCCACACCTGTCCTTACCCCTAGGCAGCTGAGTTAGCCTGGTATTTGACACCAGACTGCTTCCTTATCTTAAGGCCATTCTTAAGACTTCGAGCCACCTGAAAGCATTCTCTCTCATTCAATTCTTCCTGTACCCCATGAGTGTGTGTGTATATGTGTGTGTGTGTGTGTGTGTGTGTGTGTATGTGTGTGAGTTAGTGTGTGTGAGCGTGTATGTATGTGAGAGTGTGTGTGAATGTGTGTATGTGTGTGAGTGTGCATGTGTGTGAGTGTGTATTGTGTGAGTGTGTGTGTGTGTGTGTGTGTGTGTGTGTGTGTTAATTTGTTTTGAACTTCCAGCCTTGAGAGTTCTCTGGAAGCACTCTACCACTTAGTTATATTATGTCCCCAACATTTCTTTTTTTTACTTTTTATCTTGACACAGAACCTCACTTAGTCGACCAAGCTCATCTTGAGCGAACTCAAGCAAGCCCAAGCAGCACTGTATCAGCTTCCTACATAGTTTATAGAGATTACAGGCCTGCACTACCAGGCTTCTTTTTTGTTTTGTTTTGTTTTTTAATTATCTTTATTTATTTCTTAACTATTATTAATAATGTGTGTATGCGTGTGTGCACATGTCTTATGCGTGCATGAGTCTGGGCCTACTCATGCCAAGGCATGCACAGTCCAGTCAGAGGGCAACTTTCTGGAGTCAGCTCTCTTTCCATAGTGGGTTCCAGGAACTGAGCTCAGGTTACCAGGCCTACACAGGAAGCACTTGTACCTGCTAAGACATTTCACCAACCTAAACCTCTCTTGTAAAATACGTATGAAACATTATCATCATCTCCATTCTACAAATAATGAAACTGAAGCCCCCAAAGTGTAGCAATGTGAGCCAAAGCCAGACAGCTGGCCAACAGTAGAACTGTTTTAGACCCAGGCCAAGCTGAGAAATGATTGGAACTGACGGGAGAAGCATCCTCGGGGCCCAGAATCCCAGCAGAGTGTCTCCACATAAGGGTGGGGTGCCTCTGAAGCACTGATTTGTAATGTGGGTGGGCCTGCTAAGACTTGCCAAAGTCCATTTGTCAGTGAGTAACATAAGACACTTTGGCTCTCTCCAGCTACACCAAACAGGACTGGCTGCATAAGCCAAGCCAAGCCGTGGAGTGAGCATCCATGAGACAGAGGTAGCTGCCGAGGGTGGAGGGCAGACAGGGCTGGCTCTGTAATGCTCGGCTAAGTTCACCAGTAAGAGCCTGGAGCGCTGCACTAACTGTCCACTCAGCAGTTAACCAATGTCACGTCGACCTGGGGAGAGAAACATCAACTGGGAAACTCGAAATGCAGACTGTCCTGCCTCTTCACTGTCCCATGCCAGGGTCCGCTGCCACTACTGAGCTACCTCTGCAACACAAACCTCCCACCTGTCTCCCTCTCCCTGCCCTTCTTCACAATCCCTGGATCTAAAAGGCAGACAGAATACAGGTGAAAAGAGAAAAGGGCACCACAGTTTGGTTTCCAGCTCCAAGCCAACAGCCCCAGGGTCTGACTTCACAACCCTCTCTTTCACAAGACTCTGAAGTTGGCCAGAAGCATCAGGCTGGCCTTTCCTTGATTCCATGCCTCATCATCCCACCCAGGAAACAGAGAGAGATGGCCCATGGCCCTAAGATCTCGCTAGTGATCCCAAAGTAGGCGATGGCCTCCTTCCAAAGAGGATTAGCTTCAGCCCAACCCAGGGATTGTCTCCTAAGCAAAGGGAGTTTGCCTGCTATAACCCCCTTTGGTTTCCCAGCTCCTTTTCTCTGGTAATCCCCAGTCCCACGGGGGAGCAGCCCCTTACAGAGGACACAGCACTCCTCCGTTCTCTTTAGACAATTTGGGAGGATTCTTCAGACAAGAAAACGTGGAGACTTGGAGAAGGGAAGCAACCAGCCTCAGGCTACAAGTCTCTGCATCTTACCAGTTCCTTGGTCTTCTTCCAATGGTGCCATCAAGGACACAGGACCCAAATCTCTCCAGTAATACGGACAGAGACTGTCATTTATTGAATGGCTGGCAAGTTACACCTAATTCCTTCACCTTTCACTATTCCTCCTCAGGACAGAAACTCTCCCTCAGTCCATTTTATGGACAAGGAAACTGAGAGTCAAGTGACTTTTAAACTAACTCCATGTCTGTCAATATGCACAGAATTCAAAATAAGAGTCAAAGATTCCTCTGATTAAGCAACTGTGGACCACAGAGAAGGTATCGAAGATAATCAGAAGCCTTGAACTATGAGAGTTAGGGAAACAGAGGCCCAAAGAAGGCAAGGGACTTATGGATGACCAACAGATGTTGCAGGCAAAGCCAGATGGTAACACATGTTTCTCAGGTCCATGCACAGAGCTATTCTTCAGGGTTTGCAACCTAACAACTGGGTGTACTGGGGTTCCGACACCCAGTCACATGGGTCTGGGCCATGCCTACCTGCCAGTGAGGAGTTGACTCCTCGAAGGTGTACATATGGGTTGGATGTAATAATTCTCCAGTTTGACGCCCTCAGCTGCTAGCCGGTCCAGCGTTGGGGTCTCGATATCTGAGCCATGGTATCCCACGTCGTGGTACCCCTGGTCGTCGGTGAGGATGAAGATAATGTGTGGAGGCTGCGGTGGAGCCGCCGAAGAAGGCTGATCGCCAGCCTCGGCAGGCCCATCAGTCACAAGGCCGGGCTTAGCCCAATCCCAGGACAGGTAGCCCAAGCTGAGTAGGCTGACCAGAGAGAATCCTGAGAGAGCATGCATTGCGACGCCAGTCTGGGCGAGCGGGGTTCCCAGGACCTCAGAGCCTGCCGCGCTAGGGGCGCAATGCCTGCTCTCCTGCCCGCCTGGATGTAGTCAGAGCCCTCGGGGCTCTCGTCCAGGACCCGCGGGCGAGCAACAGGGCGCTCCGGGAAGGTCAGGCTCCCGCTGAGCCTCCTCCCGCAGCCCTCTCCCCCAGCTCTGACGGGCCAGCCTGAGTCGTGGAGTGGAGGCTTCCCAAAAGTGCTCTCCACCATCCCCGGACTCTCTGCTTCTCTTTTACCTCGATCCCTCCCGCCTCTTAATTTCTCTCGCTTCTGCTTTCCATTTCTCCTCCCTCCCCCGACCCCCAATTCCCCGAGCTGAGCTTCTGACCCCGCCCGGTGTCCCCGCAAAGCAGTGCTCCAGGCTGGGAGGTGGGCAGGACCCCACAGGGGGAAGGGGAGGGAGACACGGGCTGGGCGGGTCTGGGAAGGGACACAGCCCAAGAGCAGGCGAAAAAGTTGTAACATCTGCCGGGCTGAAAACCCAGGTGGAGGGGTGGGACGCCCGAAAAAGGTCCCGCCCCCGGGCAGGCAGCCCAGACCCGCTGTGGCCGCTAGTTCTAAGGCCTGCTCCTGGCCGGGACTCCAGAGAAGGGAGGGGGATTGCTTGGAATTCAGTGGAACAATTCCGGAATAGTTCGGCCAGACATTCCTTGATCATGGAGTCTTAGCACATGAATACCAGTCCTAGAAAAGTCCAGTTTATTTTCCGAGCCAACTGGGTCATTTCTAGAGACGGAGAGACCAAGGTCCTGGGATGACCAGAAACTGCAAAATCATAGTGGCAGCTTCCTCCTGACTCTGCCCTCCACCTCTTATCTTCCTCACACCACTTTTTAGCTGGTTATAAAGTGCTTATAAAAGGTGTATGACCTGGTCTAGATGGCAACAGTGTTGTTTACATCTTATATATATCCACAGGTTCCCTCCATGCACAGTAAGAAAGGCTCAACACTGTCTGTTCTCAACCCTGTTGCTTGAATGAATGCAATGGATGAATAAGTTAATGGGCTCTTGCAACCACCAGGGCTAACTCCCCTCTGAGAAGATAAACAGGGACATTTAAGTCAAGCGTTATGGTGAGACAGAGGCGGCTGTTCCCATTGTTAAGTGTTTCTAACTAATTTAAGCACTGTGTGGGCCACAGCAAATCTAGCTATTCCTAGAGGAATAGATCTAGCCATCAAGTGCCCATGGGCAACTTTGACCAGTAAGTGTGAGGGCCACGTGAAACCACTGAACTGGACGGATGTAAAGAAGAAGGGTTTATTGTAAATATAAAACTGCTTGAGTGGCTCTCTCACAGGTGGTAGAAAAAAAATAGGCAGAGGCATTTGGGGGAGCCCAAAGCTGTCATGGCTACCTGGGGTTCGGGGTGGAGAGGTACATTGGTGACTACCAGAGTTATCAGGGTGGCAGAGAGAAGCCTTACAAGTTATAAAGGAAGCCTGCTGGGTCAGAAGGGAACCCTGGAGCGTGGAGCAGCCTGGGAGTTAGCATAGTGGAGGAATAGCAAGAAAAGCCTGGAAGGGGAGCTTATGGCCCAGAACAGCCAGTAGCCTTGATGGGTACCACAGGTTAATAGTGACCAAAGGAGCCTGGAGGTTTGATATGTTACATAGTATATGCCAATAGAGAACCCAATACGCCGTTCGCCACTGCCTGAGGAGGCAGAAGTGGTTCCTCCTGTCAGGTAGAAACCCATTTCACAGGTTTCTGAGGAGAGTGGGGCTTTCTCTCTGTCAGTCATCCTTCTATTTTCCCTGTCAGCATCCAGTCTGAAGTGACCACAGGCTGTCTCTTTGGACATAAGCAGTGATACTGACCTTTGTGCAGTTGGGGATTTGGAGGGGCGGGAACTGATGTGGCTCTGCATAAGTTCCAATTTTTTTTTATTAATCTGTATTTATTTGCTTATTTAGTTAGTTTTCTATGTGTGTATCTGGGTGGGTTTGAGACTGCTGGGACCTGTGTGTGGAGATCAGAAGACAGCTTGAGGGAGTGGAACCCTGGCCAATAAGCTTGTGGCTTTACCTGCTGAGCCATCTTGCTCTTAGGACTTCACTGTTTAGCATAGACACCGCTAGCCAACAAAGGGGATTAGCAATGCCAAACTTCCCTTTGTTATATGACCACTGTGCAATGATAGTCTTAAAGGCCAGTGTCTTAGAAACAAAGACTCCCAGGTATGTCTTCCCTCCTAACACCTTTCTCCTGCCAAGATCCTTCCTCTCCTACTGAAAACCCGCTGTGTGTGGAAGGAAACCAGAACCTCCAAAATAGCAGTGCAGTCCGAATCTGCATTTGGAAATGAGGGCTGCGTGGGGCCAGTGCTCCCATTTGCTCCAAGCCCCATATTTAGGGTGACCAGATTTATCAAAAGGGAAAGCAGCCTGTTGTTCTGGCAAAAGAGATGCTGAGGACAGACAGGAAGGGCACAGCCTCCCCAGGGAGCGGTTGCTAAAACAGTGCTTCCAGAGGTGACAAGGTGAGTCACTAGTGGTCACAAGGATGGGGGGCTTTCAAGTCTCTACACTTGTCCCAGACTATAGGCCAACGTGGCCTTCCCCTTATTCATACACCAAGAGAGATGGCAAGGAGAACAGGCTGCAGTTTTAGTCTAGCCCCATCCCCAAAGGCCTAAAAGGATAGGGTCCCAGGCTGCATAGCCCCACAGGGGCTATCGTACACAGGACAGTATTTTGAGGACAAGGCTCTGATGTCAGACTGTCTGAGTTCAAATCCTGCTACTTATTTGGGGTCTGGCCTTGGCAAGTTGTGTTATTGTTCTCCCAGACAATTTCTCCATCTGTGAAATGAGATAATCACACAAATGAGAGACACTATCACGCTCTGTGAAGTGTCCTGCTCAGAGTCAGCCCTCAGCGGCTGCAGATGGCCCATTGTTCTGCTCCCTGCTTTTGAGAACTGAGTCTTGTGGGTTAGAGTCACTAGGAGGCAGATTCCAGGCCAGTTTAAGGGATTTCTTTTATAAACATTCTGACAGCTTCCTTAACAAAAGGACGTCAACAGTGGGTGAATGTCGGGGAAGAGAGGCGGGTGAAGCACTATTGGAGCCCAGCCCTTCTTTCCCAACACTTGAACGCAGTCTTTTGGTAACCTCCCCCCAAAACCTAGAGTAGAAACCTAGCGTGCCTCAGAAGTCATTGTCCCCACCAATGCTCTAGGGAAATAAACGCAGACCCAGGACTCCATCTTAAATACCATTACAGCTGCCAGGCTGGAACATTTGGAGCAGACATTTCCAAAGGCTCGGAAACCACAGGGTGGAAATAAACCGTGTAATGCAGATCCAGGTCATGTGACTTACATGATGAGCCGGTTGGCTTCTTGTGTATCTTTCCCAGGGTACTTGCCCTCTTTCCTGGGACAAAGTTCATCAGCACTCCCTACCCCCAACACACACATATACCCAGAATATTAAGGTATCTCAAGTTCAGGGCCACTCTCTGGCCAAATTAATGCAGACTTGGAGCATCCCGCTGCCTCCAGACCTAGCTGCTTCCTAGATGATGCTGTCAAGGATGCCCCCATCTCACTACCTGCTTCCCATTCGCATACGTGTGTTCCTATTCCTTACCCCCCACAAGACATCCACATCAAAACACTGCAAGAAACTTAACATCTTCCCACGACATGCAGATCAGACATGGCAGGGGTGTAGCTCTGTTACTTCCTAGCTGTCACAGATTTCATTTCCACCCATGAAGTTAGACTCAAAAAAAAAAAGTGAGCTCCCCATTCCCAGATCTATGCAAGAAAGGGGTAAGATGCCCACCTGTGTAAAGGTGAGATTCCTGAACCAAAAGAGAAGGCAATACGAGAAGACTTGGAAAGGTTTCTCCAACTTAAAAGTGACATTATTCTAGTTATTTGTCCCCAAGACAGCTTTTTAGGGTGCAGAGATATTAAAGTGAAAAACTGGGTTGGTCTATTCTATGACTCTGTCGTTGATATATCTGTGCATGTGAGTGGATATATGTATATGTATATGTACATTTAGTCATCTTTTAACTAAAATTATCTTATTTTATATATAGCTAAATAGATCCTTCTGGTTACAGTCCTTGGCAAAGACCCTATATACTGACTATGTGTGCTGACATCTCACTGAAGGGCATTTGTCTAGGCTGGACTATATCAGAGATTTACAAGATTTACAGCAGGCCTCTGATGGTCAGAAATATCACAGAGTTCAGGCCCTTATGTAGGAAGGAAGCCTCTCAAGCCGTCCTTATTCTAAGCCTTCTGCCTTACTTTAGACACAATTCTTACAAGGAAATCATGTTATTCCCATTCCAAGAGCATCAGACACATCTCAGAGGACATATATAAAGGTGGATGGAGGCGACTGCTCATTTTATAGTAACATAGGCACACAGAGAAGCATTAGAGAGAAATAACAAGAATAAACAAAATCAGGCAGGTGAATTCCAAAAGCCTGGGAATTCAAGAGCATGCGGTGCTATAGCAAAGAGCTATATCCCCAGAACAGATCCAGGGCTTTCACCCAGTCACCACCCAGAACAGAGGAAGTGATAGATTATTTAAAACCTACTCAAGAGACTGTTTATAAGACAAGAAATGCCTGTGTGTGTGTGTGTGTGTGTGTGTGTGTGTGTGTGTGTGTGTGTCTATGTGTCTGTGTGTCCATGTTTTCAAAGGTCAAGGGTCCTTCCTCATAACACTATCCACCTTGTGTTTTTGAAACACTAGGCTGGCTGGCCAGTGAGCCTCAGGGATCCTGCTGACGCTGCCTCCTAGCAAATCACCAGTATACCACCATGTCCACATTTTAAATATGGATTCTGAGGATTCAATTCAGACCTTCATGCCTACATGGCAAGGACTTTACCAACCAAGATACCTCCTCAGCCCCTTTCTGTTTTGTTTTGTTTTGTTTTAATATTTTATCCAGAACAATTGATCTGAAAGTGAACAGCGCCAGCTCCCTTTCAGGCCCAGGACATCCTTCCTGCGGACTTGGCTTCTGGAGACAATAAAGTCTTCCCAGAGTTCTGTGACAACCAAGGAGCCATACCACCGTGGCACTGGAGGTTGGTCGCAGCGAGTCACTGTGTGTGCCCGTCTCAGCGGCAGGCAGACCATGTCACTACCTTCTGTCTGTTGTTTGTAGCATCCACATAGGGACCTCCATTTCAAAGGTATACATACATATCTCAGGCCACACAGTCCTCCAGAGCTAGAAAAAAATGCATGTGGTCCTGAGTATAAGGGTACCGCACCCCACCTCTGGTGCCCCCTGACAGCCCAACAGTGACCTCCTAACCAGCTACTCCTTTTGGAGAAAGTCCCTCCAAAGAGAGTTCCAGGTTTCCTCAGTCACCTGGTTTAGTGACAGGCTGTTCTTACCAGACTGCCCATGTTCTCTGGGGGGACAGTGAGAATTACAATAGTTAATGATCATTAGAGAGTGATTTAACAATGTCATGCTGGCTGTGCCACGGTGGAGCACCTGGAGAGCACTCTTAGGAAGTCCTGAAGAGACAGGCCTGTTCATGGGTCACTGTCCCCGGAAGGCAGGCCCACAGGGCATCTTGGAGGCCTGCTACTTATTAAATATTGCTTGGACAATGTGGTTCATGGAAGAAAGGGGGTTTCCCTACTTTACATGGGGGTACCCATTAGCTTGATCTTTGCATCCTACCCTCTGAGTGGTCTCCCTGAGTCCCGGTTTCAGTGCTCAGGGACCCTGTGTGGGACATCTACCTAAGCAAGAGCCACAACGACTTAGCCCCTGTCTTTAACCCTTCACGGAGTCCCAGCCCCGGGCATTTCAATGGATCCTTTCTCTGGCATTCAATGAAACCTTCTTCAGGGCCAGTTATTGAAAGCAAGAGCCAGCTGCACAATGGGGGCCCTGTGTTCACAGCCGCTGCCCAATCTGTTTTCCCAACCTGACTGTGGCCTCACCTCTCCACACGCTCCCCACCCTCCAACCCACCGACCCCGACCCCACCCAGAGGCCAGCTCAAAGGGAGGCCACATGAAAAGACTTGTTCTCTTGGCTCTTAGAAGTTCCCGCCAGGGCCTCTGCCGGTTTCGGAAGGAAAGCCTAAGGGGACCGAGGCCTGCTTCCAGCCCATCCATCCGGGGCTCTGCTGCCCACTTTGATGTCTGGAAGCCACCATCCCCAACGGTCAGCCAAGGTTTTCCTCTATGTGCTTCTCCACCCAACCCCTTCTCTTTCTCTCTCTCTCTCTCTCTCTCTCTCTCTCTCTCTCTCTCAAAGAAAAAGGTAAAATCCCAGAAAAACAGAGATTACCAAGACAAATGGAAGTCTCCCCCAAAAGAGAGGTTGACAGGCTGTCCTCTAGTCCCCCAGTCCCCAAGGGGACTATAGCACCTCTATATAAAGTAAGGGCTTCATGGTTTCAGAAAAGTAAAGAAGAATGTTAGTCAGGGGAGATGGTTCAGTCTGTAAAACACGAGGACCTGAGTTTACTAGACAATAACCCGCTTCAAAGAGAAAAAAAAATTAAATAGTTTTTAAAAATTAAAACTGGTGTTACAGCACACCCCTGTGATCATGACGCTAGCAAGATAGAGACAGGAGGAACTCGGTCTCACCAGCCAGCCAGTGTGGCTGAACTGGTGAGCAGCTCCAGGTTCAGTGAGAGACCTTGCGTGGAAAAGTCAGGTAGAAAGTAGGTGATCCAAATGTCTAATGCTGACCTCTGACCTCCATATGCACAGACCCACACATGACAGAATGTCCTAGTTAACTGTGAGATGTCTAAAGCCAGCTTGCCCATATTCTAACCCCACTCTTCTACTTGGTGGTTGTGTACATTTTACCGAAGTTAAACATTCCTGTGTCGGAAGTTTCCTTATTTATAAAGTAAAAACAACAAAACCTATTAACTAAGGTTGCGGTGGGGTTGCAAGGTTTGTGCCGCTCTTAGCGCAGTGCCTAGCGTAGGAGAGGCTCTCCCACAATTCCACTGCTGTGATGATGACATCACTGGACTCAGATTATACTGTAATTACACTTAGATTCTATTTCTACAAGGACAAAAATCTGCATTGCCAAGTTCCCCTTGTTTTCCTCTTCTGATGTTTTCGATGGGCCAAGCTGCCTATAAGGTAATGCTCACAGCTGCCGTTCAGAATAAGCTGTATCCCTTCCTCCTGGGCACGTGGGAGGCAAGGGTTCAGATACCATGTCTGTTTATGTCACCAACCTTTCTTTCTCTCTTTATTTCCCTTTTTAAGATTTATTTATTTTATTTATGTGACTACACTGCAGCTGTACTCTAGACACACCAGACATACCAGACACAGCAGAAAAGAGCATTGGATCCCATTACAGATGGTCGTGAGCCATCGTGTGGTTGCTGGGAATTGAACTCAGAACCTCTGGAAGAGCCATCTCCCTAGCCCTGTCTACCTTCCATAAAACAGACCATTAGCACAAACTATTAGGAGGCTCTGCGAGAGGCAGGAACTCTTCACACAAGCCGACATCCAGAAGCAATAATACCAGCTGGGGAGACAGCTCGGTCAACAAAGCCATTGTTTTGCAAGCACTGGGACCTGAGCTCAATCTCCAAAACTTATGTTTAAAAGAAACACACACGCCGGGCGTGGTGGCGCACGCCTTTAATCCCAGCACTCGGGAGGCAGAGGCAGGTGGATTTCTGAGTTCGAGGCCAGCCTGGTCTACAAAGTGAGTTCCAGGACAGCCAGGGCTACACAGAGAAACCCTGTCTCGAAAAACCAAAAAAAAAAAAAAAAGAAACACACACACATACACACACACACACACACACACACACACACACACACACACACACACACGGCACATAGTCGTAGTGCCTATTAGCACTGGAGAAGCAGAAACATGTGGATTCCTGGGGTTTATCGGCCAGCCAGTCTACTTAGTAAGTTCCAAGCCAGTGAGAGAGCCTGTCAAAAATACATATATAAACACACACACACACACACACACACACACACAAAGGATGGTGCCCAAGAACAAGACCGGACCCTGTCCTCTGACCTCACAGGTACACTCACATACACTTGTACCTCACAGGTACACTCACATACACTCACAGGTACCTCACTCACAGGTATGCACACATACATTTGCAAACATACCAACACAGACGTTAAGTGTTCACACATGCACACGCACGCACACAAAGAAGCAGTAGTACTTTAAAAGCTCACATTTACTGAATACCTGCATGCTAGGTTATCAGTGTGACTTTAGAAATCAGCGGTCTCACTTCATTCTCACACAGTCCTGTGAACGGGGTAAACTTTTTATCACCCGTGTCCCACCGAGGAACGAACCAGGAGACACGGAAAAAGCAGGCAGTTGGCTCACACAGCTAGACAGTGTCAAAGCTAGGATTTGAACCTAGGCCTCTCTTGATCCTAATGCCTGGGTAAGGAGACAGTTTCCTGAATCCAACTCCTCAGGAACAATCTCTACCTTGCTGGCAGGGTCAAAAGTGAGTTCATGTTCCCAGGCCTGGGAACCCAACTCCTGTCCTGCTTCTTCATATGTTTTGTTTTTGTCTGTTAACCAGTGAAGGATGTAAAGAGGGAAGATGCTGTTATCCTGTTATTTAAACTAAGGCACACAAGTCATAAATGTGCTGCCTGCCTTGACTTAAGACTATGTGCTGGGGCTGGCGAGATGGTTCAGCGGGTAAGAGCACTGACTGCTCTTCTGAAGGTCCTGAGTTCAAATCCCAGCAACCATATGGTGACTCACAACTACCCGTAATGAGATCTGACGCCCTCTTCTGGTGAGTCTGAAGTCAACTACAGTGTACTTATATATAAAATAATAAATAAATCTTTGGGCTGGAGCAAGCAGAGACTGAGTGAGCGGGGTTGACCAGAGTGAGCAGAAGTCCCAACAACCACATGAAGGCTCACAGCCATCTGTACAGCTATATTGTACCTACATACATAAAATAAATAAATCTTCAACAACAAAAAAAAGACTGTGTGCAGCTACTCTTTTGTTCCCTTATCATTCTAAAATTATGGGCCAGCGTCCAGGAGGAGACCTGACTGCAAAATCTGACTCAAGGACCCTGAAACCAGGGGACCAGAATAAGGTCCAGTCACCAATGTTAACTTCCTTGCTTAACTCCTTGTGTCAAAATACGATTGGTCTGGCCGGGTGTGGTGGCTCACGCCTTTAATCCCAGCACTCGGGAGGCAGAGGCAGGTGGATTTCTGAGTTTGAGGCCAGCCTGGTCTACAGAGTGAGTTCCAGGACAGCCGGGGCTGTACAGAGAAACCCTGTCTCGAAAAAAACAAACAAACAAAAAATACGATTGGTCAATGCAACAGCCCCCACCCACGCCCCCACCCCACCCCCACCCCACCCCCACCCCCATCCCCATGCTGCTTTGTGTTCCCATTCCTGAACGCTCAGAAAAATAAAGCTTCAGTTTTAAGCTTTCTGTCTCTGAAATGAGTTTTCTCAGTTTCCACCCTGAACCCAACACCCGCTTTACTAGATTTCTCACAGTGCTTTCACTTACAGTGTCCCCTCTTCGTGTGATGCACAAGAGACCAACAACCCCTTCTGGGACATAGGAGGTCCTGGGAGGTTTGAGTGGCCCTGGGACTGACTGATGCTGACCCAGGAGTCTGGACTGCAAACAGACATCCACTGTGAGCGCTTCCTGACCTGAAAGCCCCTCTTGAGCCTATGTCCTTCCCGTTCCCTCACAGAGTTACCACAACCTGCTCTGGTTCCTTCAGGATGTCATTAAGCCCTCAGGAGGCAGAGGCTTCCCAGACTTAGGGGTCAGACCTTCCTCCCTGTTAAAGACTCACACGCCCAGGGCACCAGTCCTGCTGAGTTTTTCTTCTCAGGGGACCAGCCTGCAGCCTCCTGGCCTGGCTAAAGGCTAGGAACCAGGGATGCTCACTAATGACAAGGATGAAGCATGCTTATGTTGCCATGGTAACTGCTGCTCTCTACTTGGGCAATCACTTTTGAAGTTCCTGCTGGTGTGAAAGTTGTTTTGCATAGAAATACTGAAGCTTTACCCAAGAGCTCTTTAGATCAGTCTAGGTCCCTCCCAAGTTGGTTCCCTCCTTACACACACACACACACACACACACACACACACACACACACACACGCGCGCACAGAGTTTGTTGAAGCCCTTTAAACTTTAAAGCTCAGTTCAAATGCCTCCTCTTCCAAGACAGCCTCCTAAACCATGCTGGCCTTCCCTCTGCACACCCTCCCTGGGGCCTGTTTATGGTTCTGCAGATCAGAGCGAGCCTGTTTCACAGTTAGTTATGTGTCTCCTTCGGAGCCCCTAGCGAGTCCATAGTAGGTGCTAAACAAACATTTGTTTGAATTTATTTGAATTTCTCTTTCAGGGTTTTTTTAAAAAATTACTATTATTAACAGCACAGGCCGTTACTAATAATCCCTTCTGCCTGTAAAATTATTTACAGTTTATATATATAGCTTCATGCTTGAGGGCTCTGCTTTCAATGCCAGCTCCACCCTTCCTGGCCCGGTGACAGTGTTCAAGCCTTGTAAGCTCCCCCGGGCTGCCTTTTTATCAGCAGGATGGATGACTGTAAAACAAAAACAAAGATGTAAAGGTTTTACTTCTTCACACAGGGCCTGCCTGGCAGCGCCTCCGCGTGAGCTAATCCTATGACTCTTGATCTCCCTAGCACCTCACAGTTGCTCTTAGGAGGGAGATTTTGAACGTGTTGTTCAGGGCAGACTGAACTTTGGTAGTGTCGTCAAGCTCTTCATGTTATACACAGGGAAACCTGGACTCTTGGAGGCTCTGCCCAGACCTCAGACTTTTGTATGCCATCTGTCACAGCCACTTTTTTCATCTTGGTGTCAGAATATAGAGTTTCCTTGATTACACTGTTCCCCCCTCCACTGGTGGGCCAACTCTAGGAGCACGCTCGAACCAACAGAATTTCGTTATCCCTAGCTAGCTCCAGTGTCTAATTCAAAGCTTTGGGGAAAGACTCGAAATTTGCCCAAAGGGACTCAATTCAGGGAGGGGGTATTTGAAATCATTTAAGGTAACTAATTAACCTACTGATGTTTGCGGTGCTGGGGACTGAACTTACGGCCCAAGACGCATGTTCTGCTCCTGAGTGTCACCCCAGCCCTTCCTATTTTGAGAGAGGGCAGGCCTTAAAGTTCCCATCCTCCTGCTTCAACCTCCTGACTACCTAACAGAAATTAATGACCCATACCTGAAGTACACCCACCATGAAACTCACATACCTTAAGCCTCCAGAACCCCTCCCCAAACTGACCCCCCTTTAAGCTCCAGAAGGGTCCCAGCAGTGTGTTTCCATGGCCACTGGCTTCCCAGTCAGCTCCGCTGTAGCTTTAGTTCACGTCAGTGCAGGACTGACTGCAGCCCGATATGGACAGTGCCTCTCCCTGCCCAACCTCCTTACTGTCATTTTTCCTGAAGTCTGGCAGTCTCAGAATAGCTGTGGCATTTGAGAGCTCTGACTCAGGGTGGAGTGGGGGAGAGGGCACTGAATATTTGTATTTGGTGGACTTCTAAATCCCATCTTTTGATAGCTCATCTTGGTTGGCAACTTGACTACATCTGGAATTAACTGAGACCCAAGTGGGAAGGATTTTTCTTGATTGGATTATTGGAAGTGGGAAGTCCCTCACTAACTCTGGACCTTTTGGGGTTCGAAGAACTGAAACCTGGGCCATAGCTGCAGGAAGATGGAAGAAGGGAGCTTTTGCTTTCTGCCCGCTTGCTCTCTTGTCCTCACTCCTGCTGTCGCGTTCATCTGCTCTGTCATGTTACTGAGGTACCCTTTTGCTGGTGTTAGAACCTTACCTCTTCAAGATTCCAACCATGTACGGAGGACTGGCGGCTCTCTAGGACCTCCCTGAGACCCCAGCATCAGTCTCATAGACTGAACAACTACCGGATCCTTGGCCTTTCTGCCAGGAGATAGCCATGGTTGAATAATCCCATATCTAATCAGCTCTGTTTCTTTAGAGGACCTTGACAAATACACTCACATATGCTTGGTTCTTTTCAGAACTTTTAAAGTTTGGTTTGTTTTTTCTTTTTTTAACTTTATTTTTATTCCATGTACATGGATGTTTTACCTACCTGTATGTTGAATCCCCTGAAACTGGAGTTAGAGACAGTTGTGAGCTGCCACGTGGGTGCTGGGAATTGAATATGGGTCCTCTTCAAGAGCAGCAAGTGCTCTTTTTGTTTGTTTTTGTTTTTGTTTTTGTTTTTGAGATGGAGGTTGCTCTGTGTAGCCCTAGCTGTTCTGGAACTCACTCTATAGACCAGGCTGGCCTCCAGCTCACAGAGAGAAATCTGCTTGCCTCTGTCTCCCAAGTACTGTAGCAAGCAAGTGTTCTTAACCACTGAACCAGCTCTCCAGTTCTCTCATGCTTCTTGATGCCCAATAAGATGACTTACATTGAGTAGCAGCACAAAGGTGCAGGCCTGAGCTTGGATGGAGATGCCAGCATACCTTCCCATACCTAGCAGTAGAAATAACATTACAGGGAGCTCACCAGAGACAACTATACAGACATAGTGTCTAGTCAATTGAAAATTTTCATTCCAGCCAGCTGCTCCACCTGCCTCCCCAACCACTTGGGTGTGACCCCAACCTGCCGAAATAAAGACTTTTAGCTAGCTATGCACCGTTTATGAATATTTGTCACTAGTGAGCTCCCCATAACATTTGGGTCTCAGTGGGACCTCCAAATGTTATGGGTAGTCCAGCAGAAATGGCTACTCAGGCACAATACATAGCCAACTGAAAGTTTTTATTCCACCTGGTCCCCAAATGTTCAGGGACCTAGATTTAGCCTCCAGTGTCCAGAATATAAGGTTTTTAAGCAGCTGCAGTTGGAGGTTCACAGAACAAGTGGCTTGAAGCAAACAATTTTAACAGAAGCTAAGATGAGTGTTTAGCTGCAGGAGGTTTCATACAAATAAGCAGTTTTAACAACAGCTGAGATAAGTTAGCTAGGACTCCCTGACCTTTGCTTCCTAGAACAGAGTTGGGTACTTTTCCATGAGATTCTCCATCAAGGAGATCATATTCTAGTTAAGCCTGGAAATGGCTTCAGCAAGAACACAAGATGGAGGAACCTTGGCCCCATCTTGCCCCATCACACTAATAGAAATGAAATTAGAGGAGCCAGACAGCAGGCTGTGGAAAATTCTTCCAATTATCAGACCTGTAAAATTGGGAGCAGAAGGCTCAGTGCTCAGAGATGCTTAGACAAAATGGGGACTATTTTCCCGTCAGAAAGAGGCTCTCTAACATAATGTATACAGTTAGTTATAAATGTGCTGTAATTGGTTTTTCTTTTCTGATGGGGTTTCAAGAGTTTTCTCCCTGGAGGGGGACTATGCAATGTCACACCCTCTCCATAAAATCCCAATGACAAATGGAAGCTTTATTCTACCAAAGCTCACCCTAGGGAAGGAATGAGTTTATTAGACTGACTTCCAGAGGGTGGGTGAGGGGTTACAGTCAGGAGCAGGAGCAAATCTAAAGCAGATGCTCTGGACAGTCTGCTCCCACCATGGGTGATGGCTTCCTAATGGCTACACAGACAGATAGAGCCCCCTTCCTCTAGTCTCCCCAAGCCTGTGTACGCTAGACTTTCCCGGACCCTCAAGACCATGTGCAATTCAGGCAGAACTGCAAACAACTAACTGGGAAGAGTAGCTGGCTATTCGACTAAAGATCAAATGACTATCCCCCTCCCTTCCTTCTCTGAAAGAATGTCAGTATCAAAAGTCAACAAATGGGGCTGGATAGATGGATGACTCAGTGGTTGAGAGCACTGACTGCTCTTCCAGAAGTCCTGAGTTCAATTCCCAGCAACCACATGGTGGCTCACAACCATCTGTAATGGGATCCGATGCCCTTTTCTTTTCTTTTTTTTTTTTCCAAAGATTTATTTATTATTACATGTAAGTACACTGTAGCTATCTTCAGAAAACAACCTAAAAAGGGTATCAGATCTCGTTACAGATTGCTGTAAGCCACCATGTGGTTGCTGGAATTTGAACTCAGGATCTCTGGAAGAGTAGTCAGTGCTCCTAACCACTGAGCCATCTCTCCAGTCCCCGATGCCTTCTTCTAGAGTGTCTGAAAGGCAGAGACAATGTACTTACATACATAAAATAAATCTTAAAAAAAAAAAATCGGGCTGGTGAGATGGCTCAGCGGGTAAGAGCACCCGACTGCTCTTCCGAAAGTGATAAGTTCAAATCCCAGCAACTACATGGTGGCTCACAACCATCCGTAACAAGATCTGGCTCCGTCTTCTGGAGTGTCTGAGGACAGCTACAGTGTACTTACATATAGTAAAATAAAATAAATCTTTTTTTAAAAAAAAGTCAACAAGTCCCAGCTGTGGCAGTTGTTTTTTGTTTTTTTGTTTGTTTGCTTGCTTGCTTGCTTGCTTGCTTGTTTTGTTTTGTTTTGTTTTGTTTGAGATAAGGTCTGTGATGCTTTGCAAGCAGACACAGATGGTCTTCGGAAATGGCTGCCATTCTGCTTCCAGGATAGCATCATACTATAAGTATCACACTATAGGTTACATTGTATTCCCTTATAGAAGATATGTTGAACAGCAAGTTCTTGAAAACAGGACCTTATCAGGAATCAAGGATTTTACAGAGGTGACCAGAGGGATCCTTGGTACCTATGGCTGATGTCCTTCTAGAAACAGGAAATTGAAACACAGAGGCAGAGAAGGAATGACACATGACGACAAGGGCAGAGGCTGTAGAGATGACTGCAAGCCAAGGAACACAGGAAGACTGCCAGGAAACTGCCAGCCACCTAGAGAGAAGCAAGAACCAGCACTCCTCAGCTCTCAGAGGGGCTCAGCCTGCGATGTCTTCATCTCTGACTGTCCACAGAGCCATGAGGTAGCTAGCCTGCTTCTGCTGCTTAAAGCACCCAGCTTGAGGTACTTTGTTAAGGCAGTCCTAGAAAACTAGTGCAAACGACAGAGGCCACATGGCATAGCTCCACATGAAGCCCCGTTTCCTGCATTACAGCTCATAAAACTAAAGGAGGACCTGCAAGGTGCCTAGAGGGGTGTGCTATGTGTATGTGTAAAGGTGGTAAAAGGTGCTAGCTGTCAAGCCTGACTCCTGAGTTCAATCCCCAGGACTCAGATGGTAAAAGGAGAGAACCAAGTCTGGCAATTTGTCCTCTACACACACACACACACACACACACACACACACACACACACACAGAGGCATGCACATACAGTTTAAAAACACTACAGAGAATTTCACCAAAGGGAACCGTAAATTACCTTTCTATTCTCTCTATGGATAATAATTCCAAAATCAATTCCTATCAAAGGCGTGACTCTGACTCCTTCTTCCCCTCCTCCCCACCTCCTCCTCCTCCTCACTGGTTGCTTCTACCCTCCAGGCCTTTCCCCCATCCCCTACAGCTAGAGCTCCCCTTCACACATTCTCAGGACTCTCATCCTAGGGCTCTGGGCTTCGCAGGTCCTGTTAAGAAAAACAACTGCCTATGCTCACCCCTGCTAGGGGAGGAGGTGAGGCTGAAAGGCAGATAAGCATTCAGAAGGAGAATGATGAGGCAGAGTGGCTGGGTCTCTACAACCATCCTTCTCCATCACTCTCCACCCCTCTCCTTCACCCGGAAACTGGCGTTACTTCTCAGAACCTAAAGAACATGCCTCCGTGTTCAGCCACAGACAGGCTGTCTCAATTACTGAAGTAAAGGGCATCTAAACACTGGCAGTCCTGCTGGGTTTTTCTTTCCACCCTTCCCTCCCTCTCCCCCAGCCTGGCCTCTGGCCTCCCTTCTGATTTCCTTGTTCCACCTTGTCCTCAGGGGAACCCAGGCATCTCCCACACAACCCACCTCCCATCCACCTTAACCACATGCCTCTTCCGCCTTCTCCCCAGTCATAGGAACGGCCAGGATTCAAGTTTGCATCTAGGTTCTGCCTGGGGTCCTGTCTCCAGGCCTGGGGAGGAGTAATAAGACACCCCCCCCCAAAAAAAGATCCAGCTGTGGGGGTTCTTCATCTCCAACTGAAGAGTCTGTGTTCTCCCCAGGACAACCTCAAGCGTCAAGCTTGAGCCATCCAGATCTTGTAACACTAAGAGGGAGTCAATCAAGACACAACCCAACCAGGCAAACAGGGATTCTCCAACAGTGTAACCAAGATGCGGGATGTGACTAAGTTTCAAATTCCTCATTGCTGGTGGGTACATAGGATAGAGCAGCCACAGTACTTAACAGTTTGACAGTTCCTCCCAACGTTAAGTGTAGGACCCTGAAACATCCCTCCTAGGTAAACACTCAAAATAACTAAAAACAGAGACTTAAATAGATACATTTATATGAATATTCACAGCAGCGCTATTTATAACAGCCCAAAGGTGAAAAGACCGCAAGTGTCCTCTCGGTGGATGGATACACAAATTAGTAAACACATACAATGGAATAATACTTGACTATAAAAAGAAATGAAGTCCCAAATGCGCGTACAACACAGATAAATGTCAAAGAAACCACAGGCAAAGGTCCGCATAGTGTGTCAACTATCCAGAGTGTAAATCCATAGAGAGCGAATTCAGATCAGTGATTGCCTAGGGAGTGAGGAAGCAGGGGCGGGGCGGGGCGGGGCCAGTCAGCATTTCCTTCTGAGCTGGCAGGAAGGTTTTGGAACTAGGTCAACATGGCATCTGTACATTATAAATGCACGAAATGCCCTTGAATTATTTGCCATAAGATGTTTAGTTTTAGGTTATACCAATTTTACCACATTAAAAGATTAAATCCCCAGAGAGGAACTGATTGGCTAAATTTGGGTCAAGTGTCTATGCTGACCAATGAACACAGCCTAGGGGTGGGATTTAGAGAAGAAATGCTGTTCCCGCGGAAGGTAGATAGCTCAGAGGAATCACATGCCTAAAGTGATTGATTGAGACTTGAGGTCTATAAATAAGACAGCCCGATGCATTATCAGAGTGTAGTGAGCTTAGAAGTACTCCATCCAGTAGCTCTGGCTATATATGGCTATTTAGATCCAGATAGTTTCAATCCTAAATGATGCTGACGCCCTTCAAGAGCATGTAGCACTATACTGGGCATCAAAGATGTATATATAACCTGTCATTGAGCTTTAAAGACGTTTATTTGGCCGGGCCGTGGTGGCGCATGCCTTTAATCCCAGCACTTGGGAGGCAGGGGCAGGCGGATTTCTGAGTTCGAGGCCAGCCTGGTCTACAGACTGTGTTCCAGGACAGCCAGGACAGAGAAACACTGGCTCGAAAAACAAAACAAAAACAAAAACAAGAAAGAAAAAAAAAGAACCGTTTATTTGTTCATTTTTAATAATTTATTTATTTATATTTTATGTGCATTGGTGTTTGCCTGAATGTATGGTGGAGGATGTCTCTGTGAATATGTCAGCTCCTCTGGAACTGGAGTTATAGTTGTTAGTTGCCATGTGGGTTCTGGGAAACAAACCTGGATTCTCTGGAAGAGCGGCCAGTGCTCCCAACCTCCAGCCCCTATTCATTCGTTTAAAAACTTTGTATATGAGTGCACAGGTGCAAAACCACCATGATGCCCATGGGAAAGCCAGAGAACAGCTCGAAGGGGTTGCTTCTCTCATTCCATCTTGCAGGTCCTGGGATAAAACTCCGACTGTTGGGTTGGAGAGCTGCTGGCTTAGCGGTTCAGGGAACTGACTGCTCTTCCAGAAGTCCTGAGTTCAATTCCCAGCAACCACATGGTGGCTCACAACCATCTGTAAATGAAATCCGATGCTCTCTTCTGGTGTATCGGAAGACAGCAACAGTGTACTCATATAAAATAAAATAAATAAATCTTTTTTTAAAAAAAACAAAAAAACTCAGACTGTTGGCCTCTGCAGCAGGCACCTTTACCCAATGAGCCATCTCGCCAGTTCAGACTGTAAAGAGTTCTATCAGGAAGAATGTTAACTCAGACACTACAGAGAACAGCTACTTCATTTTATAGAAAGTGGGGCTTGCCTGTGAAGTGTCCCCATAAAGCCCCATTCGTGAAAGCTCAGACTGAATGAGCCATTGGGTGGTGTGGCCTGGTGGGAGGGAGTAGGTCACCAAGGGACTTGCCTCTGAGGGATGGAGCTTGTTCTCTGACATCTCTGCCTCCCGGTTACCAGGAAGTAGGTAACTCTGCAGTCTCACTGAGGTCTAGGAGCCACAGAGTCAGGTGTCCATGGACCCTTGACCTTTGAAACAATGAGCTAAGATAGCTCAGCCATTCTTCAAGTCCTCTGGTGTTTTGTCACAGCAGTGAAGACAGAAGGGACTTACCTAAACTCAGGAGCAACCAGACAGTTCAGATCTTGGTGTGTGGGGGGGAGTAGGTGAAGTTCTTAATAGAAAATAAGCTCAATTATCTGTTTATAAAAGCAACATTCCTGTTGCGTGGAGATTTTTAAAACCTCAGAAAAAGTAAAGATCAACATAATTTTCATGACTCAGAGATTATCCTAATTAACATGCATGTATATATACATATCCCACTAGACTTTGTTCCCTATGCGTTTCTACTTATAGAGAGGTATATATGGAGAGAAATGCATTTTATTCTGTCTCCTCTTTTTTTTTTTTTACAATGTATTTCAGACATTTCTTATGTCATCAGCTGTAGATTCTTGCCATCATTTTAATATCTGTGGGAGATGGAGTCTGAACGGAAGCTTCAGAAAGGCTTAAAAGTGATTCACCGCACTGCACAAGCCCTTGAAGAGACAGAGTGAGGGCCAAGGCCTGCTCAGCAGGGGACAGAATGTGGTAGGAGTCCAGATGGTGACAGGGTACCCTGTCCACTAAAAGCTGGCCTTCGTAGATGCTGGGGGAGGGGCACGCTAAAGATGACATCATATCACAGGCCTATGCGGGCTGCTGTGGGTCCACCACCACCACCACCACCACCACGCCACCCTCTCACAGCCCCTGCAGGGCCTGATGAGAAGCAGAGACCACGACAAGGCTGCCCTGTGTCTTGCTTTCCCAGAAGGACCCTCTGCAGCAAGCCAGGAGCCAATCTGTGGAGCACCTGAGAGGAGTGCTAACCTCACCCAGACACGAGGTTTCACAGCAAACTGGTGTCAGGAGTTGGATTAGAACCTGTGACTCCAAGGCCAGACATTTGGCACCCACAAGGTCCAGACTCGTTTCTAGTTCTTGAGGCCCTGCCTTGCCTGTGTCTCACTGATTCTTTTTGTTTGTTTCTGGTTTTGTTTTGTTTTGTTTTGTTTTTCGAGACAGGGTTTCTCTGTATAGCCCTGGCTGTCCTGGAACTCACTTTGAAGACCAAGCTGGCCTCGAACTCAGAAATCTGCCTCCCAAGTGCTGGGATTAAAGGCATGCGCCACCACGCCCGGCATTGCACTGATTCTTAATCAACTGTATGTGCGTGTGTGTTGTGCGCAGACAGGAAAATAGATGAAGGCCCGCAGAGAAGAGGTGCCTGCCGTCTCTGAGCTAGGCCATAGCGGGCCCCTGATGTGGATAGTCTATTGGGTGTGTGTCTAGTACAGGACCCTCATCTGACCCATCCAGAGGGCTGAGCCTAAGCAGCTCCTGAGGCACAGAAGGCCTGCTCTGTGAGTCAGTGGCCTTCCTGGGAGCCCACAGCCCACAGCCCCAGGGCTTAGCCTCAGGCTCTTCCTGTAAGTCTTGGGGAACCTGGAGTGTCCCCAGCTAGCTGAGATGAAGGAAGTCTGACAGTGGGTTCTGGTCATGGCCTGAAGGCCTGGGGGCTGCCCTGGGGGTTAGCCACACCAATTCCATGACTCAGAAACCCCAGCCACTTCTGCTGCCTGTAGGTTTGTTGCTGACACTGCATGCTCTCTGTGAGATGAGAATGCACCAGGCCGAAGTTTCTAGAAACTGTGAGGACTGGAGAGGACAGTGGGAGGCAGTAAAGGGCTTCCCTAGTACCCTCCGACCCCCTCTTTAGACAAATTACTTCCTGTTTTGGGGTGTCAGGGGCAGGGGATAGAAGTGCAGGCTGCCACAGACAAACTGCAGTCCCAACTCTGTCTCTTCCTTAGTATGACCATCATAAGTACTCTCTAGGCTGAGTACCTCTCTAGGCCTCTGAAAAAGGGGGAGCCAGGATCCCCTCTCCAGAATTGCAGAACTAGATGAAGGCCTTGGGACAGCACAGGACCCTGAGAAAGCACCAGGAATTCGTGGCTATGATTAACGAAACAGAACACAATGGCCAGGGTCTCTTCTTGTGTTCTCCCAATGCAGTCACTTCTTCCTTTGTTTAATGTGCCTTTATTAAGTGCTTGTCAGTGAGCACAGAGCACAGAACAAGGCTTTCCAGGGACTGAGGAGGATCCAAGAATCGCTAATGTTAACAGATACCCACAGACACAGTCTGGACCATCATAGGATGGACTTGCTAGAAAGGAAAATGAGAAATAATAGAGCAAGAGATCATTAAAAAATTATTCTGAGATGATGGAAGATGCTGTCTGGGTCACTGTACTTGGAGCAACTCCACGTGGAGTTGGAGAGAAGGGGAGGAGGTGGAGGCTGTGCTGAGACAGGAAGTGGCTAGGAAGCAGTCTTAGGAAGAAGTAGCAGTGTTTCAGATGGAGCGAGGGCAAGGCAGGAAGACAGAGCTGGAGGAGGCTGGATGTAAAAGACCCACTAGAGCAGTGGTTCTCAACCTGTGGGTCGTGGCCCCTTTAGGGTCCCATATTAGATATTCTGTGTATCAGATATTTACCTTTATGGTTCATAACAGTATCAAAATTACAGTTACGAGGTAGCAACAGAATAATTTTATGCAACATGAAGAACTGTATTAAAGGATCACAGCATTAGGAAGTTTGCTCTAGAGGGCCAGTGGCTAGTTTGAAGGGAGAGGGAGAGAAATAAAGGCAAGGAGGGCAGGATGCCCGCCCTTTTCCCAAGCCTAAGCTCATGTCTCTGGAGCCTGAGGTGCCAGGGCAAGCCCCTAAACACCAAAGCAGGTCTGAGCTAAGCAAAGCTTAGCTACCTCCTAAGATAGAACCCCAAGTCCTATCCAGGCTGTTGTGATACCATTCCTCCCCACCCCCCACCCCCAAGTCCCAGCAGAGCCTAATGGGAAGCAGAGGTCATGACAAGGTTGCCCCTTGCCCCCCTGTTCTATGCATAAGGACCCTCAGCTGCATGCCAGGAGCCAATCTGCCAAGCAGTTGGACCTAGGAATGCATGGCCCGCCCCACCCAGACACAAGGAGCCTTTTCTTGGCCAGACTTCTAGAATAAGGCTTTCCAGGGGCTGGGGGGGGGGTCACCCTCTTTCTCCTGTTCATAAACATGATTAAGGCTTTTGCTAAGCAGAGCAAACACAGCTGTGAGCCTGAGCCCACGGGCAGCACCTGCAGGGAGGCACAGGGCAGGGGAGGGGAGGAGGGATCCTTAGGTTCTCTGGGGTCCCCTTTCTGCCTATGGAGTCCCACTATCCCAGCCTTCAACAATCTAAATCTACTGTGGCTAAGATTACCATAGATGATCCTCTGAGCTCACTTCCGAGTCAGAGAAACTGAGACCAGGGAGGGGTGGGTCCTCCTACCTGAGAATTTAATGCATCCAGCCATTGGTGAGAGTTTAACCAGCATTTCCCAACCAACTGTGATACGGTCACACCTATGACTGACATCTTTATAAACAGAAAACTAAAGCTTCAAGAGTTTCAACTGCACGTCCAAGTTCAGAAATCGGGATTTGAACTTCACGCTTCTAACTAAAGCACACTTTCTTTTGTGTTTTATTTACTTATGTTAAATTCTTTTTGTTTGGTTGGTTGTTTTTGTTTGTCTTCCAACCGAGCTTTCTCTGTGTAGCCCTGGCTGTCCTGGAACTCACACTCTGTAGACCAGGCTGTCCTCAAACTCAAGAGATCCTCCTGCCCCTGCCTCCCAAGGGTTGAGATTAAAGGTGTGTGCCACCACCACCCAGCTACATTAAATTCCTTTGCTCAAAAGAAGTTACTTATTGCTGTTGTGATCAGATGAAGATTGACAGTCAAAGTAACATGAACTTAACTATGCCAGGATCTGCCAGCTAGCAGCTGCTGCCATCCTAAGAACTGAGGCGTGAGCTGCTCCCTCACCATGAGGAAAAAGAGAGAAACGGGATCTGGAGAGATGGTTTGCTGGGTAAGAACAGGGACCTAAGTTCCATCTCATCGTGATCCCAGCACTGACAGGAGAGAGATGGACAGCCTAGCTTCCATGTGGCGATCTCCAGGCCAGTGAGAGACCTCATCTCAAAAACCAAAGTGCTTGTCTCTTAAGGAACGCCAGCCTCTATATTGGATCTGCACACGCCTGGATGTGAGGTGGTGCTGGTGGCCCAGCAGTAATGAACTGAGTCTGCCATGAAATCAGCTGCGGTAGGATGAGGTTTCACTGTGTGCATCTCAGTTCCTGTAGCTGAGCCACACAGCCATCATTGATGCTGTTCACTGGTCCTCTGCCTCTGTGGCTCCTGGAGAGACACCATCTTTGGCTGTGTGTGTGTGTGTGTGTGTGTGTGTGTGTGTGTGTGTGTGTGTGTCTAGGAAGGTCGCATGGTAAGTTCCAGCCCTCCCTCAACTGCACACTGATTCAGGGCTAGAACACAGAATTCATACTGGGAGATTGCCCAGTGCTCTCCTACCCAGGAGCTGGGTCCCAGTGAGGCCAGTGGAGAGGAGAGAGAAAGCTCTCAGCTGAGCCTTGCTGGTTATGCAACCCCAGTGAGGCATAAGCCTGGCTGTTAAGGCCATTAAGAAGTTCAAATGCTTATTTACTGCCGCATAAAGGAAGCCCTTCTGGTGAATGCAGCATGCCATCCGGAATCATACTGAAGATACAGCCCCCCCCCCCAGCACAGCCCACAGGCTTAATTACCGTACTGTGCTAGAACGCTTAAACGCCCGCCAAGCCAAGACTGCAGCAGAGCCTTCCAGTTCCTTGGAAAATGCTCATTTCTCCTTTGTCTCTCTCTCCCCCCAAACCCCATGGCCTTGGAAAACTACCCACCTTCCCCAAATGCCCTTGACACTCCTGTCCTAGGGATATGTTTCTGCATTCCTTCCTGACAGCAACCACACACACTTCCCCCTCTGCCAGAGCCAGGGTTGTAGTTATGAGAAGACTGTGTTAACATCAGAGCCTTACCAGCTCTGTTCTCGGGGGTCCAGTCCTTAACCTCTCTGGGCCTACTTTCTTTGGCTATAGAATGAAAGCCACAGTGTGATTCTAGTGCACACAGTCAGGACAAGGATGCAGTGAGCAGCGAACGGAGAATGCGCCGTGAGGTACATATTTAACGATCCACATTATCTTTGCTTAGTGAAACCTTGCCTGTCTTTTGAAGCTCTATTCATGTTTCCATGAGGCCTTATATAGCCCCTCCCAAACATCAGTGCTGTCTACTCCCTTTCTAGGCAAGCTACACAGCGTGGCCATCATCTGGCATGACCAGAGCAATATCTTTATTCTCCTGATCTCTGGCCTCCTGTAATACATAAGGCTGGCTGGAATCTTGCACACAGTGGGACTAAATAAGGAATGAGAAGTCTGGTTCTTGACTTTGCTGAGGGTGGGGGAATCTCACAACATCAGTGTATCAGGGCCCTAACACCTGACAGCTCACATTGGTTACCAGGTAAAAAAGCCGGGTGCCAGATTATATTACATACTTTTCATACAAAGTGCCCAGCAAAAGCAAGGGTTTGTTTTGGCTTAGAGATTGACATTATGGTCTATAATGGCAGGAAAGTGGCAGCAGCAGATGCTTGAAGCAGCCAGTCACATCATCCAACAGTCAGGAAACAGATCAGCATGTTCTGGTCCTCTGCTACCTTCCCCTTTCTGCAGTCTGGAATGGTACTGCTCACATTTGAGGAAGGTTTTCCCACCTCAATTATCCCAGTCTAGAAATGCCCTCATAGATGTGCCCATTTGTCCCCTAGATCCTGTCAAGTCAACTATTGGACGTTAACCTTCACACAGGGGTACTAGTTTATGTGGGTGGGCGTCACATGGTTTTATAATTGGGATGTCTCAAAATAAAAGCAAGGTTTTCTCTCAGCCTCTCCTCAGTATCTCTGCCTCTGCTGCTGTATGACTTTCTCCCTGTGCAAACCTATCCTCACATCACAGGCTTTACTCCTCTGTGAAGACAATAATCACACTAGTCATGCTGGATCAGCCCTGCAGCTACCAATCCAGTGCAACAGTATCTTCATCTCACAGGCCAGACTCAACCTTATCCAGATAATCTCACGTTTACAGACACTGCTGGAGTTGGCACTGCGGTGTGTGTTTGGGAAAGACGCACAGGATGCAGTCCTCCAAGCAAAGGAGCAGCCATCTTTGTCAGAACAGCTTTGTCTACTTGCAAGAGACCTTCACCAATGGGCCTGGCGTTCCCTAAGAGGGACCCTCCCCTGAGATTCCATTCCTCCCAGTCATTTGTATGTAGTTCTGTCCTAACTGCACATGGCCTTGGGTATCTGGAGGTTCCGATGGAGGCTGAGGAAGGTAAACCGAGGGGAACTCCTTCTCTAGGGGAAGCCTGTATCCATCCTGGGTCAAGACTCTCTAGGGCAGATGCTTTGAAGTTCCCCGTACTCCCCGAAGTAAGTCTCACTCACGTAAGTCTAATAAGCTCCTTGGTTTTCGTTGGGACTTTAAGAGGAGGGGGTTAATGCTGTTCATTCCTTCCCAGGGAGAAATTCTTGCAAGAGGAAGCTAAAGGTAGCCCATGAACACCAGGAGTCAGAAGACATAGGCCACTGACCTTGGACTTTCTCCATGGAAGCTTGAGAAATGGGGGGGGGGGGCAAGTGAGAGCAGCAGCCCAGGAATGAGACCACCAGGACTCGGCCTTCAGCTCCCAACATGGTCTTGGAGACTTCTCTTCTCCTAACCTAGTTCTCCTCCTCTTGACAAAATGAGAAGAGTGTACATGAGCACACACACACTCTCTTAAACAGCAGTCTGGCAAATCCATGGGAGGCAGGGAATGTGAAGGGGCTTTGCAGTGGAAGGCCAGACACAGCTAGACCTTACAAAAGACCGTTTGCCCTTCCGTCCTGCCTCTAGGTGAGATGGACTGAGCCACTGCACAGTGGTCTTGCTCTGCACAACCATACTACTTAAACTCTGTGCCGCCAACCCTCCCATCTGGGCCTGAGTTTCTCTATAAACTCACCCCTTCTCCTGCCTTTCCTTAATGGGATTGTTTAGCACCCCAAGTCTTAGCTTCTTCCTCTATAAAGTGAGCACAGTGGTTGCCACACCATCTGCTTGTGGCAAGGACGAATTTATTTCTTGATGCATACGTGCATGTTCGTACATGTTCATAAAGGTATGCGCACACATGTGTGGAGGCCAGAGATGACATAAGATGTCTTCCTCAGAAGCCGGGCGTGGTGGCACACGCCTTTAATCCCAGCACTCGGGAGACAGAGGCAGGTGGATTTCTGAGTTCGAGGCCAGCCTGGTCTACAAAGTGAGTTCCAGGACAGCCAGGGCTATACGGAGAAACCCTGTCTCAAAAAAAAAAAAATGTCTTCCTTAACCACTGTCCACCTTATTTTTTGAGACAGGATCTCACTGGACCTGTGCATACACGCAGCTAAGTTTGTTGGCCAGTCCTCCAGGGATCCACCTGTCCATTCTGTCCCCAATCCCCAACCTCCACCAGCACTGAGATTACAAATGCACACAGTGCACTGCTTTGAAGTGGGTGCTGAAGATCTGAACTTGAGCATTTATGATTGCACGGCAAACACTTTACCCACCGAGCCATCTCCTTAGCCTGCAAAGACAAAACTTTGAGGAAACAGTGTTAATTCAGTATGTGACTGTCGCATGGCAAGCTTGATTAAGTCTTTGTCAGTCTTGATTTGGTGGGAAGCAAGTATTGTCCCCAAGGAGCCAGCAATGCTACCTAGGGCCAATTTCTCATTTCCTTGGTCCTCGTGTGTGCATTAACCAGCATCCCTGAATCACAGCTATTAAGTGCCTACCCTGTTCCCAATCTGGGTTTTGCCCTTTACATAGCAAGCAGCCTCCAGTCTGGACGATCTCTGTGAGAAGCTGCCTCTTAGGGTGCTTCTGGCTCCTGACAGGACTAGCAACAGGAGTTGAACAAGTGCCAGGACCCTGGGTCTGTCTCCTGCACTGCCTTTTAATTGCTGGAGCGGTTTCCTCCCTTCCCAGACTCCGCCCTCTAATCTACAGCAGAGCCTGTCTGAGATGCACGTCATGTCTTTCCTTTGGAAAATGTAGAGGTTACCCTTGACCTACCCGAGCCAAGGTCCCCAGCTGACCCAAGCATACACTGTGCCCTCTAACAGGAGCTGGCCCTCAGAGTCCACAGGGTTCATTTCTCAGCCTTCTCAGGTCCTTAGCAAGCAGCAAGGCCTTCCCTTTCCACCCACCTAACACTGTTTGTGGATATAAAGTCCTGGTGCTTCCTTCCCTTTCATGGGGACACAAACCTCATGAAGTCAGGTGCCCTCTCTGCCTTGTTCAGGATGCTGTTCTCCTGTCTGACGTAGGGACAGGCACCTATCAAGTATTTGGGATGTTCTGTTTGTCTTGGGGTTTGTTTGTTTGTTTGTTTTGTTGTTTTTTTTAATGTGTGTCATTTAAATTTTGCTTCTTCCCATTTATTTTTGTTTTTGAAGAGCGCCCTCCCCTGGCTCTGGCCTCTCCCCCTCTCCTCACCCACATGTTCCTTCATCTTGATCCTCTGGCATAACTAGAGAACCAAGGGCCTCCTTCCTTTCTCCTGAATCTGCTTGTTTTCCCAAATGGAAGGAACAAAATGTAGAACTTGTCCAGTTTGTTGAGACCCTGGGGTAGGGAATTTGATTGGGAGCCTATCTGTTGTGTGTTTTCATAAATGATCATGGCAGCTGCCTAATGGTTTTGTGTATGTATCAGCTGGTCTTCTGAGCAACTGAGCCTGTATTAACTGGTTTAATTCTCACCACCATTCTCCCTGTTTTATAGGCAAAGAGACTGAAGCATGGGAGAGCCTTGTCTACACGGCTGCTTTGTGAAGAAGCCGCAGTTGGACCCAGCCCGTCCAGCCACCCAGCTCAGCCATATGGATACAGCCTATCCTAGTCACTAACACAGACTTGCAAACACAGCCACCCAGATGTCATCCCTGGAACACATAAGAGTACAGAGACCAGGGCTGGAGAGATGGCTCAATGGTTAAGAGCATTGACTGCTCTTCCGAAGGTCCTGAGTTCAAATCCCAGCAACCACATGGTGGCTCACAACCATCCGTAATGAGATCTGACGCCCTTCTGGTGCATCTGAAGACAGCTACAGTGTACTTAGATATAATAATAAATAAATCTTAAAAAAAAAAAAGAGTACAGTGACCAATCAACCCCTCCAACATACATCCCCAGCCGTTATCTTTAACTTTTGCAACATTTGTGCTCCAGACCAGAAGCCATTTGTACAGTCACTGGCCTAGATCCTTTTAGAAGAAAAATGTGATTTTCTTTCCACTCCACAGGGCTCCCACTTCTCTCCCCTCCATCCAGGCCTTGTTTATTTCCGTAAAGAAACAGCCTTTGAAGTCCTCCAAGAGGGACAGGGTGGAACTACAAACATCGAGAAGCATGCCACACGTTGGTTGGAACATGGAAGTCTTGTAAGGATTAATAAGTTTTTGGAACCCATAGATACTGCTGTTCTTTCAAGGTGAAATTAAAAAAAAAAAAAAGCACCTGAAAAATCATAGCTGGGAGGGGGGCGATGGATCCTACCAGGGCAGGGAACTGAGCAGGGGTTTCCTTAGGTGTGGGCAGAGAAGCTGGCTATTCACCATGCTGGCCACTCAGGCCCAGACAATAGGCCCAGTGATCTTTCCTTTGGTTCCTCTCATTGCTAGTCACTCAGGATTCTGTTCTTCTGGCCTCTTTTGATGTCAAAAAGTCCCTTGAGGAGATTATGATTCTACTGAACAACAACTTTTCATATGTCTGTTTATTCATAGGTGGGATCTCTCCATGTTGTCCAGTCTGTTCTTGAACCCCCTGAGCTCAAATGATCCTCCTGGCCCAGTCTCCTGAATAGCTGAGACTATAAGCATATACCACTCTTCCTAGATAACTGGGGTATCTTGAGTTTGGGGGGTGATGCTTGTTTGTTGATTTGAGGTAGGGTCTCATGTAGCCCAAGCTGGTCTCAAACTCACTATATAGTTAAAGCTAGCTTTTTTTTTTTTTTTTAAAGATTTATTTTATTTATTATATGTAAGTACACTGTAGCTGTCTTCAGATACTCCAGAAGAGGGAGCCAGATCTTGTTACGGATGGTTGTGAGCCACCATGTGGTTGCTGGGATTTGAACTTATCACCTTCGGAAGAGCAGTTGGGTGCTCTTACCCGCTGAGCCATCTCACCAGCCCTAAAGCTAGCTTTGAACTCCTGATCCTCCCCCACATGCATCTCTGCCCAGCTGTTTTTTTGTTTGTTTGTTTGTTTGTTTGTTTTTGGTTTTTCGAGACAGGGTTTCTCTACCAGGCTGGCCTCGAACTCAGAAATCCGCCTGCCTCTGCCTCCCGAGTGCTGGGACTAAGGCGTGCGCCACCACATCCGGCTTCTGTCCAGCTGTGATAGCTCCGTGTTTGTGTTAATTCGTGCATGCACATATGGGTGCACATGAGTATAAGGCCAGCAGTTGTCTCTGAGTTCCTTCCACAATCATTTCCTACCTTATTTATGACACATGGTATTTCCCTGGACCTGGAATTCACTGATTCATCTAGACTGGCAGGTCTGTAAGGGCATCCTCCCTTGCTCCAGGCTGTCCCAGAATAAATTCCCCATTCCTTCTCCATAGTCAGATACGTTTTTTTCCCTGATGGCCTCACCTGCTCCTGTCTCTACATCTTTTTTTTTTTCTCCAATTTTTATTAGATATTTTCTTCATTTACATTTCAAATGCTATCCCAAAAGTCTCCTATATCCTTCCCCCTCCCCTGCCCGGCTCTCCTACCCACCCACTCCCACATCATGGCTCTGGAGTTCCCCCTGTACTGGGGCATATAAGGTTTGCATGACCAAGTGGCCTCTCTTCCCATGATGGCCAACTAGGCCATCTTCTGCCTCATACGCAGCTAGAGACATGAGCTCTGGGGGTACTGCTTAGTTCATATTGTTGTTCAACCTATAGGGTTGGAGACCCCTTCAGCTCCTTGGGTACTTTCTCTAGCTCCTCTATTGGGAACCCTGTGTTCCATTTCATTGCTGAAAGGGCCCTGATATAGCTGTCTCATGTGAGGCTATGCCAGTGCCTGGCAAACACAGAAGTGGATGCTCACAGTCAGCTGTCTCTACATCTTGTTCATAACCTAATCTGCCATTTTGGCCTCCCTGCCTGCCTCCCAAGCTTGCTTCCTCTGAGATCTTTGCAGTGACCGAGTCTCTGTGGAGAGTTTGCTCCCCCAGACCCTCGACTGGCTGCCTTCTTGAGTCTTGGGGTTGTCAAAGTTACAATATCACTCTTCCCTCAGCCACAGCCTCTGCCCGCGCCAGGACCTGCACCGTGACCTTGCCGTCGGCTTGGTTCCTCTTTGCCCACTGCAGTGCTTGCCCCCCCCAACCCCATCGCCTGTCAGGCTCTGTACCAGGTCCCTCTTTCACAGGCAGTCAATGTCTGCTTGATGAATGAACACATGAGTGAGTGTGTGAGTGGGCACCTATCAATACACAGAGAGGGGATTAGTTTCAGAATGGCAAATGCCTCCAAACTCTACTTGGACTTAGAGGAGTCCTCTGCACGGCGAAGCACAGCACGGATGTTAAATTTTACATCGTTTAAACAAAATCTGCATTCCCTGAGGCCTGCTCCAGAGACTTTGGTCTTGCTTTTGAGCTTATCAGCTTGGGAAACAGAAAACAGCAAAGATCAAATGGCTGTGCCTTAGACTTTGAAGTGTTCTCTCATTTTGGTGTTACTGTTGGTGAAGTTTATGTTTTCTCACCTGGGCCTCAGATGCCCCCTTGGTACCCCGCCCCCAAGCCCAGCTCAGGCCCTAACACAGTACACCAAGCAGCTGGATCAAACTTGATTAGCCTTGCTTCTTGGTTGGCCTCCAGCTTCCCCTTCTGGGCCTTTCCCTTCCCCTTCCTGCTGCCGGGATCTTAAGACAGACTTGGGACCCTGGAGAAATGGGCTCCCTAACACCAACATGCTCCCTGGCCATAAAAATCTTTCAACTTCATAACTCCTAACAGCAGAAATCTGTCCAAACATTCCTGGGCGGTGGGAACTATTGATGTTGGCTTGCAGGTCTGCGTCCAGCTGCCAGGACTTTAATGAGGAAATACTTAACAGTTCTGGTGTAGTCCAGGGTGATGCCAGGCAGGGTGGGTGGGGAGCTCGGTACTGTGCCAAGGAGCCGCTCGCTGGCCTTCATGAAGCACGAGGAGCAAGACAGGCCATGGACCATTTTCTCAGAAGAGTGGCATCACCTCAGCCTTTAGGCCCTTGGGTGGGATGTGAGTCTGTATGGGGTCGGAGATGGTGGGATAACTGGTGAGTAAGATCAGAGCTTGGCTGGGGCCAAGCTTGTATTTTTGGGACTACACAGCAGGGCAGATGAAAGAGTGCCTTTTCTCTCCCTGACTAAGGAATGCTGTCTTTTCCATGATTAATATGGAGAGAATGGTCGAGATGCTTTTAGAGGCCCGGTGAAGGAGAAGTGGTCCTTTCTTTCCTCTTTCCCAGGCGCCTGTCTGGGAGATGGTGGGCAGGGAACCTGTGCAGGAATCCACATCACGGAAGGCCAAGGGCCCCTGGCAGCTGCGGAGACAGGCTGCGGGAGACCTCGGGAAGAGAAGGCTGCTGTATCCTCAGCTCGGGCAACTTCAGAGAAGCAACTGCCCGTGGTATTTCCCTTCCGGGAGCCACATGAAAAGCTTGGTGGGGAACAGGGAGGGTACACACACAGCAGAAGAGGGTGTGAAAACTTGGGACCGGCAGACAGAAGGCTGACCATGGGAAGAGGGCAACACGGAGGCCTTGGGGCACCTGGAAACCTTGGAGAGGTCCAAGCATGATCACCGGGAGAAAGAGCCAATGGGAAAGAGAGGACAATGGCAACTGTGGGCCCAGCCTGCATTCCACCTAGAGGACCCTCTCCATACAGTGTCGTGAGGGCTAAGCCCCATAGTCAGCCCTGTTTGTGCCCGTGAATAGATGAGCAGTTCTAAAAGCTGAGTATATAGAAATAGCAAAAACAGAATAGCCACAGAGTCCAGCAGGGTGCCTACCCTGCAGACCCAGTTCTCTGGCTGGTTTGTTACTGACCAAGAATAGCCATACGTTCCAGGTCTGTGGAGAAGTAAGTTCGCTCCTGATGGAGCTAGGCAATGCTTTGCCAACAGATGCCCCTGTGCCTTCCCTTCTCCACATCAACAGCTCTCAAACCCTTGCCTTGCCTAATAGTCCCACTACTCTCTAAGACGCCAGTAAGATGAAGGTCCAATCTCTTTATGGAAGAGACCCTGGAAACCAACCTGTAGCTCCTCCACAGGGCAGGATAAAGAGTTGCTTCTGTGTCTGCTTCACAGAAGGAAAAGCTGAGGCTCCAGAAAAAAGCTGAGTTCAAGTCATAGACTGGATTCCCCTGGAAATTTCCTGGCACACATTGCTTTTGCAAAAGGACTCTACACTCTGTGGATGGCAGACTGATTGAGCCCACCACATAGCACTACAAGTCCCTCTGCCTAGGACCCCTAGCTGAAGCCTCTCCTCTCTCTGCAGACTCTTTTAGAGGGAACTCAGCAGGCTGACCCTCTGTAGATTTGCCCCAGTCCCAGCGAAGACCAGGCCAAGGACACCAAGAACCTCAAGAACTTTGTCACAGCTCCAGGGACCCTGAGGTGCTCACAAGGGCAGGGATCAAGGAGCTTCCATCTCAGTCAGTTCTCTGATGGAAACCCTGTGGCTTTGGAAGCAGGGAAGCTTTCCAAATTATCTGATAGCAGAAGAACACGGGCTTGTTTCACAAGGCTCTTCTCCGTGTGCTAATTCATTCTATCATATTCTCTTAGGCCTCAATTTCCCCACATCAAGATGTGGGCATTTAACTGACAGGTGGCGTCAAAGCTTTCTCCCCCACATGCTCATGTTTTGTGCGAAACCGTTTTATAGCATCTCACATATTATGTGGTTTATTTTAGAATTTATAGCACTAAGATTTTTGTGTCCTGGGGTTCTAGAATCCTGGGCTTCTAAACCTTAACAGTCTTTGATTCCAAGAATATATGACTTTTTTGTTGTTGTTCCATTATTGCCCATGTCTGTGTTTCCCAAGTTCTGCTCATTTCTCCTGTACTGCCTTTCCCACAGAGGTGTGCCTGCATGGCACCTGTATTATTATGCGTTTAGGGTTTTTCTTTAAATAGACTCTTTTTAACTTAAGTAAATGTCTTTAAAATGGAAACTTTATGTCAGTGTTGCAAATGGAAAACCAGTCTCACCTGCCATAAATAGGAATAAAAGTAAAAATAAATACAATAAAACAATGCCATTAAACTCTAACTAGATACTGTGGCTTGCCAAAGACTCCAAGCCTAAGGCTTGCTCTTTAAAGAAATATGCATATGTGTGCATATATAGGTGTATGTTTATACACACTCATGCACTAGCAAGATGTGTGTGTGTATGTAAGAGAGAGAGAGAGAGAGAGAGAGAGAGAGAGAATTTCCTAGAAAGGCATGAGAGACATGTTAGCATCAAATAGAAACATTATTTTTAAAAATACCTGAAAACAGAGATTAAACTTTTCATCTCTCTCAAGAAGTGGTTTTATGTTTCTCAGTGCCATTTCTGACATTCATGTGCATGTTCACCACATGGTATATTCTTCCACCAGGCAAAAAGTGTCTCTCAGCTATCTAGGCAACCTGAATTCTCAAACATCCTCCCTATGGCATAGATGCTTTCTCCTCTCCTTTGTATGATGGCAAAACCAGTCTGTTTATTCAGGCTTGGGGTTCTCCCTGCTTATTTCCTTCTGGTTTAGGAAGCTTCAAGGCCTAGTCCCTGGAGACTGCAGAGACATCAGTGGTCCTAGAAACACCACAGGACTTGGCCAGAAGAATACACTTGTGTTAATCCAGGAAATAACTGAGCCTATGGTTGATGCCTTTGTCTGGGAGGAAAGAGAGCAGTCATAGCCCTGGGGTGCTGACCCTACAAGCCATAAGTGTGTGATACCGTGGAAACAACCTATGGTTACCCAATGTAAGGTTGGAGATCTAAGGCTGAGTGTGTGTGTGGCCTCTGAGAGTTGGCTGAGAATCAGAATGAGGATGCTATCAGGACAGACCCTGCTATATGGATGGACAGGAGGATCCAGGTTCTAATCCCACCTAGCCCTGACCCATTGCATGACCTTGGGCAAGCAGCTCCTTTGTGACCTCTTTTCATCGGTGTTTCTTCGAGGGTGCACACTGTGTTCTGTCCCAGCAAGAGCTGGCTCTCTTTAGCACATGTCTCAGGTGGCATCTGCTTGATCGTTACAACAACAGCGGTTACTGTTTGATCCGGTGAGGCTTCACGGAAGGGCAGGACGTGCAACCATTTTCCCACAGGAGGGGAGACCCCTGTGGTGTCTGAGAGAGACACACAAGCACTCCATAAATTCGTCAACCAGGTTTCTTTTTCCTTTCTGCAAGAAATTAGATCAGGCAGCAGGCACGGCCTAGGTTGTTCCAGGACCTGGCTTCATGACTTCTCCATAACGGTAACCTCTGTCTTTCATTCAAGGTAGCCTCTCTGACTCCATAGCAAACCAGGGCTGCCTTGCTCCCTGCCTGCATCCTCTGGTCTTTCACTCCACCCGTCCCTCCCCTTTCTGATGCTGCCCTCAATCTCTCCTATTTTTCTGATCCTGCTCTCAAAACCAGCATGAGATCCTGGCTGGGCTTCTGACACACTGAATACTGTGGGTCACCCCCTTGGCTTCTTTGGACCTTGAAACATTCACACACTTTATGGATGCACATTCAGAATCAATAGATTGAAGCACGTGTGACTCCTAAATCCCTTCCAGTCCTGGCACTGGGAACAGTGGGTGTACTCGTGCCTACAGTCTATAAGGGGAGCCATCCTGACTACTTTGGACCGGTGAAGAGCCTGCTAGATTTGCCACTAGGAAGATGGAGGCAAGCGGCTCTACTTGTGAGGAAGGTGTGACCTTCACCTTACAGACTGTAGGTAGGCAGAGACCAGAGTCATCCCTCTGTATGCAGATCCTTCCCCCTCAGCTCAACTCAGTGCTGACACGCAAACTTTGCTCACTAAATAATTGTTACTGGGCGAGAAAGTCAGCCTAGTGGTTAAAAACACTGAATGTTCCTCCAGAGGACCCAGGCTCAATTCCCAGCACCCATATGGTGGCTAACAACTGTCTGGAATTCCATTTCCAAGAGGATCCAACGCCCTCTCTGTCTCCCTAGACACCACACACATAAGGTGCAAGACATGAATGCAGGCAAAACACCCATGCAAGTAAAATAAAAATAAATAATTCTTAATAAGTAAATAAATGCCAAATATATTCATGCATGCTCAGACTGTAGAGTGAGGATTTCCCTTATCATTCTCTGTGATTGTAGTCACATGCAATCAAATCAGTACTCATTAGCCTTATGCTCCAAGAAGAAAAGCCCTGTCTTTTCAAGATCAAACTACAACATCAACCTGGTTAAAAGCTGAGATGGGGGGAAGGGAAAGAGAGACAGAGAGACATACCCATAAAGTGAGAAGAAAAGGTTTTATTATTTTATTTGGGTAAATGTGGCAAGTTTCAGATCCGAAACCTCTTGAGGGCTTCTCAGCTGTTTGCTTTGTCTGGTCTACAGTCCCTGACTTTAACACTCGCTGTACACTACCCCAGTGCTGACCAGGCGCCTTGGACCAGTCACTTGTCCTCAGCAGGCTTAATGTGAGAGTTAATCATCTCTTCTTATCTAGGGTCTTATCTTGTGATCTTATCTGACCTATAAGCTGCAGATTCTCTAGAGCATGAGGGATCTGAGCATGTTTTGTGTTTTGTTTTGTTTTGTTTTTCGAGACAGGGTTTCTCTGTAAAGCCCTGGCTGTCCTGGAACTCACTTTGTAGACCAGGCTGGCCTGGAACTCAGAAATCTGCCTGCCTCTGCCTCCCAAGTGCTGGGATTAAAGGCGTGCACCACCACCGCCCAGTGGATCTGAGCATTTTTAAGAGATCTAGAAAGGGCTGGTGAGATGGCTCAGTGGGTAAGAGCACCCGACTGCTCTTCCGAAGGTGATAAGTTCAAATCCCAGCATCCACATGGTGGCTCACAACCATCCGTAATGAGATCTGGCTCCCTCTTCTGAAGTGTCTGAAGACAGCTACAGTGTACTTACATAAATAAAATAAAATAAATCTTTAAAAAAAAAACAGAGAGAGATCTAGAAAATAGTGCAGGCATCAAGGGCTCTCTGCAAATCAGAAAGAAGGAAAGAAAGAAAGAAGAGAAAGAAAGAAGAGAGAGAGAGAGAGAACAGCAATGTTCACGTCTGTTGGCATGAGAAAGCTATACTTTTTGCAAAAGGACCTCATGCTCCAAATGGCAGAGGTGTGTTGGTGTGAGTGTCACCAGTCATCTTCCTGTCTTGAACATAGATCACCTTCTAGTGGAGAACATAAATCCCAGTTACTCAGATACAGTGAGAAAGACAGGTTCCGAGGCAGGTCGTTCAGCAACTAGAAAACTCACAAGAGTCTAAGAAAACTATTGACCTCCTTCAACATGAAATGGATTGCATCTGTTACACAACCTCTCTGAGCTGAAGGTCAAGGCTAGCTGGCTTAGGTAAACTCATAGTTGTCGTCGGGTGCATCTGGAGCAGATCCAGACTTGAATTTTCCAATAAGAGACTAGAGATATGACAGTGACACAATGAGGTCACCATCTTGGGGAACTGCTCAGAGACAAGAGAAGGCTGAAGGGAACTTGGGTGAAATTAAACCACTTTCTCGGTTTCTTTTGCTAGACAAGCAGTCCTTTACAGTGTTTTGAAATACTAAACCCCTTAAGCTGCAAAACATCTTAAGTCTCTGGAGGAATTGTTTCTGAATCTAACCACCAGATTAAACAATCTGTTCACAATAAACCAGTGTGAGACTGAGACCCCACAGCCTCCACACTGAATGCAGAAGAACTGAGAGCCTCCTTGGAGATGAGATGTCTCCTCCACAGGATCGCACACTGAGGTGGTCCTGAGGCAAGACCACCAGCTGGAAAGCCCTGTTTTCCTTCCTGTGAATATGTGCCTGGGGTGGTAGAAACTGGTAGGCATGTATGATTTAAAAGGGGGAAATGATCCAGTATGGGAGGACACGCCTTTAATCCCAGCACTTGAGGGGGGCAGAGGCAGGTGGAGCTCTGAGTTTGAGCGTCAGCCTGGTTTATAAAGTAAGAGTTACAGGACAGCCAGAAATATATGGAGAAACTCTGCCAGAAGAGGAGGAGGAGGAAGAAGAAGAAAGAAAAATAAGAAATAAAGGAATGAAAGAAGAAAGAGAGAGAAAAAGAAAGAAAAAGAAAATAAGGAAGAAAGAAAATAAGGAAGAAAGAAAATAAGGAAGAAAGAAAATAAGGAAGAAAGAAAATAAGGAAGAAAAGAAAGAAGAAAGGAAGGGAAAATGTGAAAATATATTTTTGCTCTTTAAGTGTAATCATTTTAAAGGTTGCGGCCAAAGCTGCCAGAGCTACAATTACGCTCAGCGGTCTGTGGCGAAGGACAAAGCCCTAGGGATCAAGTGCAGTTTGATTGAGGCATTTGGCTGCTTGGCTGCCAAGGACAAACTCCCTGGGAGACTGTGGGGGTGGAGTGGCCTGGGAGTTGGTGCTTCTCACACTTTAATGTTTATCTGAGTCACCTTACTGTTGTGTGGCTGTAGATTCAGTAGGTCCGCGAGCCTGCACGTCCCAGGTGATGTCAATAACATTGCTGCTTACCAGACACGAGCAAGAATCGACAGTGCAGAGCATAGCTAAGTCTATGGACTCTTGAATCAGGCCAGAATCTAAAGCCTGCCTGTCTACCTTCTCATTCCGATGGCTGAGAAACGTAAGTTGCTTAGCCTATGTTAGACTCAGCTCCTTGTCTATAAAACATGGATAACAGGCAAGATTGTTTGGGCAATAAATATGCATTAGGTTTCTACTGTGTCAGTCTTGTGTTAGGCCCTGGGGAGGTAACAATGAGATGAAACAGGCCCGATTCCCGCTCTTGGATCTGACAGTCTTTCAAATGATGAATGTGAATGTTTAACACTGTGCCTGGTACATGGATGGAATTGGGGCACAATTGATATCTTTTATTAGCAGTAGCAATAGCATTATCAGTTGGAAGCTCCCGGGGCCCTTCTGCTGTGGGCTGATGGCTGGAAGTTTGGAATTCGTTCTTCGATCCAGAGGATCTGGACTTGAAGAGTAATGCATCACTCTTTGGCTTAGTGGGGAGGTATGTGTGTATCCCAAGTGGCCCCTGTGAGCCACCAGGCTCTCCCTCAAACAGCACGTTAGGCGGATTGTTCACTTTGCACACGCCTTGATCCTGAACTGCTGGTCTGCACTCTGGTCTGAGATCTGGTGGTGGTCCTCTGCCAATGGCCCTGCTTCCAGCTAGAGCTTTCCACTCTGCCCGTCATTCCTACATTTTCCACTATAGTTCTCCTGGGAAATGCTCTGGCACAACTCCTGCTGGCCAGGAAGCCTACAGACCACCCCCATCGAGCTCTGTGCCACCTCCAGACCTCCCAACATGTCTGCCCACCAGGGCCGTGTAACACCCGCCATCAGCCCAAACATCTAGGAACATGAAGATTCCTAATCCTGGAGATCTGGAGGAAATATTTCAGATTTGGACAGCTACAAATTCACAGCGTCTCCTAGGCTAATGGTTCTTAACCTGTGGGTCCTGACCCCCTTGGGAGGGGGGTCAAAGGACCCTTTTGTGGGGGTCACCTAAGACCATTGGGAAACACAGACTTCCATTGCAACTCATAACAGTAGGAAACTTGCAATCATGAAGTGGCAACAAAAATAATTTTATGGTTGGGGGTGGGGGGTCACCAAATGAAGAAGGATCACAGCATCAGAAAGTTGAGAGCCACTGTTCTAGGCTGTACCAGTGAGCTTAGAGCATCTGGACCTGGACCTTCTCTGCTCTGCTGTTGAGAGCATTTGAGAAAGCAAGGATTGTGTGTCAAGGTCGGTGGGAAGTGGTAAAGTGTGATTTTAAAGAAAAAACACAGGGGCCGGCTGGAGCCAGAGGGGCCGAACTGGGGCGGCTGGAGCGAGTGGGGACGGACCAGAGCGAGCAGGGTTGACCGGAACAAGGAAAAAAAAAAAGAAAAAGAAAAAACACAGAGGAGGAGACCGAGAGGCGGCCTCAACCTTAAACTTCACTCCGAACTAAGAAATTGACAAGCAGCATCAGGGAAGTGGCGAGAAGCTGGCATCGACCCTGACCTCGTGAGATTTACACTCTAGCCAAGAACAGGTTGGCAAGGATGGCCATACGTGTGCTAGGCACCATTGTGGTGCTCTATCTGTTCTGATAGACCAGAACTGGAATGAGGCATAGCGAGGGCTCCCTGGGAAGGGTACTGTACCTGGGGCCTGAAGGAGAAGAAAGGCTAGGAAGGCTAAGGGGTCAGGACAAAGCATTTCAATGAGAGGCACACAACGAGAGGTGTGTGAAGGTCAAAAGGAGGCAGCCGGGCGTGGTGGCACATGCCTTTAATCCCAGCACTCATGAGGCAGAGGCAGGCAGATAGATCTCTGAGTTTGAGGCCAGCCTGGTCTACAGAGCTAATTCCAGGACAGCCAAGGATACACAGGGTGTTAGGGGATAGTTTCCTGAGTTCAGCCATCTCAGGAACAAATTCCATCTTGCTGGCAGGATCAAAATTGAGTTCATGTTCTCAGGCCCTGGAACTCAACTCCTGTCCTGCTTCTTCAGTCTGTTAACCAGTGAAGGATGTAAAGAGGGAAGATGTTGTTAATCCCGTTGTCTAACTAAGGCACACAAGTCATAAATGTACCGCCTGTCTTGCCTTAAGACTATGTGCTGCTTGCCCGCCCACTTCTTTGTAAGGACATCACTCTGGATTCCAGGTCAGAGTCCAGGAGGGAACCTGACTGCAAAAGCCAACTCAAGGACCCTGACCCAGATAAGGCTGTCACCAATATAAACTTCCTTGTTTAACCTCTTGTGTCAAAGTATGATTGGTCAATGCAGTGCCCACCCCACTACCTCTTGCTTTGTGTTCCCATCCTATAAAAATGTACAATCTCCCTTCCAGGACACAGTTCAGATCCCCAACTGGCCTCCTCCCTGTGCATGCAGGAAGTAAGGTTTTCATTTTTAAACTTCTGTCTCTGAAGTGAGTTTTCTTGGCTTCCACCCCAAACCCAACAAGAGAAACCCTGTCTTGAAAAACCGAAAATGAAAAAGAAAGTCAAAAGAATAAATCCGTATGCCCAGGAGTGTGAAAGGTGAGGTGGTGGGCCTTCCAGAACAGGCCACAGAACACCATGTTCTAAGAAACTTGAGCGCTTTTCTGACCACAGTTGGGAAGGTGTGGACATGCTCTCCAGTACAATTTGGCCCGCTTTTACCGGTTTGAAAACTGAGGCACAGAGGCATACTTAGGTAACAGCTTGAGGTCATACTACCTGGACTTGGGACCTTGGGCAGCGTGAGCCAGAGCCTGCACTCTCCTGTCTGCTGAATTCACACCAAGTACAAATGTACAACCACACATTAAATACACAGCAGCCTGAGCCAAGGCGCAACCATGAGCCTTACAGGCAAACAGTATTTAAACCCACTTAACGAGGAGGCTCTAAATGATCTCATTAGGCAGGACAAGGCCCTTAGGAAACTTGAGGGAGGCCCTGCTTTCAATGAGGCTTCTTTGAAGTGGCCACCACCTAAAGCCACCACCTGAGAAGGCAGGTAACAATGCCAGACTGTGATCCCAGCAACTGCCTGGGCAGGAGCCATGGGCTCTCAGCACAGCAGGAGTTGGCCTGGGTGTGGTCTAGGGCCCCCAGTGGGTTTCCATTAACTCGCTCCTACTCTCCCCAGGCTCCTTCAGATGGGCAATCATATTGGCTGGTGAAGCCATGGGTTATGAAGGCAGCAACAGGAGATAGTACACCCTGCCCCAGACCTCACTCTCTCAGGTCTGGGCTTCCAGGGTCCCCACAGCCCTATTCTGGGACAAGAATGTCCCAAGGCTCTTCCTGACAACAGACTGTCATTTTTCTGCAATAATTCCACCTCTTTTTTTTTCTCCAGATAGGGTCTCTCTATGTAGTTCCAGCTGTCCTGGAACTCACTATGTAGAACAGGCTAGCCTACATAGTGACCTATGATAGGAGATCTACCTGTTTCTGCCTCTTGAGTGCTGGAATTAATGGCATGCACCACCATGCTCAGTCATCCCATTTCTGGACTGTACCCTAATTCTGCTCTCCCTTGAGGGCAATACCTGACCTGTCACGCAGCACAGTTGTGGTAACCCCATCCAGACATCCTATGCCTGTTAGGAATGCTTGAGTCTCTGGCCAGGTTGGAGAAGCTGATCCCCACAATTCTAGCTATACTCAGCGTCAGGGAGAAAGTGTCACTGTAGCAGAGCAAGGTCATGTCGCCGCTCTATCAGAAACCTGAGGTGACTACAGACCTGAGATATAAGAAAGAGGCAATGGTCCCACCATGGGGGAGTAAGACTCAGACAGGCAGAACTGAGATTCACCTTTGCAGAACTGCATGAGCACCCCCCCACCCCCAACCCCACCCCAGCAGGCTTCAGCTCAGGCCCCTGCCTATTAATAGTCAAGCAGCTGTTTGGCTTCCCTGAATGAGACTCTTTATTGCAAGCTGCGTTGACAAAACAAATCCTGCTCCTTCCTGCTCAGAATATTTTGGGGCAGATGGGCTGTAGCAAGATATGCCTTCCTTCGAGGGAAATTGAGAAGGTCAGCCCTGGGAGACGTCTCAGCAAAAGACCCTCAACATCAGGGAGACCAAAGACAGGCTCATCAGGACCACTCCCTGTTCTTACACACCTACCTCGTTTCTTCTCCCATCAAGCGTCCCCAGTGTCCCCAGAGACCTCTTGGCTTTTTCTTTTTTTCTTTTTTTTCTTTGAGACAGGATCTCACTATGTATCTCTGGCTGTCCTGGAATTCACTATGTAGACCAGGTTGGCCTGGAACCTCAGATTGCTTACCTCTGTCTCCCCAAGTGCTAGAATTAAAAGCTCACACCCCTATGCCAGGCTCTTGGCATTTTCTTGACAGTCTCATCTCTCTTTGGTCCCACCCACCCAGAAACCTAACTGTTGAAGGCTTGGGTAGACTGAGCCTCCTCACACCTCCATTCACCGTGTCCTGACCTCTCCATTCACCGTGGCTCTGGCTTTGTCCCTCTGGTTGGTGCTTCTTTCCCTGTCTCCACCTGCTTCTCTCGAAGAACATTCTAGAAAGCCTGGTCTGGCTAGCCCATTTCATTGTGCATCACCACCTACTGAACCATAGTGAATCATCATCTAAAGTTCCTTCTGGAAGGGTAGAGGTTCTTTTACTTCATTCTAAACCTCTACCAACTGTCTGGACACAAGTTTGCACAGAGCTGAATTGCACAGTAGGACTGGCTGAATGTGGTAGTACATGTCTTCAGTGCCAACAGGTAGGAGGCAGAGGCAGTTGGAGGCAAACTGATCTCTGAGAGTTCAGGGCCAGCCTGGTCTACATAGTAAGAACTGCTCCCCCCCACCCCTAACCGACCCCCCCACACACACACCCTATGACCTGACCAGTCACCAGAACTGTTGCTGGTAACAGAAATGACTCTGTAAGCATGCTGTCTAGTTTTAAAGATGGCTCTGTTACTTAACAATTGAGGGATCTTGGGTAACAAACATGAGCTTGCAAAGCCTTGTTTTTCTCACCTGTGAGATAGAAACAGCACCTGTCTCACACGGCTGTTATAGGAAGTCAATGGATCGTGTTTGTAAAACACCTAATCCAATGTCTGACATTTTCTGACCTGACACCAGAACATTTCCCATCACATAGCCAATCTCCCATGTCGTGTGCTTAGGGAAATACCATGCAGGCTGTCTTAGTTAGGGTTTTACTGCTGAGAACAACACCATGACCAAGGCAGTTCTTATAAAAACAACATTTAATTGGGGCTGGCTTACAGGTTCAGAGGTTCAGTCCATTATCAACATGGCAGCATCCAGGCAGGCATGGTGCAGGAAGATCTGAGAGTTCTGCATCTTCATCTGTAGGCTGCTAACAGAATATTCTCTTCCAAGCAGCTAGGATGAGGGTCTTAAAGCCCACACCCACAGTGACACCTACTCCAACAAGGCCACACCTACTCCAACCGGGCCACACCTTCTAATAGTACCATTCCCTGGGCTGAGCATAGACACACCTTAACACATGCTAACCATCTACCTTGGAGCAGGAGCAGAATGTGAGGCCAGAAGTACCAGGAGAAGAGCTGAGAACCCAAGCATTAGGCATTGTATCTGGATCAGGACAGTCCTGCCCACAGCCACACTCTGGTCCCACTGCCTCAATGGCAGGCCTCCTGGGAAAGCCCCAAACTAGACCACCAGCCACCTTCACCTTAGAGCTGAAGGGACATGGACTGGAATTTCCAGTAACTACTGGGGGGGGGGTGCCTAAGGCATACATATGTCAGTAAGAAACTGGTTGGGTCCAGCTCTGCTGGATGGAGTGGAGAGGTTCCTGGAGGTGGGATAGTGATGCAAAAAGCATTCACATTAGCTAGAAGCTGGTGCTCTCTGCCCTCAGGAGGTCAGCTAGCCATTCCTACTCCCCAGAGCTCCAGAACCTTCTCTAATTGTCTTTGTTTGTTTAATTTTTTAAAAAGATTTGTTTTATGCTTGAGCGTGTTCTGCTAGCATATACATATAGGTACCACATGAAGGAATGGTGTACTCAGAGGTCAAAAGAAATTGGATTCCCCTAGGACTGTGGTTATAGATGTTTGTGAGCCACCATGTTGGCACTGGGAGCCAAGCCCCAGTCCTCTGCAAGCATCACATGTGCTCCTGATTTATCTTTTACATTCATTCATTCATTCATTCATTTGTGTGTATGATGGGGGAAAACATGTACCTGTCACAGCTTGTCTGTCAGAGAACAGCTTCTAGGGGCTGATTCTATTCTTCTACCATGTGGGCCCTCAATTCAGGTCACCAGGCTTGGTGGCAAGTGCCTTTACCTAATAACCCATCTACTTCATTGGTCCTATCTATTTAGAGTGTGTGTGTGTGTGTGTGTGTGTGTGTGTGTGTGTGTGTGTGTGTGTTATACTGTGTGCATATTTGTATGTGCATTCACTTGAGTGTACATGTAGACTCCAGAAATTGGCATCTTTTTTTCTTCCTCCACTACCTTCCACCTTATTCTTTGAGACGGGGCCTCTCACTGAACCTGGAGTTCTCTCTTGCCCCTAGACTGACAGGCCAGTGAGCATCCAGGATCTGCCTGTCTCTGCCTCTGCCCTAGCGCTGGGGTGATAAGTCAATGCCACCACTCCCAGCTTTCGCATGAGTACTTGGGATGCTAACTTAGGATCTCATGCTTGCCCAGAAGGCCCTTTATCCATTAAGCCATCTCTCCAGCCACATTTATTTACTTATTTAATTTTTTTTATTCACTTGAGCCAGGGTCTTACTCTGTCGCCCTGGGTACCCTGGTAGTCGTTGTTAAGCCAAAGTTGACTGAGGACACACTACACTCTGCTTGCCATAGGCTCCTGAGCGTTGGGATACAGGTGTGAGGCGTCAAGGCATCACACAGTCTTAACTTCCATCATCTCCCATGATTCCTTTAGACACCCTTCCTGTGTCTAAATAGAGTAACTCTGCCCTCAACCTGGATGCTCATTGGTAGACTGACGCTCAAAAACCACGCACGCCTTGAGTAAGGCCATGGAGTAAGCACCCGACGGGGCTGTGGCTGGGACCTTGTTTCTTTTCTTGTTTGTTTTATTCTCTCATATATTACATCCCGATCACAGTTTCACCTCCCTCCTCTCCTCCCTTTTCTTCCCCCCTCTACTTCCCTTCTCCCCTCAGATTCTCCCCTCCTCCAGTTCCCTTCAGAAAAGGACAGCCCTCCCAGGGATATCAACAAAACATTTAGGTAAGACTAGGCACCTCCCCTCATCTTAAGGCTGGACAAGGCACTCCAGGAGGACAAAAAGGGTCCCAAAAACAGGTAAAAGAGTCAGAGACAGCGTTCCGGCTTGCACTATTAGGAGCCCCACAAGAACACCAAGCTACATAATCATAACATATATGCAGATGACCAAGGTGAGACCCATGCAGGCTCCCTGATTGTAGAGAACCTTGTTTCTTTGCTCTCCAGCCCATGCTCTGCGGCAGTATGCGTCTACAGCAGTGTGTTCTGTAATGTGAAGAGATTTTGCGCATTTGTTTTGCTTTTGCTTTTGTTTTCCTCAAGACATGGGGTTCTCTGTGTGGCCTTGGCTGTTCTGGAACTCATTGAGTAGCCTAGGCTGGCCTCAAATTCAGAGATCTGCCTGCCTGTGCTCCGGTATGCTAGGATTAAAGATGTACACCACCATCAAGTAACTGGCTTAAACGTTTTTAATATTTTATTTTCATTTTCTGTGGATGAGCGCTTTGCTAGTATATATGTACATAAGCTATATGCAGTATCCATTATGTGTATATGTGCACTGTGTGCGTCTGTGGAGTCCCCTTGGAGTCCAGGAGAGGCTATCAGGTTGCCTATAACTGGAGTTACATGTGAGTTGCCATGTGGGTGCTGGGAATCAAACCTGGGGCCTTGCAAGAGCAGCAAGTGTTCCTAACCACTGAGCCATCTCTCTAGACTCTTTATTTCCCTCTATGTAGCACAGGCTGGTCTTGAACTGCTGATCTTCCTGCCTCTGCCTTCAAAATGTTAGTGTTCCAGGAGCCTGTGTTAGCCAGCCTGGCTCAAGATGTTCAACCATATTAAGATTCAGAGAGATGAAGATTAAGGTAATTACGAAATATCATTTTACACCCACTAGGTTGGCAAGAAATTAAGGAACCAGATAATACCAAGTGCTGGCAGGGCTAATGCTCAGCAGATGTTTATTCAGTGCTGGAGGAATAGGGAAGGGAATAAGTAACTTGGAAAACAATTCAACAATCTCTTGTAGATTTGCGTCCCTTTCCTTACACGTAGCAACTCCTTTCCCAGATGATATACATGTATCTCAGGCATGCGTGCATGTATCAGTGCTCATGATTTTAATAGCATTGAAGGTCTCTGCCTTGAAATGCTTCCATACCACTTGGCAAAGGACTACTCTCTCAAGTACCCATCACTCCTGTCACTGCTATGTGCTCTAGTGTGCTGCCTCAGCCCTTCCTCTGGGGTCCTCCCAACTTCCCCTTGAGCCAACATCTATAAAATTAACATGACCTCAGAAAGTATGTATGTAAGCAGACAGACAGACAGACAGACACACACACACACACACACACACACACACATGCACACACTGCCCACCCTCCAGCCAGGCCATAAGCTTTTACCTGGTTGCCTGGATCCCTTCCTTCCTGCTGTTTATTATTATGTTCACCCTGGAGGAACCCTGACTCACATGCACAAAAGAAGTGCACAAGGTTAGTCATAGCAACAAATGTTTTTCACAGATGCATCTCCAACAACCACAATAGCCAAACCATTATAAATAACCTGGCTTTTTCAGATGGGAAACGTGGGTCCCAGCTGTTTTCCTACTGTCAGCTTACACATTCTTCTGGGGTCCGTGGCAGTTGGAAGGCAGCAGTCCAACTTTCAGGGGGCTCAGTCCCAACTGGACAGGAGGTCCTAAGAGCTCTCTCTGGGTCAATACCATGTCCCTTGGGGCTACATCTTATTCATCACTTGGGTTAGTAGGTAACTACTACTCATGCTCCTTGTAGAGAAGACAGAACATGCCCAAAGTCACATGTTGTTGAACTAGGGCTTGATCTTTTGACTCTAAAGCCTAAACCTTTCTTCATGCCTGTGAGCATACACGGTGAGTTCTTAGGGTTCGGGACTGATTCTGCTTGGGACCCCTCCAGCAAGTAGCACAGAGTCTGACCCTCGGAAGATCCAATGGATCAGGATATCAGTCTCCTGAGGCCTCCCTAATCCCAGAAGTCCCTTTGTCCCCAAGTTCCCCTGTTCTCTGACATGAACCTGGATGTCAGAAATATATCTTTCTTCAAATCTGTTTATAGTTTTATGACAAGGTCTTTCTATGTAGCCCAGGATGAGCTAGGATTTACTATGTAGACTTGGCGGGTCTCAAACTCTCAGGAGGCTGCTTTGGGCCCTTGAATGCTTTGCTATTCTAAATATTGAAACACAAAGAATGGGAAGGGTCATTCCTTTGCCTTTTTGTACTTGGTTCATATGTATTTGCAAAGCACAGAGGTGAATCTGTGAGAAATGGCAGTAACCAGACATGGCTCTGCTTTCTGGAGCCCTGGCTTACCTTAGGTGACCCCAACCATGAAGCTACACTCCAAAATAACTGTAGACTACAATAAAATGGCCCTTCCACGTAGCCAAGTGAATCCCAGGTATTCAGCACTGAAGGACTTGGCTGTCTTGGCATTGTGTGCCTCTTACCTGACCTCTCACCTGAGAAGGAATTTATTTTTTGCTCTGAGAAAAGAGGTTTGGCCGTGGGGAGTGCAGTGTGCTCACTTATTTGTTTGGCTTTGCTAATTTAATCTCTTTAACAAATAAAAACATAATATGTTTGCCCAAACGCTGACAGGCTCTTCCTGGGTTGCTATTCTTATACTTTCCAGATTTAGAATCCAGCCTTCCTGCTAGTGACCCATTGCCCCAGTAGCAGAGGACAAGAAACCCACATGATGGTGGTGGAAATGTCAGTTCCCTTCCTCAAGGCTCCTTCTCCACATTTAAAAAACAAGAGAGCTGAACGTGCTGGTAATGACAACTTTCTCATCCACTGTCTCATGCTATCCTGGCCTGAAGGCAATTGGAGCCTTGTTTTCTTTCTTTGTCATTTCGCTTTGTCATTGCTGAAACTGGGTGCCTTAGTCACTCTTCAATTGCAGTGAAGAGACACCGTGACCAAGGCAACTCTCACAAAAGAAAACATTTAATCAGGCACTTACTTGCAGTTTCAGAGGGTTAGTCCGTTATCACAGCGTGGAGCGTGGAGCCTTCCATGTTGCTGGAGCAGTAACTGAGAGCTCCATCCTAATCCACAGGCAGAGAGGGCCTGGTGTGGACCCCGCCTTCCCAGTGACCCACTTCCTCCAAGAAGGCCACACCTCCTAATCCTTCTAATCTTTTCAAACATTTCCATTCCCTGGTGACTAAGCGTTCAAATATGAGCCTATGGAAGCCATTCTTATTCAAACCACCACACAGGGTCTTACTATGAAGTCCAGGTTGTCCTGAACTTCATAGAGATCAGCTTACCTCTGCCACCCAAGTGCTGGAGTTAAAGATATACACCATCCAGCAAGCCCCATTTTCTTTTCCTTCCTTTTAACTTTCTATTTTTTCCTGGTGAGTTCCTGGGGTGATTATGCACTCCAGTCTAACTCTTTTCCTCATCCCCTCATATCCACACTTCACCCTTGCAAACTTCCCTCCAAATATATAACACACACACACACACACACCCCAAAGCATAGAAAACATCTCATCGTAGAGGCTGCAATACATCACAGTGTGTCCCACAGTAGATCTCTCGGTCCACACATCTTCATTTGCAAATGTTCACTGCCATGAGTCATTGGTCTGGTTCTAAATCTCTGGCTTTTGTGACACCATCAATATTGGAATCTCATGGGGTCTCCTCCCTGTCATCCCAGTGCTGCTCCGTGTCATGAAGGTCGTGCAGCTTTGGATCAATAGGACTGGCCCTTTCACAGATGATATAGATTTTAGGGTGGGCCAACTCTCAGAGCCCTGTAGTTGAACTGATCAGCTTGCTGGCTCTTCCTTATCTGCACCACCAGGGCAAGTTCTCCAGCTACTCCACCCAATGGCAAGATGCTAGGTCAACTCCTACTCTCATGCCCTATAGCCAGCTCACCCATATCTATGCCTACAGAGCCAAGTCCACTGTGCTGCCAGGTGAAGGTGCTCTCCCAAGTGCTTCAGCCTATGAGGGCTAGGTTGGTTCTTGTGCTCTCACACCCTCGGGGCTGGTTCACCTATACCTTTGCCATCAGGGCCGGTTCTCCTGTGCTACCCAGGTGAAGCACGTGGCCCACTCTTCCACAAGTGCTACAGCTTGCAAGGGACAGGGCCAGATCGACCACTCTCATGACCCCAGGGCCATCTCTCCCAACTGCCACAGGTAGTGAAAGCCCTATGTTCTTGAGAGCAGAGGGGATTAAAGCAGAAAAGGCATAAGAATCCCATGGCCCAAGGAAAGGAGGGAAGAGGAAGGATTTTAACCTGGGCTGTCTGCCATAGCTCGGTACCCTCTGCCTCACTAGGATTTCTCAATTTAAATAACAAACAGGTGCCTTAGAACACTTCTCTGAAAAGTTCCCTCAGAGTATATTCAGGGATCTTAAAGATCTTAGACCCAAATATAAGTACCTGCTCAGTGTAGCATGGTACCCATTAGTATGCATGATTTTGCATGGTTTTGTATCCATTAAAAACAAAAAGAGGGGCTGGTGAGATGGCTCAGCGGATAAGAGCACCCGACTGCTCATCCGAAGGTGATAAGTTCAAATCCCAGCAACCACATGGTGGCTCACAACCATCCGTAACGAGATCTGGCTCCCTCTTCTGGAGTGTCTGAGGACAGCTACAGTGTACTTACATATAATAAAATTTAAAAGAAAAAAAAAAAAAGAGCACCCAGCTAGACGGGTAGCACTGTGCTTTGTTGTACAACCAAGCCGTTTGGACTCCAGCATCCAGGTAACAAGCCTGGCATGGTCTTGCATGGCTAGGAGGAGCAGAGACAGAATAAACAGTGGGGCTGCAAACCTATGGGGGCTGACACAGCCCCAGGTTCAGGGAGAGACACTCCATAAAAGAAGAAGATGGAGAGCAATAACCTCTCTGGGTTCTGCACACAGTAACAGAGATGCATACACATACACATACACACATACACACACACACACACATACACACATACACACACATACACACACACATACACACATACACACACACACATACACACATACACACACACACACACACATACACACATACACTACACACACACACACATACACACACACACACCCCAGAGGAACTTGCTCAATTTGATTAACATCAAAATTTCACCAGCACGGTTTCCACGTCTCATGACCAAGGGATGGTAGGTATAAAGAAGACTGTCAAAATGATCCAAAAATATAAGACCTAATTGTTTTCGATATTACTGAAGGATATTTTAAAAAATCGAAGTCTTGAGGAACTTGTAGGAAGCTCCCCCGCCCCATTCTGAGATTCTGTCTCGCAGCTTCACATTGCCCCAAAGCCCCTCCCCAATCTAACAGTTTTCGAGTTTCCCTGGTAACCATGGCTGGTGGAAATGACAATTAAGCTGTTCAGCTGCCTGGCTCTTTGAGTTCCCTCATTATGGCTCCATGCCAGGGTCAAGAAGGCCTGGATTTACCCATCTAGAGGGAAATACTGAAAGAGAAAGAAACTCCAGAGGTCAGGGATGAGTCTAGAAATGCAGAGTATAAAAGGCTAAACCTGGATGGGCATGAGTCCTGTGCGCTCACCCACTCGTCATTGTCTGATGCCTATTGTATTCCAGTTACTAAATCCAGAAGAGAGGAGATGGGAGGGGGGATAATTAGCAAGGTTTACAGTGGATCTCCAACGTTCCCTATGATATGACAAATGCACATATATAAAATCTCTGGTAACAGTGATTTCTGCTGGAGGCTGGGGGATGACGTGGGAGGCACGGAGGTCATTCTCTGCACCCATCTGTGCATAGGTATTCCAGAAACAAGCTTCCCCATTTTAAACAAATTTCCTCATTACTGGGGGGCATCCTAGTCTCTCTGAGTAGGCTGACCACCCAGAGGGAAAGACAGCAGGTTGATTTGGGGACAGTAAACCTGTTGACCACAGGCTCTTTAACACTGTCCAAGGGGCTACTGCCCCCAGGGCCTATCCTATACCCAGCTTGTTCTGTCCCGATATGGTGTGTGCTGTGCCCACGTTGAACCACTCTAGATGGGACAGAGGTACCCTTGCCTCAAGACACCCATTTGTGAGGTTTAGAATGTGGTTACGTAGGAGTGAAAGCGACCAGGCTCCTGTGTCCTTTTCTTTCCCCAGACCAATATTTTCCTTGAAGCCACCTGATACCATCTCAACCGTGAGCATGGGGGTTATACAGAGCTCAGAAGCACACCCTTCTTCCTACCAGAGAGGTCACCACTGCCTCTCCAAACAGCTCTGTGTCTCCTGAGCTAAGTTCAAAAGGGAGCCCATGGACTGATCCATGTCAGTCAAGATGGGGATGGTTCTCAGGTGGAACCTTCCCTCAAGGCTTTGCATGAAACCTGCTCCCTGTAAAGGTGTCAGTGCTCCCTTGGCCTCCACTTTACAAGCCTCTTATCATCCTTGGGAGCTGGGTGCTGGTCCATCTCTGGCTCATTAGATACAGATATAAATGTGGACAAAATACTCATATATATGATTGTGTGATACATATATGTATATGTATCTATATATATGAGGACACTAATACTTTGTGCATCAAAAGACCAGCAGTAGCTGGGCAGTTGTGGCACATGCCTTTAATCCCAGCACTGTGGAAGCTGAGCCATGGGAATAACCCAAAACATTCACAGTAAGTCCCCTCCAGGCCCGTGCAAGACTCACGAGAGCAGTAGGCACTGCAGAGCGGTTTTTATTGTGGGAAGTTGAAAAATGACTTCAATGCTCACCCACAGGAGGATGGATTAATAAGCTCTGCCTCATTCACAATGCAATCAACTAGATATTGGGAATAAATAGCTTGACGGAGTTCTGTGCATCACCACAGATCAGTTTCGAACATGATGTGGGGTGAAAATGAATTCATTCCAGAAGGCTGTATGTATTCTCTCATTTACAAAACTCGGGAAAGATTCTGAAAGCAATACTGCCTCTGTTTCATGAACACACCCACCCACAAGCAGTGGAAGCCTGAATCCACATACGGAAATGACTCCGTTGCCCTCAGAGGACAGAGTCGGCAACACTCTCTGGGCAGAAGAGAAGGGAGTGAGCTAGAAGGTCCTGGGTACCACTAACATCATTTTTTTCATGAACCGTGGGGATTTGGCAGCTACCTGCCTGTTATTCTTGTTTTGCTCAAAACGTCAAATACCTCATAATTTAAGGTGAAGCAGGGAGCTGGACAATTGTCCTAAGATTAACTGTCTTCTGTCTTAGAAAGTTCCCCTCTAGCTGGGTGTAGTTACACATGTTTTCAGTGCCAGCACTGGGGAGGCAGAAGCAGGCGGATCTCTGTGAGTTTGAGGCCAACCTGGTGTATATGGTGAGTTCCAAAACATCCAGGGCTGTTAAACAGAGAAACCTTGTCTCAATAAATAAATATAACAGCAAAAGGATGAAAGAAAGTTCCCCTAGAATTTACCTCGTATGTATTAGTCTGAATTCTGCACTGTATAAATCCCATGTGAAACCCAGCCTGAAGTGGCATCACCCACTGATAGAGCTACTCTTGCCTTCGGTAGGCTGGCAGCCAGTATGAGGATGTTAGCCACTCGTTTCTACTAGCAACCCCACTCCCAAACACCTTTTCCGACCATCATTCCTTATTACCCCTTCTGGCCCCTTGAGTAGATGGTTGAGAATGTTCTTGACCAGCCCAGAGCCCGGGGAAATGGAAATAAACTCCGTTTGCCAGTGGAGTGCTGTGTGTCTGGGTCACTGCGATTGCCATGTTGGATTCCATGAATGACACACCTTCTCTGCTCTTCTGGTACAGAAGAGTGGTATGCTGGTGATCACACGAGCTCCAAACCCAGAAGCCTCCAAATCTCCTGGGGAGCCATGAGAAATACAGATGCAGGGGCCTGGGGAATCAGAATTGCCGCTGCTGCGGGAGAACTTTGAGATTGCGTTTCTACTGCAGAGCTCAGAGATTCCACTCACCAGCCAAACTTGGAAACCTTTAGACGGGTTGATCCTGGTTGGATATGCACATATTCAGGAAAACACTGTCTACCTGTTTCCTCTCCTCAGCCCGCCCCAGTGGCTTTCTGCAGCTCCACTAATCATCACCCTGAATAGCTTATGCCAAGCAGGGTGCTGAGTGAGAATGAGGGAGCAGATGAGCTTCCAGAATGCACCCCCTTTGAGCCTCCCACTCCCTGGTAACCACAGGAAAGCTGAGAAGGAAGGCGGAGGGAGAGCCAGCACTCACCCCTCATCCCCCTCCCAACACACACAGGTGGAGGAGGGTCTGCGGGTGGAGACACAGCAGGTACAGCTGCTAAGCTCCTGCCCCTCTGCACCAAGGCCAGCATCCCGATTCCAAGCTCCTCAGGCAACTCCTTCCCCCTCTTCCACTCCCATCAAAGTCAGGCATCCCTGTGGATCAGTCCCTGCAGATCGCAGCATCCAGAAACTGAAGGCAGACCCATGATGATCGAAGCCGTTCACTGCTGGCTTCCCATCTGCACTATAATTTAATTGGTACTTTCTCTTACATTGACTCACTGGGCTTTAAAAAAAAACAAAAAAAAACTTGAATACCTATTTAGCCCCATCCTAAGAAATAATATCTGCAAAATAACAGGTTTGATGTGCTAGTTCTTTTTTGTCTAATATGCATTAAAATAAATACATAATGACTTCCATTTAAATATGTCCATCTATTTTTCTCCTGAAGCTGTATTGTATATTACCAAGCTTTCAGAAACACTGAGCTAGCCCAACCCAATCTCTGCACAGAGAGGCAAACAAACCAAGACCCAACCAAGGAGGAGGCCCAGCTTACCAGGCATCATGGCCCTGGAGTTGAACCTGGTATATCCACAGCAATCCGTTTTGGTGACTAGACAGTCCCTAATGACCTTGACCTTTGAGACCTTTCCTTGGTTGTGTACTGCCCCCTCCTGGCTAATGCTTTGGTAGCATGTGTCTGGGAAGGCACACCAAGAAGGGGCCTCCCTACAGAGCAGAGTACACTGCCCAAGGTGGGAAGTCTGGGTCCTCAGAGAAAACACTGTAGAAGATGTGACATTTACACTTGGCTTTGAAGCAGAGAGAGGAAACAGTGAGACTTCAAGAAGGAACATGGCAGTTTTACCCAAATGGGGTGATGGAAGTGAGATGTTCTGAGAACAACATGTTCCCAGGATTTGGGTTCTGGTTTGGTTGGGAAGACATGTACCAGAGTAACTATTAAGAAGCTGGGGCCGCTGGGCAGTGGTGGCACATGCCTTTAATTCCAGCAGGCAGATTTCTGAGTTCAAGGCCAGCCTGGTCTACAGAGTGAGTTCCAGGACAGCCGGGACTACATAGAGAAACCCTGTCTTGAAAAAACAGAGGAAGAAGAGGAAGAAGAAGAAGAAGAAGAGGAGAAGGAGGAAGAAGAGGAGGAGGAGGAGGAGGAGGAGGAAGAGGAGGAGGAGGAGGAAGAGGAGGAGAAAGCAGCTAGGGTCCAGCTAGAGAGATGGCTTGGTAGGTTAAGAACCTGTATTGCTCTTAAAGAGGTCCTGAGTTTAGCTCCCTGCACCAATGCAGCTCCCAACTGCCTGTAACTCCCGTTCTAGGGGATATGACACCCTCTTCTGGCCTCCTCAGGCACTGCACCCATGCAAATAAACCACACACACATGCAGATAATCAAAACTCAAAAGGAGGAGGGAGGAGGAGGATGGAAGAGGAGGGGAAGGAAGGAGGAGGAAGAGAAGAGGAGAAAGAGAAGCAGCAACAGGAGCAGCAGCAGCTGGGACTTTAGGTTGACAAGGTGGCTCAGCGGGTTAAGAAGGGTATTTACTGTCAAGCTTGAGGACCTGAGTTCAATGTTCATACATGGTAGAAGGAGAGTATGAACTCCAGATAGCAGCTGTCCTCTAACATCCACACAAGGACATGAGGATTGATCTCTCTCTCTCTCTCTCTCTCTCTCTCTCTCTCTCTCTCTCTCTCTCACACACACACACACACACACACACACAGAGACAGACACAGATACACACACACACACACACACACACACTAGTCACATGCCTGTAATCCTAGCACTCAGGAGGTAGAAGCAGGAGAATCAGAAGTTCAGAATTACCCTTGGCTACACAGCATGTATGGGCTACACGAGACCCTGTCTCTAAAAAGAAACAGCAGCTGGGACCCGAACCTGTAGTCAGTAGCTTAGCTGGGGTGGGGTAGGGGATGGGGCTGATAATCAGGGATGTGCTGTGAGGCTATTTGTGTGGAGGAGGGAAGGGAAGAAGAGGAAGAGCACCAAGAGAAAACAACCAAAAGCAAGAGCCTAGAGAAAGGGACCAATTAGTCTACCTTTACTCCCTATCTGTCAAAGACCTTACTCAGTCACTTCCTGTCACTAGGCCTGGTTCTTTAACCATGAAAGGATGGAACTAGCCAGGTGCTCTCTATGGACCCTTTCTGATGATCTTCAAAATAACCCCCCCCACACACACACACACCAAATAAATAAATAAATAAATAAATAAATAAATAAATAAATCCTGCTCAGGAGATCAGTGGGCAATTAAATTGGTTCTACCTATTAAAGTAGTGTCTCTCCCTGTTGCCCCCTGATTACATCCTGCAGATTTAAGACTTCAGTCCGTAGCCCACCGTGTTTTTAGCTTAATCGTAAGGCCTATGTCCTACCTCCCTCGTCTGTGCCTGTGGTCCAGCCTGGGTCATGTTAGGAGGCCCTGAAAGCTGGCATCTGCCCCAATCCTGCCTTGTACCCCCGGTGGTAACTGAGTCCCCACCTCTCAAAGCCTCTGTTTCCTCATCTACTAGCAGAGCTGGTAACCAGTTCAGATATTTTCTACGGCGCTAAACTGATGAGTGCTTATCAGCCTGGAGGCTAGCTCCAGCTCGCTGCATACACTTCACAAAATCAGCCAACTTTGAAGGGTCCACTCTGAGCCTATGGCAGACCTCAGTGTCAAGAGAACTGGCTCTAACATGTTACTGTTCAGTAAACAAGAGGGTCATGGGGTTCTGTGTATACTGTGAACACTCTAAGGAATGAAAGAAGGGAGAAAGGGAGGGAGGAAGGGGAAGTGAGAAAGAACAGGACTCAAGCCCAAAGGGAGGCTGTGAGTATTTGCGGGAACCGGGCAGGGATGTGCTGGACGGAAAGGGTTAAAGCCTGAGACCGCCTCTGAAGGTGGAGGTACTGGAAGAGGAGTAACTGGAATCTTGGAATTGCTTAAGCTGCTTCTTTAGTAACAACTTAATGACCTTTAAAAGCTTTCTCTGGATTGAAGAGAAACAGAAATTGCAGGTCAGGTCTGGGAAGAAGCAGAAAAAGCCGGGGAAACATCCAGCCAAAGAGACTTGAGTCAGAGACACTGGAAGGTGGAGAAAGGGGCTATCTTTCCATTGGAGTCATAACAGAAACAACCTTCCCAGGACCCCCCTAGAAAGTCAAGTGCTGAATGGATGAAACTAGAAAACCTCATCCTGAGTGAAGTAACCGAGACCGGGAAAGATAACGATGGCCTGTACTCACAAGTGGACAATAGCCATAAAGTACAGGATAGCCATGTTATGATCCACAGACCCAAAGAGGTTAAGTATCAAGGGGGGCCCAAAGGAGGATGCTTGAATCTCACTGAGAAGAGGGAATAAAATAGACATCTGGGGTGGAAGGAGGGAGGGAAGTGGGTGGAGGTGGGTGGGTAAGAAAACAGGAGGGATCTCAAGTGTGGGGAGGATGGTGGGAGACAGAACTGGGATAGAGAACTAGAATCACTGTGTGTGTGTGTGTGTGTGTGTGTGTGTGTGTGTGTGTGTGAATGGGGGAAGCATCTCTGGGACAAGCTAGAAATCTAAGATAATGGAAACTCCCAGGAATCTGTGAGGATAACTCTAGCTAAGACTCCTAGCAATTGGGGATATGGAACATGAAACAGGCACCTCCTGAAACCAAACAAGACTTCCAATGAAGAGATGGGGATACCACACTGTTGCCTGCCTTTGGATCCCCCTAACTGGACAGCTTTGGCTAGCCTTAACAGAAGATGTGCTATGCCACAGCACGTTGATATTCAGAGGTCTACCCCTTCTCTGAGGAGAAAGGGAGGGGGCATAGGAGGAGGGGAGGGGAGAAGGAGGGGCTGGAAAGAGAGGAGGTAGGGGAAGCTCTGATCGGGTTGTAAAGTAAACAAATCAACGAATGAATAAATGAATGTGTAGAATAGAATATAGTGCTAGAACAGACATTGTTCACAGATCCATGTAACACAAGGTCATTTCAGAGGACCAGAGAGGACAAGAGACTGGCCCAAGGCCATGTAGCAGAAGTCGGCCATAAAAGCTCTTTACTGGTCTCTGGTCCTGCTGCTTCCAGACCATGTGTGCAGACCATTCCTGCTGGGAAGAACACGTAGAACCCCCCACCTGCTGAATGTTTTCTTCTTAAAAATATAAACAAAACAAAAGAATTATTATGCTGGGCATCAGAGTGCATGCTTTTAATTCCAATCCCAGCCCTCGGGATGCAGAGGCAGGCAGATCTCTGTGAATATGAATCCAGCCTAGTATACATAGTGAGTTCCAATATAGCCAGGGACACATAGTGACACCCTGTCTTTAAAAATAAAAGATAAATTTTTTAAAAGATTGTTATTATTTTAAATTATGTGTGTATGCGTATGGGTATGTGCCCGTGTGTAGAGATAATCTCTTGTACACTGTGTAAAAACATTCACCTGTCAATAAAAAAAACTGTCCAATGAGCTTAGGCAGAAAATTAGGAGGTGGGACATCCGGGAGATAGAAGAGGGAGAGGAGGATGCTGGGATAGAGACAGAGGAGATTCTCCCCCCCCCCCCCCCCCGTGCAACCCCCCACCAATGAAGATATAGGCAGCAGCAGCAATCTGAGTATCAGGTAACCAGTCATGCGACAGAACTTAGAATAAAATAACAGGATGATTAACTTAGGGGCTAGTTGGAAGACAACCAAAACCTATGGCATAAGTGTTTATAAATATATTTGAGTCTCAAGAGTCACTATTCCAGAAGAGGGACCAGGAGGAAAAAACAGGAGCTTACAGAAAACACACAACTACACCCTTGAGTGGAGGTCCCTGAGGAGGTCAGAAAGAGGGTATTGGATCCCCCGGAGCTGAAGTTACAGGCAGTTGTGAGCCATCAGATGTTGGTGCTGTGACTCAGACACTGGTCCTCCGCAAGAGCAGCAAGTGCTCCTCACTACTGAGCTATCTCTCCTGGTCCTCCGCAAGAGCAGCAAGCGCTCCTCACTACTGAGCTATCTCTCCTGGTCTTCCGCAAGAGCAGCAAGCGCTCCTCACTACTGAGCTATCTCTCCTGGTCCTCTGCAAGAGCAGCAAGCGCTCCTCACTACTGAGCTATCTCTCCAACCCCTGGTTTTCTCCTTTTCCTGACCTGCCTGGGAACCTGAGGTGACTAAAACAGGCTGCTTTGCCCAAGGGCACTTAGAGTGCTCTAGAAGCTTCCAGCTTCTTCCATGAACAAGGTAGACTTTTCCAAACTGGTGGAGAAAGGCTCCAAGGCTAATGTTTTTAATGCACGCCTTTGTTTGCTTCTGCCCTGACTGTGGCCTTTTTATATTTTATGGGCTTAATGTTCTAATTTCGTGCTAGGGCCCTGAGGCAATTCACGGAAGGATGTGATTTTAGAAAATCCAGGAAATAAAGGAATTGTCCACCGAAAAGGCATCTGACAATGAATTTTATTAGGGACAAAGCAAATCAACCTGTCGCCAGACTGAGGTATTAGCGTGTCCGGTTTAGTGTAGGTTTGTCTTTTTAATTTAATACTAGCTCTCCATCGTTCCTGCCGAGGTCACCTGGGGATACATACCCGGCTCCTTCTCGGCTCACACTCCTGCTGGTAGAAAGCATCCTGGCCTCTTCTCAGGGCACTTGCCAGTAGTGACCAGAGAGCCTACGGTGCACAGCCTCTGAGCTGGGGACAGGTCCATGTGCTCAGACAGAGATCACGAGATCCTTTTAAAGGGTATGTTCATTATCATTTGGAGAATGCCTCGGAGGAGAAGGAACTTGTGGGGAGGGGCTAGTGAGAAAGGTCTTTGAATGTTTGTCTGCTCATCCCGCACGCTCTTCAGCCTACCACACCACATCATACTACACAAGACTGTGCAAGTGAAATTCCAGGCTTATCATTCATCCACCTGCTGGCATCTACATTCCAGTCTCTAGTTGCCTGAACCTATGGTGGCCCTAGTCTCTGAAGGCTGTATCCCTAAAATCTGACCCTTTGCATCTCTCCCCTACCAACTTAATTCCTAGGGGCGGGGCACTGTGGTTCTTTTGGGACCTTAGACCCCCACACCCTTTTGTTTCCTGGCAGTTTGACAAAACCCCTCCGAGTGTTTTCCTTTGCCCGCATCTGGGCAGGTAAGCTCTGTTTTCAGCAAGACAGTATAAGACCCAGCAGACTGGCCACGGTAGCCCTAGCTGCATCATCAAATCCATCAGACCACCCAGGATCCTGTGGGCAAGTTGCTTGACTCTCTGAATGCTGGCTCTCCCTCCTTCCAACTCCTCACCACCTCTTCTTCACGCTCAGCAGACCTTGCCTCCCACTTGGAAGAGGAAAATAGAAGTTCAAGATGAAATCTCCCTTAACCTCCCACTGCAAACCCACATCCACATGCGCTCCCATTCTCTCCACGCGCCTGCTTTGGGCTTCTATTGAAGTCCTTCCTCCTCCATTCTCAGACCAGCCCTCAACCCACACCACTGCCTCCCTCCCACGTACCCTCAGGTGTGGCTTCCCAGCTTCCTAAAATGCCCCCCCACACACACACACCTCACCCCATCTCTCTCCCCTGGATCTAAGTTGATTTTTAAACCAACTTCGGTCTCTTCCACCTCAAAACACACCTCCCCCAATAACACACACATACACACATACACACACACACAGTGTTAATTCTTTTCTCCCCTCCAAGCAAACCTTCCCAACAGCCCAGCATCTCCCCAGCCCTCCCACTGTCCCTGCCCTGTTCTGCATGCAGCACTTTCTGAGTCAGTCTTCAGTGATAGCAATCAGACCAAGCATGACCCATGTCCATCTCCTCTGGCCTTAGAGCACTTCCCAGCCTTTCACATTACTGAAACTCTGCCCGCTCAGCTCCCTCATGAGCCCCCTCTGGCTTTGCTCTTTCTTCTGCTGCAGCAGGCTTGTCTTTTGAACAGCTCTACCTGTGGACAGGCCTCAAAACCACCTCTTCTACCACCTTCTTTCTCTGTGTGTGTTCTTGGTGGGCATGGTGTCTACATCTAGAGTCCCAAAGAACCTCTTTCCCTTGACAAATTTCTATCTTTTCTCTGACCCAGACCTCTAATTTGTGCCCAAACCAGGTTTCCAAGTACCTACTAGGGACCTGGGATATAGCTCAGTGGGGAGTTCTCGTTTAGCCTTCACAAGGCTCTGGTCTCCATCCCCAGCACCCCATCCTGAGCAGTGCACATACACACAGAGGAAAGCAAACACCTATGTGCCTTGTGCCCTTTCTAGCCACAGGGTGTGTGAAGCAGGACTGATTCTGCTTCTCCTCTGCCACTGTCTCCCTCAGCCCTTCCCCAAGCCCACTTCCTGCTAGCTCATCTAAAAGGTTCCGCCTACCTGTCTGCACAGACACCCCAGAAGACACACCCTGAACTGCTTCTTGATCACCATCCCATTCCAGCAGGAGTTAGTGGTGGCCGGGACCAGCTCTGGGGACCTCCATAAGTCATTGTTCTATGCCACAGATGTTGCTCCACCCTCTGCTTGCTACCCTGCTGCCTGCACCTCTCACTGTGGTGTCCCTTCCCCACCAACATGGTGCAATAATGACTGGAGCAAGTGAAATTCCAGGCCGCACCCAATGGCATCCATTGTGCTGTTAACTAGGCTAAGAGATAGCCTGGCTCCCCCCTGCAGCCAGGCTCTGCACGCTTCCCAGATCCCCCGGTTCCGCCCAGCCCACCTGCACAATATCTCAGACTTCCCGCCAAACTCCAGAACGCCTGCGCAGAAGACTGGGGGTGGGGCTTCCCCTCTTTTTCCCTGAGTGCATTGGATTCAATAAACAGTTGCCTTGAGCAGAACCCCAGCCTTGGCCACATTCTTTTCCCCTTCCCCTATC
>LR751207.1:8154-51334 GCA_902729485.2 Mus minutoides | reverse complement strand
TATATATATATATATATATATATATATATATATATATATGAGAACATGGTAGCTGTCTTCAGACACACCAGAAGAGGGCATCGGATCCCATTACAGATGGTTGTGAGCCACCATGTGGTTGCTGGGAATTGAACTCAGGACCTCTGGAAGAGCAGTCAGTGCTCTTAACCACTGAGCCATCTCTCCAGCCCTATAATTGACTTTTTACATTTTGGGTTTTTGTTGTTTTCCCCCTAGTTCTTCTTGAGACAGGGTCCTGACTGGCCTCAAACTCAGGAACATCCTGCCTCAGCTTTCTGGGTGCTAGCATTATAGGCACGTGCCCCCGTGTCTGGCTTAATTTAAGAGTCCTCTGAGGTATTTATGAGTAACATGACAGGATATGAAGCATTTTCTTCAAAATAATATATGATGGGGAAGGGAAAAGGAGACAGTGGGTGAACTGAGGTTGGCCACGGGTTGATATAAAGTTACAATAACAGATGAGGCTGCATATCATACATACACACACACACACACATACACAAGCTGGAGCTAGGTGACTTTGGTGTACTTTTGGAAGTACACCTTTTATTTTGAAAACTTTGTTCATGTGCAGAAAATGGAGTATCAAAGAGCCCCGAAATGAATTCAGTCCTGCTGTTCATTTCAATACCTGACTCTCTCTTTTTTTTTTTTTTTTTGGTTTTTCAAGACAGGGTTTCTCTGTATAGCCCTGGCTGTCCTGGATCTCACTTTGTAGACCAGGCTGGCCTCGAACTCAGAAATCCACCTGCCTCTGCCTCCCCAGTGCTGGGATTAAAGGTGTGCGCCACCACGCCCGGCTTTATACCTGTCTCTTTAGTGATAACTTCTTCCCCTGAATGTCTGAGGTCCAAAGTACCAGTTCTTAAAACCCTCGATAGGGCTGGTGAGATGGCTCAGCGGGTAAGAGCACCCGACTGCTCTTCCAAAGGTGATAAGTTCAAATCCCAGCATCCACATGGTGGCTCACAACCATCCGTAACGAGATCTGGCGCCCTCTTCTGGAGTGTCTGAAGACAGCTACAGTGTACTTACATATAATAAATAAAATAAATCCTAAAAAAAAAAAAAAAAAAAAAAACCCTCGATAGTCTGAATCTCAGTGTCTCCTACTAGCCCTAGGCTCCTGGGTCAGCACCATTGTGGGCCACATAGCTTCCTCTATGGCCTGGGGCTGGCTGCCTGACCACTGCCCTGCCTGCGGGTGACTATCAGGATTGATGGCACCTGACCCAAAGAGTAGTCACCCGAGTTGGGCATGTCTTGTGGTGGTGGGTGGTAGGATTGTAAGCCTGTCCTTTCCCTCTGGGGGCCTCCAGACCTCATGCCATGGTACAGCCGGGAGTCCCTCAGGGATGCAGGCACAGTAACCACGATGAACTCTTCTCGTGGTTCTAGGCTAGGCCTCAGGTCCTCATACTAGCACCAAGCAACCAGTACCAGTAGGACCATTAGATGGCGTAAAGTCTACCCACCGTCTTAGATGAGAAGAGCCCGCCTTGCTTACAGCGTTTGTGTCTTGCAGCCCCCAAACCGACACCTGTCAATTCTGCAGCCGCAGCTTTGCCATCAAAAGTAAAAGAAAAGGTGAGTTATTTCCAAGTTACTCATTACCCGTGGGAGCTGTATCCAGTGGAGCATAGCCTGCCATGTCGGGATAGGGTCATAAAGTTCAGCATGTGTCTCCCGGTGTCTGTGTCTTCATCTAGCTGTGCCTCGGGTGCCTTTTCTGTGAAACAGAAGTAATGCCTTAAACCAAACACTTGGGCAAGTGCCTTTCTCTCTCCTCCCTGCACCCACTCACCGGTTGTATGAACAGCTCCTCTCCAGTCCCTGGTATGCTATTAGGCCGCCAGTGCCATCATAAAGAATGCACTGTACACATTTTCTAGATCGAAAAATACTTTTAAAATGTCATTTTCCAGTAATCCATACACACTGTTGCCGACACATAAATGATTGTGTCACCCGAACCAGGCGATAGGTATCGTATGTAAAAGTAATGATGAAATAATAGTAGCGTCACAGTGAACTAAAGCTTAATGTAAAGTAGGAACGACTCTGACCCAGAAGCATTAATGCTCTCTTAATGCTTGTGTGAAAGGCATCCTTGTCCTGCTGTAGAGATGAGGTGACAGACCAGCTGACTGTAAAGGCCAGAGCTGACTACTCTTAGTCTATGGGAGAGCTGGGACACTCAGAGACCTCGGAAGTGGCCTTGTAGGACCCAGTGTTCATCTCTCCCATACTCGGTAGGGAAAGACCAAGACAGCCAACAAGACGGTGAACTCTGTGCTGCACCCTGGGTCCGGAAAGACGGTGGCCCACCTGCTCTCTGGGAAGTCACCCAAGAAGTCAGCAGAGCCCTTGGCAAACACTGTCTTGGCCTCAGAAACTGAGGAGGAGAGCAGTGCCCAAGCCCTCGGACCCACTGCCAAGGCTGGTGAGACTCCCCCAGAGCCTGGGGCAAGCGGGCAGGACTGAACACTGTGGAGAGACATTCTGAGTGTGGGTTTGTCTCTGTGACAGCCAGGGTCTTACAACAGCCATTTCCACCTTTTCTGACTTCCTAGATTATTTATTTTAAATTTACTTTTATATGCATCGGTGATTTGCCTGCATGTACATCTGTATGAGATATCATACTTTGGAGTTTTAGACAGTTGTGAACTGCCATGTAAGTGCTGGGAATTGAACCCAGGTCCTCTGGAAGAGGAGTCAGTGCTCTTAACCTCTAAGCCATCTTTCCAGCCCTCTATATGGGCTTTTTAGAGGGTGGCGTTTCCGGCTTCTCTTCTCTGGTGGGTTACAGGGACCACTGTGGTCACTTAGAAACTAAATGAAAAGGCATAGGTCTTATGCAAAATAGGCCTTTGCCCAGTCTGTCTCCTATTCCCCAACTTGATAGCAAAATGACTTGATTAACCAGCAGGTGCTTCTAGTCTTTCCAAAACTGCAGAGAAGTCTGCAAAAATAGGTAGTGAGGGTCCCCCTCCAGCTAGGGGACTTTGGGTCAGGGCAGATACCAAACCCTGTACAGGAGAGAAGCAAGCTACCTAAGTTTGACTAAAAACCGGCATGGAGGCTCTGGGAGGGGAGGGGACTATGGGAAGGATCCTCAGTCCCCTGTGTCCACCCTCAGGAACGGTGTCAGCGGCCCAAGCCAGCAGTTCCAGTGAAGATAGCTCCATCTCAAGCGATGAGACAGATGTCGAGGTAATTGCCACCCATCCCCAGGGATTGTTCTCTTCCAGCTTCTGACCCTCCCTTGCTAGTGTTCAGATCCCCGTGGCCAGTCATCAGCCCAGCAGTTGTGTCCAACAGCTGGACGGTTACAGACAGGGCTAGGCAGTTGGGGACTAGTACTCAGAACTGCTCTGGATAAGCTGGGTATCAGTCCAGTGCTGGCAGAGGAAGACACAGGAGCAGAGACCTGAGTAGGAGTAACTGTGACGTGTGGCCAGGGGTAGGGCTGCCCCGAGGATTCGGAGCCCAGCGGTGGACGTGCGTTTGGGGATAGAATCAGAGGGGAGCCTTGGTCTGCAGCCTTGTCTCTTTGAACTCTGAGTATTTAACACCAGATCTTGAGAATACAGAGTGATCCAGGTAGGTAGAGCCTTTGAGGGAACCTTTGGATATTTAACTACAGTAGAGAAGGAAAACAGAAAGCCACAGGGGTCAACCTGACACCTGGTGGGCGGATGTGGGAGAGGTAGGATAGATGGAGGGAATCTTGTGTCTCTAAAGCACGTGGATCTGCAGTTTCTTGCATGAGGTACAAGATGAGGTTAGACCTTCGGGCCTCAATCTCTTTGAACTGGCAGGTCAGTGTGGGTGTTAGCGGTTATTGTGGGATCGTTGGGGGGTTCATCACAGGGTTTTATGCACTGGAGTGATGTGGCCTGGCTCACATTTCAAAAAGATTGCTGCTGTGACCTTGCCTGGAGGAAGATTTAAAGTAATTCAAGACAGTGTAGCAGATACCAGACTCTTCTGCCTGGACAGTACCTCAGTCACATGCTTTTTAGGTTGAGTGGCTCCTCAGGATGGACCCTCTTATAAAAATGTCAGTGGGTAGGCAGGCAAGGTGGCTAAGTTCTGCCCCAAAGGTAGCCAGGGGTCCTTATGAGCCTTTGTGCTGCCCTTAAATGATCTATGCCTTTTTAGGGGAAGGGTGTAAGATTCTGTCTGCCTCTGGGAGATGGAAAGGAACATGCTTTTAAGAAGGGGCTTGTATTACTTTTCTGTTGCTAAGAACACCCCCCATAGACTCATATATCTGAATGCTTGGTCACCAGGCAGTAGAACTGTTTGAAAGGATTACAAGGGTGTGGCCTTGTTGGAGAAATCCTGTAACTGCTGGGGGTGGGCTTTGAGGTCTCAAAGGTTTCCAAAGTCCTTTTGTCTTTGTCTGCCTGTGGATCAGGGTGCAGCTCCCAGCTACTTCTCGAGCAACACGTTCTTCCTTTTAAATGACCACCTTGGTCACGGTGTCTCTGCACAGCAATAGAGCAGTTTTTTAAGAAAAGAGTTTAGTTGAACTTACGGTTTCAAAAGGTTAGAGTTTGTGATGGCAGGGCAAAGGCACAAGAACTGGAACCGCTCAGAGCTCAAACCCCGATTCACAAGTAGAAGGCAGTGAGAAAACGCAGGGCATAAGCCTATCCCAGTGACACACCCCCTCCAGCAGAGCAAACACTTCTCGCAGTCGGGAGCCTATGGGGGCCGTTCCCATTCAGATTGGCAGAGAGCTGACTGCAGGCTCTTCATGTGCTGCTTCTGTTTCCTGCTTCTAGGTGAAACCCTCAGCAAAACCACCCCAGGCCAAAGCTTTAGCAGCCCCTGCCAAGGATCCTGCAAAGGATCCTCCAGCAAGAACAGCCCCAGGCCCTACCAAGTTAGGGAATGTGGCACCCACACCTGCTAAACCAGCCAGAGCAGCGGCGACAGCAGCTACTGCAGCTGCTGCTGCTGCAGAAGATTCTGAGAGCAGTGAGGAGGACTCAGACAGTGAGGACGAGGCCCCTGCTGGTCTGCCCAGCCAGGTGAGTCCAGAAAGGGCTATCCGTGGCCCACTGCCTGTGGTCCCCAATGCTGGCAAAGCCACTGTGTGATGGAGAACTCCTGAAGAGGGCCCATTCTAGAGTTTATGGAGAGAGAAACGATGGCAACTGGGCCCTCATGCACCCAGAGTGGCTGATGCCTTTGGGGAGTTGGGGGTTGTCCTGCACCTACTCTGGTGATGATGTTAATTTTCTTGGTTTTTGTGTGTGGTTAGTGTAGCTGCCCTCAGCACAACTGCTAGGAAGAGACCTGAGGCTTTCTTCATTCTACGTCAGTCTCCCTATAGCCCAGGCTGGCCTCTAACTCATTCTCTTCCTGCCTGGGCACCCCAAATTCGAGGGTTACAGGCACGTGCTATCTTGCTGTCTTAAGTTTTCTATCGCTTCAAAGAGACATCGTCACAAAGCAACTTATGAAAGAGAGAATTCAAATGAGTGCTTACAGTTCCATGGCCGTCATGACTGAGAACATGGCCTCAGCCAGGCATGGGACTGGAACAGTAGCTAAAAGCCTAAAACTGGTTCACAGGCAGAGAGAAAGCTACCTTCAAAGCCATTTAGCACACCTTCTTTAATAAAGCCAGGACTTCCAAATGCTCCCATCAATGGAAGGGGTGGGGCATACCAAGTATTCAGATATCACATGCTTCCCAGTGAGTCCTGAGAACAGTCAAGGGCTTGGTTCTCTCTTTAGCTTGTCTAGCCAAACCAGACCTTGAGCAGGCAACCGCCAGAGAGAATCTCTTTTTTTGTTCCTCTTCTGGGGCCTTTCCCATGGAGTGTGAGTCAGATAGCAGTCTCACAGTCCTACACTCATGCTGGGCCAAGCAGAAAGGTCTAGAAAGCCTTTAGAAGTAAAACAGTGGGGCTGGCGAGATGGCTCAGTGGTTAAGAGCGCCGACCGCTCTTCCGAAGGTCCCGAGTTCAAATCCCAGCAACCACATGGTGGCTCACAACCATCCGTAATGAAATCTGATGCCCTCTTCTGGAGTGTCTGAAGACAGCTACAGTGTACTTACACATAATAAATCAATCAATCAATCTTAAAAAAAAAAAGTAGAACAGGAAGAAATGAAGGGGTCTGTATCCAAGACTGGGGCGGGGTGTGTGTGGCAGTTATTAAAATGTTAAAGAGTTGGTTGACTACAGACCTATAGTTGAAGGGTGCAGAGGATGTAGTTGGCTGCTGAAGCTCTGTGGCCAGTTACAGGGTGGGCAGACCCAGCCTGCCTGGGGCTGCAGTGTGGGTGTTGGTTCATATCTGAAGAGAGCTGAATGCAGCTTAGGTACAATTACTGCCCCTCCATACAGAAGGTCTTAGAAGGTCCAAAGCCATTTATTTTCTAGGAAGCTTAGGGCCAAGCGGACAAGGCCGTCATGAGAAGACAGGGCCTGTAGCCACCCTACCAAACAGGGAGGCAGTGGTGAGCCTTTGGCTGAAAACAGTGAGGAGAGTGGATCTAGAACAGTAGTTCTCAGTCTCCCTCATGCTGTGAGTCTTAAATACAGTTCCTCATGTTGTGGGAACCCCCCAACCATAAAATCATTTCATGGCTACTTCATAATTGTAATTTTGCTACTGCTATGAATCAAAATGTAAATATCTGATATGCAGGATATGTGACCTCAAAGTGGGGTCATGACCCACAGGATAATGACAGCTGATCTATAAGTCCTGTCTACCACAGGAAGCCCCGGGGAGTTTGAGTCCTTTTCCATGGTCAGGCTGTTCTTTAAGAACTTTTCATATCCTTTCTCTGCCTTGAGCGTTGCTGGCTAATTAATGAGCTGGCCAGTCTCATAGGCCAGCACTTGTACCCACAGAACAGACTCAGCTAAGGATTTAACTACTTATGTGCTAGGGCTGTCCAGGGCCAGAATGAAGGCCACTATACTGGTGTCACTGGGTGCTGAGGAGCTCAGTGCCAAGGAAGCCGAGGGCCAGCCGGGGTGGCTGGGGCACCAGTGAAGGTGGGAAAGGAAAGTGGTATCTCCAGAACCTCTCAGCTTCTTCCTGGTGGCATCACCTGAGGACTGAAAAAGAAGAACGAACTATTCTTTCCCTTCACCAGGTAAAGGCCTCTGGAAAAGATCCCCATGTCAGAGCCACCTCGGTGACTGCCAAGGGGATCTCTGGGAAAGGGCCCATCTCAGCAACCCCAGGGAAGACTGGGCCTGTAGGCACCCAGGCCAAGGCAGGAAGGCCAGAGAAGGACACGGAAACCAGCAGTGAGGACGATTCTGACAGTGAGGATGAGATGCCAGTCACTGTGACCACTCCTCAGGTGAAGCGGGGGGGGGGGGGGGGGGGGGAGCATCATAGCTCAGACATGAAGATTGCTAACCTGTCTCTTCAGCTGGTCCCAGCCCCTGTCCCTTCTCAGCTAGGCCCAACCTCCGTCCCTTCTCCTCCTCAGCTGGGCCCAGCCCCTGTCCCTTCTCCTCAGCTGGGCCCAGCTCCCATCCCTTCTCTTCAGCAGGTTCCAGCCCCCATCCCTTCTTACCAGTAAGGCTCCCTGTTCTGTCAGGTCTCTGCCCACATCTGCCTTCTGATTTACTCCTCAATTTCTCACACCAGGCAAGGACTTCCAGGAAGAGCCCTCTGGCCAGAGGTACCTCAGCTCCTGCCAAGGAATCATCCCAGAAAGGGACTCCTGCAGTCACCTCTGGAAAGGCAAGGCCTGTGGCAGCCCAGGCAGGGAAACCAGAAGCCAAGAGCAGCGAGGAGTCAGAAAGCGACAGTGGGGAGATACCAGCCCCTTCGACTCTGACCACAAGTCCTGCCAAGGTGAGGACAGGGGTGCCTTGTGCTCTGCCTAGAAAGGAAGGCCTCCTTCAAAACCAGACAAAACCAGAGCACCTTCCCTTGATCTTGCCCTCTGCCACTCCCAGGTGAAACCTTTGGGGAAGAGCTCCCAGGTCAGACCTGTTTCCACTGTCACCCCGGGGTCATCGGGAAAAGGTGCCAACCCGCCCTGCCCTGGGAAGGCGGGGTCAGCAGCTCTCAAGGTCCAAATGGGAAAGAAAGAAGAGGACTTGGAGAGCAGCAGTGAGGAGTCAGACAGTGACGGGGCTGTGAGCCCAGCCAAGGTAAGTCCTCAGAGGTCTCAGCCCAGGAGGCTACATGGCCCTATACCCCAGGTTCTGTCATCTGGGTCTCTACTTGCTGCCTGTCTCCTACCTGGGGCTCCCACTGATCTCATTCCAGGCAAACACCCCGGGGGGAAAAAGGCCTCCCCTGCACTCCCTCAGAAGGTGGGGCCTGTGGCCACCCAGGTCAAGACTGACAGTGGCAAAGACCACTCAGGGAGCAGTGAGGAGTTGACTGACAGCGAAGAGGAGGCAGCACCAGCAGCCGCTGCTGCTCGGGTGGGGACCAGGGAAGAGAGGCAGTCTGGCTGTCCTGGCCCGCCCCAGTCAGAAACCCCACCTCTCAGAATTAGATGGGTACTGGTTAGTACAGAGACCAGGGGGAGCTGCATCTCAGAACGAATGAGTCCAGGAGTCTTCCCCCAACCTTCATCTGCACTTTCTCCACAGGCTAAGCCAGCTCTGGAAAAGCAGAGGAAAGCTTCCTCTAGGAAAGGCACGCCTACATCCGCTACAGGAGCGAGCACCTCGTCCCACTGTAAGGCAGGAGCGGTGACCTCTTCAGCCAGCCTGTCGTCCCTAGCTCTGGCCAAGGGCACCCAGAGGCCAGATGTGTACTCCTCCAGTGAATCAGAGTCAGAAGGGGCTGCTCCCAGCACCCCCAGGGTACAGGTAAGGGCTGCATTGGCCCAGGTGGGCCCACCCCCAGCCCCCATGGGGGTCTCAGGCCCTTGAGAAACCCTTTCTTCTCATCATTCTAGGGGAAGTCTGGGGGGAAAGGCCTCCAAGGGAAAGCTGCCTTGGGACAAGGGGTGGCCCCAGTGCACACTCAGAAGACAGGGCCTTCAGTCAAAGCTATGGCTCAGGAAGACTCAGAGAGCAGTGAGGAAGAGGATGAGACCCCAGCACAGGTGAGGTAGGGAGGAAGCAGCCTGAACCAAGACTGGGAATGAGCTCCCCAGAGGCTGCTCTTGGCCCTAGGAGCACAGAATCCTGGGACTCAGACTCTACTTACTGGGTCTCAAGTTCTCCCGCCCTCTTGTTTCCTGAGCCCCCTGGCTCTAGGTTCCTACACATCTGGGTGTGCCACGCACTCTGCCCACTGCCACTCTAGACAGAAGTCTGTGGCTTTGGCCTTGGGGAAGTTGCCACCTGGAGCAAGGTGTGGTACATTACACACCATTACAGCAGGATAGGGGTGTGCAGTGGGGCTAGCCAGGCATGGTACCTGAGATATTTTAAGAGGAGCGTCATGTCGGTGAGGAACTGAAAGTCATCTGGTGAGGTAGAGGGTAGACTCTTTAGGCAAAGAAGCAGCCTCTGTAGAAGCCAAGAAAGTTGGCTTGGGTCGCACCACAAGCAGGATTAAGTGGCAGAGGCCAAGAGCCAGGTTACCTGGGCTCAAGTCCAGTTCTATTCCTGGGACCTTGGCTACAGTCTCATCTGTCAGCAATCCACCCTTGTGGGTATGGGTAGGGCCTTGCCTGCCGGAAGCCCAGGGACCTGCCTTCCTGGCCATGGGCTAGGCTGCTGGGGGCAGAGTTGAGAGGCACACCACCTGGCCCAAGAGAGCAGGAAATGAAAAGAAGCTTGTCACGGTCTGTGCTATGGGGGACCTTCCTTAAGTCCTAACTCTGTCCTGCACATGAGAGGCATTGGGAGTTGGAGCTCCTTTGAAACTGACTAGATGTTGATATCTGAGTGAGTCAGGGCCTTTCTGGTTCCACACTAACCGAATTGCTCTCAGAGTCCATCACTCTGACTGAGGCCAGAGCTCCTAGCTGGGTGATATAGTGTTTGCCTACTGTCTTAGTCAGGGCTTCTATTCCTGCACAAACATCATGACCAAGAAGCAAGTTGGGGAGGAAAGGGTTTATTCAGCTTACACTTCCATACAGCTGTTCATCACCAAAGGAAGTCAGAACTGGAACTCAAGCAGGTCAGGAAGCAGGAGCTGGTGCAAAGGCCATAGAGAGATGTTCTTTACTGGCTTGCTTCCCTGGCTTGCCCAGCCTGCTCTCTTACAGAACCAAGACTGCCAGCCCAGAAATGGTCCCACCCACAAGGGGCCTTTCCCCCTTGATCACTAATTGAGAAAATACTCCACAACTGGATCTCATGGAGGCATTTCTTCAACTGAAGCTCCCTTCTCTGTGATAATTCCAGCTGTGTCAAGTTGACATAAAACTAGCCAGCACATCTACCGTGCACCAGGCCTTGGGTTCCATCTCCGGCCCAGCACTGACTCTGGAATGGTTTCTCCTCTGTCACTGATCCCTGTGGATTTGTACAAGCTGGGCACCCTGACAGGCATTTTGAGGGGTTGGGGGAATGGGATTAAGCAGAAGCAATGTCTCTGTCGTGTTCTGTTAACCTGCTCAGCTCCTAGTTCCTGGGCTGAGACAGATGTCTGAGCTCCAGCCCTCTCTGCATTTCAGGGAGAAGAAAGGCACGGGTTGACAATTTTATATGGCATTCAGCTTACATTCTGTAGAGTAGAATTTTTTTTTTTTTAAAGATTTATTTTATTTATTATATGTAAGTACACTGTAGCTGTCTTCAGACACTCCAGAAGAGGGCGCCAGATCTCGTTACGGATGGTTGTGAGCCACCATGTGGATGCTGGGATTTGAACTTATCGCCTTCGGAAGAGCAGTCGGGTGCTCTTACCTGCTGAGCCATCTCACCAGCCCTGTAGAGTAGAATTTAATGACACGGAGCCTAGCTGAAAGGGAACCTAAAAAGCAGTTGTGTTTGGGTAGGATTATATCTAAAAGGCTTTATAGTGCTGAATTTGAGCGTGTGTTAGCGCCAGTTAGACTACTTAAACACATAGTCTGTTTAATCTTTGCAGAAATCCCATAGATATGTTTTATTTTTACACTCCTTTTATAGAGATGAAAGTGAGGCCTGATAAGATTAAGTGGCTTCTTCTTTGTTTTGTTTTGTTTTTGGAATCAGGTCTCACTACATAGCTCTGGCTGTCATGGAACTTGCTCTGTAGACCAGGCTGGCCTCAGACTCACAGAGCTATGACTACCCCTGCCTCCCAAGTGCTGGTTAAAGGCGTGCACTACTATACCTGACATAGGGGACTTCTTAAGCTCACACTGCTGATAGTTGTAAGGAGGAGCCAACATCACCTCAGTGTTCGCAGCATCAGTGTTCTTTGAAGTCTGCTCTGTTGCCCTTTGTTTGACCTTCCTAATTTCCTTACTTCCTCCCAGGCCACCCCATTGGGGAGACTTCCTCAGGCCAAAGCCAACCCACCTCCCACTAAGACACCTCCAGCGTCTGCATCTGGAAAAGCGGTGGTTGCTCCAACCAAGGCAAGTGGGACCAGAAACCACAAAACATGTTAGGATAAAGTCTAAAAAGACCTCCCACAGTGATCCAGCATGGACCACACACTAGTAGAAGGTTGACTGCCACCCTTTCCTCCTCCAATACCATTGCCACCTCTCAATTCAGGGAAAACCACCTGCGAGAACTGTTCAGAACAGCACCGTCTCTGCAAGGGGCCAGCAGTCTGTGCCAGCCGTGGGAAAAGCAGGGGCCCCAGCAACCCAAGCCCAGAAGGGGCCCACGGCTGGCGCAGGGGAGGACTCAGAGAGCAGCAGTGAAGAGGAGTCTGACAGTGAAGACGAGATGCCAGCCCAGGTACCCAGCTGGACTTGGGGTTAGAGCACATGTGTTTTGGCCCAAGCCTTTAGGCACACTTTATATGCCTCTCCCCTTGCTGTTTTTTCCAGATAAAACCTGTGGGGAAGACCTCTCAGGTCAGAGCTGCCTCAGCCCCTGCCAAGGAGTCTCCGAAAAAAGGAGCCCATCCAGGAACCTCTGAGAAGACAGGATCTTCAGTAACCCAGGCCCAAACAGGGAAGACAGAAGACTTAGACAGCAGTAGTGAGGAATCTGACAGTGATGCAGAGATGCCATCAGCTGTCAGCTCAGCCCAGGTGAGCTCTGACAGGCCCAAGAGCCACTGTCACCAACTCTGCTCATAAACAGATCGTACCCTGCTGGGGAGAAAGAACAGGTAGAAGTCTTAACTCCAGGATCCCTTACCTCCAAGTGCCGCGCCCCCCCTCCCCCCAATGTCCCTGGATGAAATGTGCTGTGAGTCCCAAACCAAGGCCATCCTAGTATAGGACATCCTAGGTAGCTCTACAACACTGGGCACGGCAGTCCCATGCCAGCTGAGCCAGGGTCTGCTGAGGTGCCTGCAGCCATCCTGCAAAGACACCCCTGTCAGAGTCACCAGGAAGCTTGGGCTACGGTGCAAGTCTCTGTCTAAGGAGGAGCCTGTCTCGGTCAGTGATGCCTAGGCCTAAGGAGTGGAAAAGAGAGGAGCTGTCTCTTACCCAAACCACTGTCCAGTTCTCAGTCTGGTTGCAGCGAGCAGTGGGGCTGGCTCTGGCTGACAGTCTCTAGTCCGAGCTCAGGCAGCCTGGTAGAATCGGTATGTGATGGCCTCTGGTGTTGCACCTTAGGGAGGTGGCAGCAAGATTAGAAAAAAATGGTCCCTGTATGTTTCAGCTGGCCATAACCTTATAGAAACTGAGGGAATGTCACATACAAGTCGAAATATTGTAGCTTCTCTTGAGAAACCCAGTCCTACTAGTTGATTGAGAACAGGCCACCCGCGCAGGGAGACATAGAGCCCTCCCTGGGCCTTCCTTAGGTGGGCATCACCAACAGCTCTTCTTCACTGGTTGACAAGTGCCGTGGCTTTGGACCACCCGCCCGTGATGCATGCTCTTAATAGGGCTTAAGAAGCCACATTTCCTCCTCACTGGGAACCCTCCTGTGTCACGTGCTTACTCAAGTCTTATCCCCTCCAAAGGATATCTCCCAGCCTGCCAGAGGCAAAGCGTCAGGTCCAGTGTCCCCAGAGAAGAGCATAGAAGGGTCCTCAGAGAGCAGCGATGAGGATCTGCCCTCCGGCCAGGTAGGCTGTAGCTACTCTAAAGGCTGCCCCTGGCTGGGCCAGGCTGTCTCTGTCTGGTGAGAGGGTACAGCTTCCCTCGGGGATAGTCTCACCACATGAAGGTAGCACTTCACAGCTCCTAGCTGTCTTCTGATACACTCCTGGTGTGGTCAGACGCAGGCTTCACACCCCTGGCTCCACCTCGCTGCCCAGGAGCCTTTTAGGACTCCGATGTTTTGTGTAAAATGGAATTGGTCATGGTGTTCAGTCCCCTGCCTGAGCACTGTTAGGCGGGCACGTTGTCTTGGCAGCTTGTTCAGTAGACCAGGTGTTGAGGCCCCTTATCTTCTCGTGAAGAAGCTTGAGGAACCCAGAACACTACCCGAGCCTCTTTGGTCCCCGTGGACTGTTGGGGCTCTAGATCCTCCTTTGCGACCTTTGTTGGAATCTGTGGGCCTTACCCCAGGTCAGGCCTGTGTAACTTATGTCCCTGTTCATTGTCTGCTGGTTCCCACTCCTGCCTGGCCTTGTTCTCAAGGGCGAGGTCCAGGACACCTTCTCTGACTTCAGAGGCCCAACATAGCCACGAAGATGGTACAAGCTCTGTGAACCTAGGCCTTTGTAGAGACAGCACTGCCCTCTTTCTGAGGGAATAGGGTATTTCCATTTGAAGGAGAGAGGGGCCTCTGAGAGAGCTCAGGGAACATTTTAATTCTGGCAGTCTGTACTTCCTCCTGCCCAGCTGTCTCTGTAGCCCCCTTCCAGGTTCAGCTTTTGCCCTCTGGCTCTGCAGTCTTTCTGAGGCACCTCCCTCACTCCTAAAGGAGACAGACAGACAGACAGCCGAGATGGAAGGTTGCCTTGGTTTTTCTCTATGAGTAGACTAGCACAGTTAAAATGAGCATTATGCTGAAATTGAACCTTTAAAGTGGTCCTTTAGTCTTGAAGATTTGCGGTTTCTATTTTGACAAGAACAAAGCCAGTAGTTTTCTAGGTTCCCAGAAGGAATTCAGGGAAGCGGGCACAGCCCAGGAAGCTGTCGTTTCCCTCTGGGAGAGTCCTAGCCTTCACTATTGGGCATTTATGGAGCACTTCTCTATTGACATCTACAGATGCTCCTTCCTTGGGTTCCCATCTCTTTGGTTGTTTTCCATTAGCCTGTCCGTGGGAGAAAGGGCTGGGTAGTCCAGCTCTGGGCCAGCTATGATCCCAGGTTCTGTCCTGCAGCTCATCCCTGCCGTGTGGAGTGTAAGCCTCAAGCTGAGGCTAGCTGGCACCTGGGGTGGGTACAGGTTAGAAAGAAGTGGGCATGTGAGGTAATGCAGGAATGAGACCGCATGGCTGATCATTCTGCTACAGCCACGTATCGCACCACATCATGCACATAGTCATGCATAACCTCCCACTTAAATTATTATTAAATGTATCAGTGTTTGCCTGCATGTATGTATGTGCACCACATGCCTGCCTGGTGCCTGTGGAGACAAGAAGGGGTGTTAGATCCCTCTGGAACTAGAGTTACACACAGTTGTGAGGTGCTCTGTGAATCTTAGGAATCAAACTCAGGTCCTCTGACCTCTGAGCTATCTCTCCAGCCCCCTTAAATTGTTTTAAAGGGTACTTCAGCTGTTGTTTTGCCCAAACAAAGGCATATTGAGTGTCCTTATTGAATGAGATCAGGGGACCTGTAAAAATCTAAATTTTATTATTTAATCAAAGCTTACATGGTTAGGTCTGGTCCCCAGAAAGCTCCCTTCCAGTCCTGTATCTGAAACCAGTTTGCTGGTCGTCTTGGACGAGGTGCTTGTCCTCTCTGAGAGCCTCAGCCTCAGCTCCAAGTCAGACTGGGGTTTATAAACCTCAGGTCTTCTAGCTGCATCCCCAGAAAGTGTCACTTCTAAGTCTCCTGGGGAAGGATCAGCCCCCAGATAATAATCATCTTCCTTCTCTCTGTTGGGGGCAGGGGGGGTGGTTCAGGGAGTCCCAGTGCTAAGGACACACCCTCCACTACACTGCACCTCTAGCCCCACAAAGCTGCTTTGAGGGAAGCTCTTGGTGACTGTCCCTTCGACAGAGCTCCACCTCCCCTCTTTGCCCCAGTCTAACTGGAATAAGTAGATATGAGCCCAGCTAAGACAGCAGGCAGTGGGCGCCGCCCAAAGGGTCCCAAATCTGCTTCTGTAAGCATCATTCCTGCGAATAGGTAAGGTATCCCCCTAATCTGTGCTCTTCTCAGCACCCACAGGGAATGGAGGGGAGACGCTCAGGTGGCTATGGCGGTACTTCCGCTGCTTTACCTCTCTGATCAAAGCACGGCCCACACGCGCTGGGCTTTGCGATTTCCCCAGGTGATCACATACAGCACTGACCACAGAGTGAGGAGCAGAGGTGCTACAGACCTAAGCACTGCCCCTGTGCCCAGCCCACCCTCATCAGCCAGGCCGCTGCCTCCTCCGTCGCCTGCCGTCCCTGCATCGAGATGGGGTGGTGTGGGCAGGTGGGGCTGGAGGAGGCTGTGCTGCAGAGCTGCTTTTAACATTCCAAGACGCTATTGTTTGCCTCAGTGGGTTTGCTGCCTCTCTTGGTCCCCAACAATCTGTTCTTCTGTCTTCTCACATATATATAGATCCCCCTCCCTCCACCGCAAGCCTTCTCCCACTTTCCATCCTTCTCCTTCTCATCACGTGGGAAGGGAAGGCTCTAGAAGTGGCAGATCAGAGCAGCCGCGGGGGAGGCTGTTTGGCAGGGTAGGGAGGGCCTGAGCGCAGCGGTGCCGCCCGCCGCCACACTTGGTGGGTACCATAATGCTAAGTTTGTTGCTGTCTTTCTGTCTCACAGCCCCTGGGGTGGTGGGAGCCTGGTGAAACACAGCAGGCAGAAGGGTGTAATGGATAGAAGACCCAGCTCCCCCTCAGGCAGCCCTCCCATTAGCCAGAGCACAGACAGCCTTCAACCAGCACTGGTATTAGGAGAGTAGAAAGTGGAATTCCAGTTCCCTAACTACAGCCTCTGTACCTTCATCGGCTGGGACTCTGAATGAAAGGAAATAGATCTGGAGTCCCCTGGTGTGTTGGTGACATATTTGCGAATCTGGTTCACTGCCAAACTGGCCCTCCCAGTACTAGGATCTGCTGCTGTTCTGCCGTCTTGGTGAGATACAGAGCAGACCCACAGGTGAATTGCATCAGGGCATGTTAGAACATGTCTGTAATCCCAATATCCAGGAGACAGGGTAGGAATATCCATAGTCAGAGGCCAACGTGGTGGGCTGTACAATGAGACCCTGTCTCAGGATTAAAAAATTAAAACTGAACCCTACACTTTATCCCAACCCTCAGCCGTCCCGGTCCTGAGAGGTTGGCTTTGTGCACATTCTACTTGTGTCCTTGACTTTGTTTTTGTTTTTTGAGACAGGGTTTCTCTGTGTAGCCCTGGCTGTCCTGGAACTCACTTTGTAGACCAGGCTGGCCTCGAACTCAGAAATCCTCCCGCCTCTGCCTCGAGTGCTGGGATTAAAGGAGTGAGCCATCACATCCGGTGTGTCCTTGACTTGGAAGCTGGTCTTGGGCCGTTGTGTCATCCATCAGAATTTCAGTATGCAGCTCAAAATGATAGAGTCTTCCTAGTCTTTGTAGGCACAACCAGAAGACAGTGTCTCGGTTAGAAAGGTGACTGGCCAGCAGTCACCTGTTTGTGCCTGTTTCTCCAAAGTACCTGTCTGATGAGTGACATGTTTCATACTTGTCCTGTTTAAGGGTGAGTCTAAGTAAGGTTAGCGTGTGGTGATGTGTTCCTCTAATTACAGCAGTGAAGGCAGAGGCAGGTCACATAGCAAAACCTGTCTCAAAGCGAATAAGGGCCACACATACTGTGTTACCATCCTGAGCTCTCTAATCTGTTAGCTGGCCTACCTGTCCCTCTCACCCTGTTACCCCAGGCAGTTTGTATACTAAAGAAACTAGTTCAATATAACTCTAGTCTGTGTGCTGGGCCACATCTCAAAGAGGCTGCTCTCAGGGTCTCTGGGGGAAGGGACAGTGAGACTCCAGGGAAATCATACAGTCAGGCTGCTACAGGAAATGCTTTTTAGAATTCCCCACTTAGCAGGTGGCCTTCTGATGTCACCAGAAGAAAGGCTAAATTACACATTTAGCCTATGTGGCTGTGTGGCCCGGGCCCTCCTCTTCTCCCCTCTGGACTTAAGGCTTTCCCGTTAGGCCAGTGGAGTGGATGGATACTGCTTAGCTTGGGGTCACTGTGAAGGTCATCTGGGCTCCTTGAGCTCTGAAGTACTATGCTGGGTCCGATGTTAAGGAGTGGGAGTGGGCTGGGAAGACCCCTGCTCCTTGAAGTTTGCATTACAAAACCTCTCCCACACCCATTTCCCCTCCCCGTCCCCTGACCAAGCCTCTGCCTTTAATCAGAGGCGGGATGTTTCTGTTTTTGGTTTTCAAGGTGATTAAATCCCCTCCAGTTTCTGTCAACCGTAACCGTGGTCCAGCTGTCCCAACTCCTACCCCAGAACAAGTCCAGGCTGTGAACACCACAAAGAAGGCCTCAGGTACCACTGCCCAGAGCTCCTCCTCTGAGAGTGAGGACGAGGACATGATTCCTGCCACACAACCCTCCACCCCAGGTGAGTGCTGCTGCAGCGGGCACTGTTCTACCAGGACGGGGCCCCTGCCACTCGTGCCCTCCCCACTGAGGCCAGAAGGCACTAACCAGGTGGCCTAGCAGAAGCGTTGGCGAGAAGGACTGGGGACTCAGCCTTAGGCACTGTATTGTTACATTGATGAGGAGAGCTCATCTGCCTCATTTTGAAGGAATTAGTACATTCGAGGCTTCTGTGTGCTGGCTCCAAGCCTGAAAGCTGGAGCATTCTAGTGGCTGGAAGCTATAGGGACCAGGCTAGTCAGAACCAGAGCTCTGCTGTAGCCAACTGGCCATAGCGTACTTACATTAGCCTGGCGGTGAGCTTCCATCCCCTTAGCATAGAAAAAGAAGACACGCCTTTAATCCCAGCACTCGGGAGGCAGAGGCAGGCGGATTTCTGAGTTCCAGGACAGCCAGGGCTACACAGAGAAACCCTGTCTTGAAAAACCAAAAAAAAGAAAAAGAAGACAGGTAACATTTTATACTTGTTCTCTTCCCAGAACCTAAGGTGACTGAGTGTCTTTGTATGTGGTGAGGCCCTCTGGTAGTACAATCATCTTCAGTTATATATTAGGACACTGTGTCCTTAAGTATGGACAGCAAGATTCCTACTGTCGGCAAAATACTGCTGTTTATTCAGCAAGTACATAGTGGGGACATGAGCTCACGTTGGGCTGTGGTAAACATCTCAGCGCCCAGCAGCTCTTCCACTGGTCCTAACTATGAGCAGTCTCTCACCGTGACCCAGCATGTTACTAAGAGGAAAAGATGAGGATAAGGCTTGGGGTCACCGCCACAGCAGCCATTTTCAAATGACATGGTAACAGCTGCTGTCTGGAAAGCTTGGGAAGTCAGCGTCCCTTTTATTCCCTAAGCTCAGCACAGGTTCGTGGGAAGAGTGATCTGGTAATGCCTTGCTGGGGAGTCCTATGGTTTCATATCCTGATGTTCCCCTTCTCCTCCATTTCAGCCATCAGAACCAGTGTGACAACACCCTCAGCCCTCTCACAAGCAGCTTCCCAACCCAACAAGAGTGCGCAGTCTAGCCGGATGCCAAAAGGCAAGAAAGCAAAGGCGGCGGTGTCCGCTCAGGTACTGTCGGGTAAGAGAGGGCTGTGGTGGGGTCACTCTGCTGCCTTGCCGCATGCCCTCAGGCCGCACACCAGTCACTGGCTTGCTCCCAGCCCCCTGGCACTGTCATACAGGCCAGGAACCAAGCTCCCAAATCCCCATGGTGTTGTCCAGAAGAGCAGGCTGGGAGCCCGAAAGCAAGAGGAATAACCCACACACACACACACACACACACACACACACACACACACACTCTTCCCAACTTGGTGGACTGTGGATTTGTTTTCTTCTGGATTTGAAATGCTAAAACTGACTCTGAGTTGTTTGCCTCTCTTAGTATTCGTAATGGAAGTGGCCTTTCCTCCCAGCCCTCACAGTCTAGTGCATTATTAACATCTAGGGCATGATTAGTGAACACTGTCTAAATAAGCCTGAGGGCTCATCCCACCAGGTTTGGTCCAGGCCAGAACCTGGGTCCTCCAGCTCTAAGTTCTCTCCTCTGTAAGCCTAATGGGGTTTGTTAACGTGAGGGAAGAGTCTATCGCACACCCAACACCCTAAAGGGCAGAAGGCTGTACTGAATGAAGCCCCTCCCAGCTTTGGGGTGCTACTGTGCCGCCCTGTTACCGGGAACATCACAAACTAGCCCAAAAAGAGCCTCTGGCGGTCTTGTGAACCACTGGGCAGTGAGATGGCCTGAGTGTCTGCCCTACTGGGCACTGAGGCTGCAGCAGGAACAAGACCTTTACAGAGCTCCTAAGCCATCAGAGACATAGCCATTACACAGGGAAAGCAGCATAAATTAGTTGTTACCAACTGAACAACTAGGTGTTGCAAAGGGAACAGCACAGAACAGAGAATAATGGGTGACCTGCTTTAGAAAAGGCAAGCAGGGAAGGCTTCTCTGGGAACATGAGCAGAGCCTGCCCTGCAGGAAGGGAACCCAGAGGTACCAGAACCCTAGGTGGTTCACATAGGGCAGCTAAGATGAAGTAGCAAGGGGGTCAGGCCATACCTGGACTGCTTTGTGCCTGCAGCACCAGGAGGCTTAGCAAAGGCTCATCTATTATCTGTGTGCTCTTCCTGACTGCTAGCAGGATGGGAAGCAGGGGTGCCCTGGGGTACCACCTAGCCAGGGACATATCCCAGAGGAGACACAGGCGTCAGCCACTGGAGTTGGAGCTGCGCTGTCCTCCCCCGGGCCCAGATTAGAGAACAAAGCCATAGCTCATCGCCTGGTACCCATCTTTCCAGCTACGATTCTCCATCTCGGCCTCAGGACTCTTCTTGCTTGAACCTCCCTGCCTCTTTACCCATGCCAGACATTTTAGAGTGGCATAGATGCTGTTCTGAGCATCTATGGGTCTCAGGGCCTCCTGGTACTATCGATGGATAACAGGGACCCTGCGTCTCTCCCCACTGGTGTCAAAAACTCTTTCTTAAAAAGCCAGTAAGGGGGGTGGTGGGGATGTGGAGAGATGGCTCAGCGGTTAAGAGCACTGACTGCTCTTCCAGAGGTCTTGAGTTCAAATCCCAGCAACTACATGGTGGCCCACAACCTTCTGTAATGAGATCTGATACCCTCTTCCGGTGTGTCTAAAAACAGCTACAGTGTACTTATAAATAATAAATAAATCCTATTTTTTTTTTAAGCCAATAAGCATGAGGGAGGGGGACAGCTCACTGTGCAAGCACTGTGAAAGGCCCTGAGCTCATTCTCCTGTACCCACAGGGGAAAGCCAGGCATGGTAGCAGGGGTCTGTGATCCCTACTGGGGCACATTAACTAGCCAGCCTAGCCTAATTGGTGAGCCCCAAGTCACATTAAAAGACAGAAGGCTAATCCCAGCACTTGGGAGGCAGAGGCAGGCGGGTTTCTGAGTTCCAGGCCAGCCTGGTCTACAAAGTGAGTTCCAGGCCAGCCAGGGCTATATAGAGAAACCCTGTCTTGAAAAACCAAAAAAAAAAAAAAAAAGAAAAAAGAAATAAAGAAAGAAAAGAAAAAGACAGAAGGCTTCATATGACTGGGTTCTCTTCTGCTCCACCTTAGTGAAAGGCCAGCATGGTTGTGTGTGTAGTCAGCAGCCCTTCCTTCCCTTCCCTGGGCCTCAGTGTGCTGGTGCATGATAAGGAGCCGCAGTGCCCACCAGAGAGCTACCGGAAAGTCATGGGAAGCCATGCGTGGTGCTTCCTACATGGAGCCTGACCTGCCATGTCCCTTCACTGTGACTTACCTTGTGTTCTTTCTTAACCAAACTAGACCAGCAGTGCCATGGAAACACTCCCCATGACACCTCCCCAGAGCGCACCTGTTCAGCCCAAAGCCACCAACAAGCTGGGGAAAGCCAAACTTCCTGAGAAGCAGCAGCTCGCCCCAGGCTACCCCAAGGCCCCCAGCAGTAGCTCAGAAGACAGCAGTGACACCTCTTCAGAGAGCGAGGAGGATGCCAAGAGACCCCAGATGTCCAAGTCGGCCCACAAGCTGGGTGAGGATTCCCAGAGGGAGGATGGGAGATGAGACACAGCCTGGTAGAACTATAGGCTCTGGCCTTCTCAGCCCAACCTGTCCTTGTCTTATCCCCTGATACCTTTACGACTTCAAAGAGACAGCTGGCAGCTTCTTGGTATCAAGCTCCCGTAATTGAAGGCCCCAAGTCTCAGGACTCTGCTTCCCTTAGGCAGGGGTGGGGGGGTGGAAACCTCAGGAACCAGAGGGGAAATTATGCCATTCACGTGTGTCGGGCCAGGTGCTCCGGAATGGGTGTATTCACCCATAGGAGGCTTTGTGCAGGAGGATGAGGAAAATATAGACCCAGGCCTCGAAGGCGTCTTAGGACACACACTCAACGGGAAACCTCTGCTTCCACACTAGATCCAGACCCTTCCCAGAAGGAAACTGTGGTAGAGGAGACCCCTACAGAATCCAGCGAAGATGAGATGGTGGCCCCCTCACAGGTAACTGCCAGTCAGGGCTGGAACTTGTAACTGCCGGTGTCTAGCTCCCCATTCCCAGGGCCCTGGGTAAGGTCCTGTCAGTGGGGTTCCTTTAATCAATTGAATAGAACCTCACCCTCGTGCTCTGGGGCCCAGGGAAGAGATTCAGATGGATTCCAAGACATGACCAGAGAAGACAACTTCTTAGGGCTCTCTTAAGGCTCTTCCTGTACAGGACTCTAGTGACTTTCATGTTTGTGGGGAGCGGGTACGTGTGGGGGTCAGTCCTCTCCTTCCACCTTCACAAAGGTTACTGGATTGAACTCAGGTTCTCAGGCTCGTGTCAGTGCCTCTACCCTCTGAGCCATCTTGCCAGCCCAAAAACTGTTAACGATCTTCTGTGATGGTAATAGACCATTGGCAATAAGAAAGTCCCCTTTTAATGTGCCTTACATATGCGTTAATTCACATAGCTTAGGAGGCATACGCTGAGGGTCTATGTTCCCTGTGGGCTCAGTGCCGCTCATGCTTGACTGGGTTAACCTGATCCAGGGTCACTGACTGATTCCCTCGAGCAGGCCTTGCCTCTGGGGTATGGCTAGGGGCTCGCTGCGTCTTTCACACTGGACTTCTTCAGTCTCTCCTCTCAGGTTACGTGACTCCCAGCTTGACTGTGGCTAATTTCCAGCCTTCAAAAGCTACTCCTAGACCAGGCTCCAACCCCTTAGTTTCCTCTGCCCCAGACACCAAAGATAACCTGGATGGCAAGCAGAAGTCAAAATCAAAAACTGGTGAGTGGGGACAGCAAGACATGGAGAGGCAGGGCTGCTGGTCTCTGGTTGTCATCGGCAGCATTTGTCTGTATCCCATCAGAGAGTCTCACATTCGAGCCTGTGGGGTCCTCTGGGAACTAGAGGTACCCTCAAATGCAGCTGGTGCCCAGGACCAGGTTGCCAGCTCTGGGCAGTCTGGGAGCAGATATATCCAGCCATTTGGAGCTATTTCTCTAAGGCTTATGGAGGAGGCCTTGGCTGTCCGTCCGTCCCTACTGACATCTTGGTCAGTGGACAAGGGTCCTGGGTATAGGGACCCAGAATGACTCAGACTAGACCAGCAGCCTTGTTTAGAGGATTCAGTACCTAGAAGAGACCCTGGATAAGGGACTGGCCTCCGGGGGCTGCTCTGACTCACGCTGCTATAGCCTTGACAAGCTCCTGACCCTGTGTCTTAACCACACAAGGCAAGAGCAGTGCCATCGTGCAGGGTCAAAAGTATAGCATAATGAAAACTGTCACATTTGGAGGGACCCAGGGGAGGGGACTGTCGGGAGTGCCCATGCCCCTAACTTATATAACACGAAGCATCCCGTCCCACTTGCCACCCTACTCCTGTCCGCTTCTCCTTACGGCACTCACTGCTAGGGTTCAGCCCCTGTGCCCAGCCTGTAGGCATTCCTTGCTGCACAGGTGACCTGGGAGGCCAGCAGGGGCTCTGGGCCGGGGCTCCAGGGCGGCGGTAACTTCAGCTTCCCTCAGCTTCCCCGCGCTGGGTCAGAGCTGGAGCTGTTGCTCACTTTCTTCTCCAGTGTTCTTGTCTATGTGAGAGGCGGGTGCGAGCGACAAGGAGACATTTTCGAGGGGGCTGTGGAAGGTTTTTTTTTTTTTTTTTTTTTTTACACGTGTAGTCAGCACACAATTATCAAAGGCAAGCAGAGGCGTAGAAAATTCTAAACAAAGGCTGCACCAGAAGCCTCTCTGGCAGGCAGTAAACCTGCTTAGTCAGCCATCGCATGCATACACAGCATACTCAAGAATGCCCCCCAATCTGCCTCTCACCCCAGCCTTGATGGGCTAAGGACCCATGGTGTGTCCAGAGACAGGAGCTGAGCATTGGTCTGTAGGACCTTCTCATGTGTTATAATCCACAGTTCATGACAGAAGACACCATTGTATGTCTAGCTTCTTGCTTTACAGTGGGAAACAGCCTTGAGGGACTGTGACCCGGCCAAAGCCCTACACTAAATTGATAAAGGCAGTCCTAGAACCAGTGTCACCCGTGTCCCACCTACTGTGCCCTCCATTTCATTAGCAGACTTCAGGCCCTCTGGGATCAGCATTCTGGGATCTCTGTCGATCCGCAAACATAGCTAAGCATAGGAGACAGAGCAGAGTGACCCCCTGGACCCCAGTTTCCCACTTATGCAGTTGTAAAGTACACCCCTTCGATTGGCATGCATTGTGCAAGATCTGACCCTCAGCTTTCCAGACTTGTGACCTCCAAGACCTGTGATCTACAGGTAGGAAAGAGGCCTCCTCAGGCTCCACGCCTCAGAAGCCCAAGAAACCCAAGAAGAGCACCTCGAGTTTGCCAGCCCCTGCACAGACACTGCCAAACAGCATCACCCAGCGCCTCCTGGAGCAGGCCTGGCCCCTGAGCGAGGCGCAGGTCCAGGCCTCTGTGGTGAAGGTCCTGACAGAGCTTCTGGAGCAGGAACGGCAGAAGGCCACAGAGGCCATCAGGGAGAGTGGGAAGGGCCAGAAGCGGAAGTTATCAGGGGACCTAGAAGCTGGGGTCCCAAAGAACAAGAAGAAGAAGGAGCAGCCAGTGCCCGGGGGAAGCGCTGTTTCCCCAGAAAAGGCCCCCACAACTTCCAAGGCAAAATCAAAGCTTGATAAAGGGAGTGCTGGGGGAAAGGGGAAGGGGTCTCCTGGCCCCCAAGGAGCCAAGGAGAAGCCCGACGGAGAGTTGCTGGGGATAAAGCTTGAGAGTGGTGAGCAGAGCCACCCGAAGAGCAAGACGGAAAAGAAGAAATCCGGCAAGAGTAAGTGACTGCTTTCCAGCGCAGGGCAGGACGGGGGTGGCAGGGCCCTGCCCTGGCTCTTTATCTCATTCTTTCCACAGAGAACAAGAGCCTGGGAAATGGTTTGTCCAGAGTAACAAGCGTCTGGTGGCAAAGTAGACTGTAGAGCTGGCCTGCGTCCCCTGCCCTCATGGCCCCTTACAGTGCCTAGTTTTTAGCCTCAGAGTTTGAAAAACAAACTCAACCCCAGCTTCATAACAGGGAGCTCTGTGCTCCAGCAGAGTCTACAGCCAGTCCCTGGGGTGTGGACTGTCCCTAGGTTCTCATCCAGAGCCCATCTTTACTCTAGAATTCAGTTCTTTGTGAAAACAGCCATTCAGTGCCCTTCATGCAGGAACCTGCACCCAGCAGAACTTCTGAGTCACCCGCCGGCCCTGGGCCGTGGGCAGTGTTCTGTTTTCCTTTTCTAAGGGGAAAGCAGGCTCTAAGAAGGAAAGGCCACTGGCGCTAGGCAGTCCCTGCTTTAATTTTGTCTTAAGACGGGGCCTCACAATGTAGCCTTGACCAGCCTGGAACCTACTGTGTAGACCAGGCTGTTCTCAAACTTAACAGCAATCCACCTGCCTCTGCTGCTTGGGTGCTGGGATTAAAAGGGTGTGACACCATGCCCACCATGGAAGTCCTGAGCACTGCCATTCTGTGGCAGAGAAGAGGTGTCACCTGATCTCTCCCAGGTTCTTACCCCTTCCCTCACATCAAGATTAGATAGATAGACTTACATAGTTTTGAGGCCAGATTGTGTAGTCCACAGACAGGAAGAGTGGAGCCTGGCACATGGCTGGTATCCTGGCCCTGTCAGGGCCTGCTTCCCCATGGTGTAAGAGCTGTGAGCTGCCATGGGCCTCCTGACGCTGACCCATTAGTATCAAAATCTATTGCTTAGGAAACTCGCTTTCTTCCCTCAGAAAAGGAAAAAAAGGAAAAAAAGGAAAAGAAGAAGGGAAAAAAGACCCCGGCCAAAGACTCTGCCTCACCGGTCCAGAAGAAGAAAAAGAAGGTAGATTGAGTTCCTGAAGGGTCTCAGGGCCAGGAATTCAAACCCTTCCCCTTCCAACACCTAGCCCGGGCCCATTCCACCTTTTCAGTCCCATATTCTAATGGACCTTGTGAGGAAGAGCAGGGGAGGGTGATGGGAGAGACATCCACAGGCAGGACAGTGGTCAGCTTTCAGGTGAGAAAGTGCCTGACCTACGTGGGCCGGCCAGCGGGGAGCTCACAGAAGAAGCAGCCAGCCGCTTCCTGGGATCAGAGGCAGTTCTGCCCAGGGCTGATATCAGTTGGTCCTTACACCTACGGAGGCGTGGATCCTTCGAGGGAGTCCTGTCCTGGATCTGTGGGACAGCGGTGGTAAGGAGAAGCCACAGAACTGATAGCTTGCTTCCTTCTCTCCCCACAGAAGAAGACAGCCGAGCCTGCCGTGTGAGGCCCAGCACATAGAGCAGGTACCTGTCTGCGTCCAGCCTTTCTGGGCAGCTGGGTAGGCCCAGTGGGAGGGAGTTGGAGAGAGAGAGAGAGAGAGAGAGAGAGAGAGAGAGAGAGAGAGAGAGAGAGAGAGAGAGAGAGACCCTTCCTTGGGTGGTTAGACTGCAGTTGCAGCAGCAGCATGCAGAGGGTCCACCTTGAGGGAGTCTGGTGCCTAAGCTAGCTGCTGCCGCCCCTCCCTTGGTTTTGTTCCCTTTTATGGAGATAAAGGTTGGGAAAGCTGACCAAAACCTGGTTTGTTTTCTTCTCCTAGAATCTTGGCAGAGCATGACCATCCCCAGGCCTCTGACCCCCTGGCCAGCGTGAATTGAGCCTGGACTTTTTAACTTTCCCTCCCTCAGCAGAAGATGATGGCTGGCGCGTGCTGGCCAAGACAGTGAACCCGCAGGGAAGGTGCAGCTCCAGGAGGAAGCAAGGTGGGACATGTGTCCCCTCTGAGTGCTGCGTGACATGTGTACAGTATATCTATTTTTTTAAGCAATTTGCCTCTCTCCCTTCAAATTCAACATGCCCAGAGGCCTCGGGACCTCCCTCCACATTATCTGCAGACCCAGCAAGGTCCCGCGTGTGGTTCATCCCACACCCTGGACCCCTGGCGCAGCCTGAGGCCTTGCCCCATGTTTTTCCAGCTGTTTTGGTTTTGTTTTATAAGAACTCAGAATAAAAGACTTTAAATATAAAGGTTTGCATTCCCCATACATCTAGGACTCAGACTATTACTGGCTACTTAGGACAGGCAGTGTAGTGACCCTGGACATGCACAGGTCAGTCAGTACTCAGGGTTCCTTCCTGACTGCATGCCAAGGCCCTAGGTACTGTGAGCAGGACAGTTTGCTAAAGAGGAAAGTTCAGTGAAGCTCCTCGGGGAGGGAGCCGATGCAGGGACGGTTCCCCGTAGGAAGTGGCCTATAAGCTTAAGAGGAACTGAAGGTGGGTCAGACACCAGATAGATGGCACCGGTGACCAGGGGGCCTGTGGAGGGGGGTGGGTAGCAAAGGTGGTGGCTGGCGTGGGAAGCGGGAAAGGCCCAGTGAGCTAGGCCGAGAGTCAGCCTCTGTCACGGGAGCAGTTCTGTGCTGGTGACTGTAAGAAGTGGGCAGAGCTGAAGCATGTTGGGATAATCACTGAACATTCACCTCAACAAAACAAATAGTATGGAGAAGGAGTGGGCTGCAAGTCTCTGGGACCCTTGGGACGGACACGCCATACCCAGCGGTCAGCCATTCCACCCATTTGCAAGTGTGATCAGAGTGTGGGATGTAGATCTAGATCAGAATAGAGAGCCTCTCCTTGGCACGGCTGACTCGCAGAAGTATTTAAACCTACAAAATGGAACAGTGTCCTTTAACGTTCGTTTCGGAGTCCCGGGTGGTAAGGAGTCTGTCTGCTCCCTTTTCCTGTGACAGTGGGCTAAAGCTGAGAAGATACAGGTCCTGCACAGAAGACAGCCGCTGGCAGCCCCACCTGCATCCATTCCTGACACTAGGTCCCTGTGTCCACTGCCATCTGTCATCACACTTACGCTGTCCTTAGTCCAGAAATGGAATTGGGGACGGGAGGAATGGAAGCTGGGACGTGATGAGATGTGCTTTTAAAACCGAGCAGGAGTCTGTTTCTTTCTGTTAAGTAGACACCAAGTGTGTCTGGGGCTCATCTCCCCAGTCCATGTACGTAGATGACTAGATTTAAGGTTGTCCTTGGCCTTGGGGTAAACTAACCAGATCCCAACTGAAGAGGCAGAAGCAAGAGTGTTCTACTTTCTTCCTTTATTGTCACTTGAACCATGGTCCTACAGGCTGCTGACAAGCTTGGCTGAGCAAGGAACCTGAAAGGGGGTCGGGGGGTGAGGTTGGCAGGACGTGAGGAAGGGCTGCTGGGAGGAGGGGCTTGGGTTCTTCCTCCTTGAGAAGAAGACAGCATATGTGTCCAGCCTAGGTTAAGGGTAGGGCATCCCTTATCCCCGTCTGCGGGCCTTTATCTCAGAGCACCACATTAAAGACTACTAATGGGTCAGAAATGGGGGTCCCTTTAGATAGCGGTAGGCAGCAAGGCCCTCCAGCGTCCTCATTCTGTTCTGGCTTCTTTTGCTGCCGTGTCCAGGGACGATGAAACAGACACCAGTCTCAAGCCCCAGGATGCAGGGAGATGGGAAGTGGGGTGTGTCCAGGGACGATGAAACACACCAGTCTCAAGCCCCAGGGTGCAGGGAGATGGGAAGTGGGGTGTGACATCAGGTTACATAAGAAGGGCTGAGGCACAGGAGAGCAGGGAGCACAGCCGCTGTGCAGAGCTGGCCTCTGTCTTCACAGGATGGCTGGGAAGAGAAGCACAGGTTGATACAGCTGGGCCACCAGTTTGTTGTCCCTGCTTCCTCTGCCCAACACCTTGGAACTACAGATCAGTCAGTCCCTCCATTGTCCCCCTGCTGGGCTCAGGTACTCTGCTCCCAGCCACCAGCCCATTCTGGAAAAACCATCCCAGTGATCATCCCAGTGATAGTGACGACGAAGGGCCCATTGTCACCAGAGTCTGCATGTGGGTGACCCCCTCTGTTAACCCCCTTACCTTGGCCCAGTTCCTGCCTGGTCACTCCCAGGCCAGAAGACAGATCTTCCATGTCCAGTGGCTCTGCAAGGGAAGCATCAGGCTCACTGTTGTTATTCTTACCACACACACAAACACACACATACACACTGTTGCCAGTGTCCCTTGAACTCGGCAAAGGAGGCACCAGAGCATCCAGTGTGGTTGGGGATACAGTGAGACGGGTGGGTCTGTAGGACTCCAGTGCAGGACAGCGTGCGGAGAAGGAGAGGAGACAAAGATTAGAAAGACACAAGGAGTGCCTGTGTGGAGAAAGGGGCTGGTGTGTGCGTGACTGACGGTGGATGTTCCCAGGGCACAGCCAACCCATGTCCTGACCCCATGTATATTGGGAGGGACCTTTGGACCCTTGGCCTTCCTAGAGCTTCCTAGTCCTTTAGATTACGTGACACGGTGTCCCCTGCTTACCACTGCAGTCATGGCGCCCGCGGCTCTTGGTGTGAGGGACCTCAGTGCCGTTGGGGAACACACACCAGCAGTAGCCAGTGCTCCCATGGCACTGGAGTGGCAAATAGTTACCGTTCTCGTCGCATTTGGGACGGAACGCACCCGGGTAGACGGCAGGGATGTGGCTGACTTCTTCCTGGCACTTGGTCAGTACTGAAGGCATGATGAAGACAGTGAGTGGGCGGGCTCTGGGCCAGGATCTCAGCAGAGCAGAGACCCACACACACACCACTGCCATGGGCTTAATGCCTATCTAAATTGCTTTCCTTTTTCTACCCATAGCATAGATAAGAAAACTGAGGCCTGAGTCTGAAACCAGTAAGATCCAAAAAGAGAAAGTGTGGCTACAGGCATCATTTGCCCCAGTGAATAATTATTCTGGATTTTGTTACAGTTTGATTCTGGTTTCAGGGGGACAGTAATGGGGACACCTCTGGGAATCTGACCTTCCTTTACTGGGATAACGCAAGTAGAAATGAGGGCTGCCACTTGTTGGGGATGCTGGAGAGGGGATTCAAACATTAGCTAGAAGCTGGTTGAGATGGCATGTAAGGGATTTATCTATCTATCCAGGGCAGTATGGGCCTCTAGCCTTCCACTTATGGGACACGGAAGCCCAGTGGGATGGGCTTGTCCAGCACTGCACGGCAAGTTAGAGACAGCACCAAGGTAAAGCAGAGGCATTCCCCAATGCTTTATGCCTCGAGCCTCCTGTATGCTGGCACTGCTGTGAAGTGAGAGGTGCCCAGGGCTCTGTCTGGACATGTGCTGATTCTGTGTCCTCCTTGTATGTTTATGTACTGCTGGGGGCGGGGGGGGGGGGGGGGGGGGGGGGGGGGAGGGGGGACTCCTGCCTGACACGTTTTGAGTTGGTTTTGCTCCAAGACAGAGAGCCCAGAGGCCTCTGTAGTCTGGACATGTATATATATATGAAAGAACAGACCCACAGACAGGATATAAGGGTTTCTGAACCCTGAAGGAACAGGTGAGAAAAGACTGAGCTGAGAGAGTGGGTCACTGTGACAGGCAAGCCGAAGCTCCTATCCTGGTACCTTTAGGCGGAGCCTCGGTGGGCTTCTCCTCCTCCAGGGAGTTCTTGCTCATTTCAAACAAGAGCCACTGCTTCATCCAGCTCTCGAAGATCTAACGAGAACAGAGGTGGATGGATGGTCAGGGTCTGGAGTCAACCGCCTACCCTTCTGGACTCTGCCGTGACTCCAAACTTGGAGGGGTCCGTCTGGCTTCAGCCTCAGTGCCTCTTAAAGACCCACAGAGTGTCATGAATGTTAGAAGCTTCCAGAGAACAGCAGCCCTAGTCCTCCCTTTGCCTCTTTCTAATCCTGAAGCTACTGTGGGAAGAAGAAGAGATTCCAACAAGGGCTGTTTACCTTCCAGTTCACGCCATCCATGGAGTTCTTAAGGTGCTTCAGATTCTCTGGGAAGCTCCCCTTCAGCTGTGGGTACTCCAGGGGTCCAGACCTCTGCAGAGCAGCAGGGCAAGGGATAGGTAAGGGGAGATGTGCACCCCATGTTCCCAGGCCTTTTGTTCTGAGGAATGGAGGTTAGCCACACCAAGCTCGGCCCCTGGTCCCCGTGTTGGAGAGTAGGAGTGAGGTCACCCAGCTATGGAACTCCTGTCAGGGTCAGGAGCTGAACCAGCGCCTCCAGTTCTTTCCCTCTGACTTGGTCCTCTGCCTGTCCTCACACAACTAACTAGTGCTCCCTGCTGTAGGCCAAGAGCCATGCACAGTGCCTGGCACGGTGCAAGCATGTGCAATATTAATTTGGGAAGGAGAACATGGTATCGTGGCCAAGTCACATCCATGGGACCTAAATTTGATTTTTTTTTTAAGATGTATTTATTTAACGTATGTAAGCACACTGTCTCTGTCTTCAGAAACACCAGAAGAGGTCATCAGATCCCATTACAGATGGTTGTGAGCCACCATGTGGTTGCTGGGGATTGAACTCAGGACCTCTGGAAAAGCAGGCAGTGCCCTTAACCGCTGAGCCATCTCTCCAGCCTCAATGGACCATAATTTTTAACTCCTCAAAAGTGAGGTGGCTGGAACCTGGCTTAGTGATGCATGCCTTTAATCCTAGCACTGAGAGGCAGAGGCAGGCAAATTGTGAGTTCAAAGCCAACCTGTTCTACATAGTTCCAGGACTATATAGACTCTTATCTCAAGGTGGGTAGGGTCCTTAACGCATCAGTTAAGGACCACCTTTGTATTCCTTGGACTGAGCATGTGTTGAGTTTATAGTGAGCCTAACCCATGAGTGAGGGTTGGGGTCCCACGTGAACCAGGACACTGCCCGCTGGCTCTGATATTCACCGTGAGCAGATGCATCACATGGTCCTGGGTCATGTTGCCGTACTTGGTAACGTTCTTCACAGGCTGTGGGGAAGGGAACAGGGTTACCAGCACTGCAGGGACCAGCAGCTTAGAGTCTAGTAAGAGTCAGGTGCTTGCACTCACTGGCTCAAATCTGCCACTACCTAACATAGAAGTGCCAGCCCCTCACGCCCTTCCTGCCTCTATGCCCTCTCTGGTCAGGCAGGCATAAGCTTGTCAGAGCCTTCCCAAAAACAGAGTTTGCTCCCCCCCTCCCAAACCCTCCCATACATTCCTTCCTGCTTCACTTCAAATTCATGGCTTCTTTTTCATTCATTGTCGTTGCTTGCATATATTATATGTTTATATATATACACCACTAGTCCTAATTAAACCTGCCCTGTCTGTATCATGCTAACTTGTGTATGGTTTCAGGACTGACCATTTGGCACTATTTGACTGATGTGCTCTGCCCTGGATAAGGTACCAACAGTTAATCTTATGAGTAACAGCATTTTTGCTGCCAAAGACCTGGAGGGAGTGAGGGACTATAGGGTGCTAAGGTGAAGAAGCACTTTGCAAGCTGTGGGACTTGCCCTTTCCCCACCAGGGGAGCCCTAAGAGTTCTGGCCTCCATCTCCTTGGCCAAGCCTCTCTGAGCTATGCCCTGCTCCTCGCCAGTAGTTAGTACCCTAATTCCTTGACAGCTGTTATCCTTCAGCCCTTCCCCTCGGCAAACACCAGCTACCATTTCCTTCCTGCCGCCTTCCTTACCCCGAGGAGCATGTTATCCATGGACATTGGACGCATCAGCAAGGGAGTAGCCATCCGCATCTGGCTCACAGGTTTGGCAGCTGTGGGGCAGGGAGGACAGCATGAGTCCAGGTCCATAGGAGTAAGGAACCCAGGGGTTAAGATCTGAAACTTGGGGGTGGGGGGGAGATCGGGAGGGGCTAAATGGAGAAATGATGCCTGTGAGGTGAGGGACAGGTGGAGCACGCACATTTCGGAAGCTTCATGCGAAGGCTCTCCAGTTGCAGGTTCTGGGAGGTGACGGTCAGCTTATCTAGGCGGCCCTGCTGCTGGTACAGGAAGTAAGCAGTGGTGGCCTGCCCAGCCAGGAGCAGAGCCACCAGGACAGAGACACCGGTGTACAGGGCTCCGCGGCTGCACCTGTTGTGGGGACGGAGTAAGAGCATGATCCTGAGCTGGACGCTGACTGGAAGTGGGGACATAAGCCCCCACCCACGCCCTCTCATACTCACACCCTCCCAATAGTGAGGACATCTGCTCCTGCCGATCCACCTGGGGCCCAAGCTCAATGGGAAGGATGAGCCACATTCCTTGCCTCATCTGGGCTTTGGTGTCCCCTCTGTGTAAAGGGTAAAGTGGAGTGTCCTCCCTCTTCCCAAGTTCCCTCTACCCTGGAGATCTGAGGAGCTAAGCCCCCCTCGGAAGTGAGAAGGGGGATTTGATCTTGTTTTTGCTGGCAGAAAAAGATAGGTAAATTTACTATGTAAGAGGAAGAAGGGTTTTCATCTGCTGTGCCATCCCCAGTCCCCGTCATGACGTCAGGTTTAAAGAGGAAAGGGAAGGAAGTGCGGTAGGGGACAGCCGTATACCTGAAAAGGAGAAGTGGGGCCTAGAGTTTTTACATGTGGAGCAGGAGGAACATTGTCAGGCTGGAGCAGCGCCAGGCACATGTGCGTGCACACACACACACACACATACACACACCTCCAAGACAACCCTCTCACCTCCACCCCTGCTCCAGAGTCCGTCTGTCCCAGAGTCCCTGGAAATCTGAACAGATCTTCACCAGTCTCCCAGCTCTCTCATATGTCACATGAGCAACCCTCAAACACACAGTGTTAAAATTTGGCTGTCCTCCAACAAGTGTGTGTGTGTGTGTGTGTGTGTGTGTGTGTATGTATGGCAACTAGATGTCCACTTTGGATGTTTTCTTCAGTCGCTCTCCACCTTATTTTTTTGAGGCTGGGTCTCTAACCCTGGAGCTTTAAGATTCAGCTAGACTGTCTCAGCAACAAAGCCCAGGGGTCCTCCTATCTCTGCTTCCCCAACACTAGGATTACAGATACTAGATTCAATTGGGGCGTGGGTCAGGGGGTCAGGGGCTCCTGCTTATGTAGTCAGCACTTCACTAACTAAGCCACCCCCCAGCACAGTTTTCTTTTTTGAAACAAGATCTTACTATGGCCATAGAAGAATCTTGTAGTGATCTCCAACTGGGCAAGTTCAACAGCAACACAGGCTAGGCTTCATGCTCCTGGACAGCCAGACTCTCAGACTTCAGTGACTCCTTACCGTTTGGGGGCTTTGAATAATGTGTTAGGGTGCATGCACATATTACAATATGGAACAGAAGGACCTTGACTGGGTACCCTGAGAGTTCCTGTCCAGTCTCCCCACTTACCCTTGGGTGGGAAGAACTATCAGTACTGTTATTTGCATACATCCCCTTTAAGATTCAAGTGTTTTAGCCAGGCATGGTGGTGCACGCCTTTAATCCCAGCACTCGGGAGGCAGAGGCAGGCGGATTTCTGAGTTCAAGGCCAGCCTGGTCTACAAAGGACAGCCAGGGCTACACAGAGAAACCCTGTCTCGGAGAAAAAAAAAAAAAAAAAGATTCAAGTGTTTTCATGGATGGAGTTAGGCACCGTTGTAGGAAGGCTTAACAGAGGAGTGAGTCTCCTGCCTTTTCACTGCCTTTCTATTTACAACACAGCTAGAAACTCATTATTAGATGTCAGTGCCTTGATCTTGGGATTCTCAGCCTTCGTAACTATGGGAAATAAATCTCTAGATTTTATTATTATTATTATTTATATAAATGACACAGTCTGTGGCTTTCTATTATAGTAACGCAGATGCAGACTAAGTAAGACGAACTACATTGGAAATTCTCGTGATAAGTTTGCATCTTGCCTACTCCAGCAACCAGGAAGGATAATTTAGTAAACTCCAGAAAACCTGTCTGCCTGGTAACTATGACGTCACAGACCAGCTAATTCTCATTGGCTTGCCAACCCTCTGTATTTCCTAAGCCAAGGGCTGGAGAAAGGAGATCAGACAGGTTTAAATTTCTTGGCCTTCTGAAGAAAGATGGAACCTGAGATCAAGGTCTTCTGCTTCATCTACTTTGGTGACTCATGGAACCCCTGAACCCCTCTACCACCCCATACTCAGATCTAGTCCCAGCTCTACCTGCTACCACATGAGCTTGGGGAAGCCCCTTCCCTTTCGAACTTCAATCTTTCAGAAGGCCAGTGAACACAGGTTTGTATTGAAGATGAGAGAAGTAGCCATAACTGGTGTCCTGGCTTGCCTAAATCTGGGGTCAGGAACAAGTCAACACTTCTGCCGGGCGTGGTGGCGCACGCCTTTAATCCCAGCACTTGGGAGGCAGAGGCAGGCGGATTTCTGAGTTCGAAGCCAGCCTGGTCTATAGAGTGAGTTCCAGGACAGCCAGGGCTACACAGAGAAACCCTGTCTCGAAAAACCAAAAAAGAAAAAAAAAACAAAAAACCACTTCTGCGTGTGGACCAGGTTAGGGCTTGGGAAGAGTCGTTAAATAAGAGGTGAAACACTTGGTGCCACACCTAACACACATTTCCTCTACCCGCAATACTGCCTTCAGAAAGGTCACTATCCATAACAATGAAGCCCTCTAGGAGGCTGGATGTCAAGTCTAGCATCATCTCTCCTTCCTCTTTTACTCAATTCATTATTATTTTGTTTTTCTGAGATGGTCTCATGTAGATGAGTCTGGCCTTGAACCCCTGATCCTCCCGCCTCCACCTCCCAAATGCTGGATTCTAGGCATACACAACCACACCCAGCCTCTCACTGCCTCTAGGTTGGCTGGGTCTCGGTGCTGATTGAGTGCCAACTCTTGCCACCTCCTGGTTTCACTTCCTCCTTTGTACTTCCTCCTTGTGTTTAAAAAAAAAAATTGACTTAAGTCAGAAGCCAACCAGAGCCGTCAGGAATCATGACACACATGTTGCCAGGCAGAAGTGTTCACAAAAATGCTCCAAATCAAACCTGTAGGGAATGGCCCTGGAGCTGAAGTGAAGATTGTCATGGATTTGATGGCACACAGCCCTCAATGAGAGGCCTGAGGTCAGAGGGCTCCTACCTCCTTGCTCCACAAATGAGGCCTCAACAGGACCCAGACAGGACTCAGACTGGTCCTGGTTCAAATGCTATGCCCAACACTCAGCAGCTGAGATAACCTGCAAGTTACTTACTAGATGAACTCAAATTTCTTCTGTGTAATAATGCCAGCCATAGTGGCACACACCATTAATCCCAACACTCAGGAGAAGTAAGCAAGTTTCTGTTAGCTCAAGGCCAGCTTGGTCTACTCTGTGAGTTCCAGCCTAACTACATAGTAAAACCAGCCTTTAAAAAAAAAAAAAAAGACACAGGCAGGGGGAGATAATAAAAATGCCCAACTCCTAGCTACAGTAACTGTAAGAGTTAAGGTAGAATCTATAGTTTGCTTATCATTACCGTGATGATCAATGTCTTCTGAGGACCGGTGGAAATGACACAATAGATGAGCAGTTCTTATAGCCATTGCTGTTAAGTGGTGGGACCCAGAAAAGAGGCTGTGGTTTTTCTGTGGTCACCCATTGACAGCAGTAAACGTTGCCTCAGAATTCCCCATTACTCTAAGAATCCATATCTGATTACTCTCTTGCTAGAATGCCATTCCTGGTCAATCTCCCAGAGTCTCTTTCAAAACCCCTTTCTGCCTGGAAACAGCTGACGTCACATCTAGTTTTAGTTTCCCATAGGCAAGCAAATAGCCAGCTTGGGGGTTGGGGGAACAAGACAAGGCAGGCGAATTCTAGCCCTGTTTTTTTTTTGGGGGGGGGGCATAAGGCTGAGGTCATTTAGGGGCTGGGAGAGGAGCCCAGGGCTATCTGGATGGCTGTGGCAGCCATGTAACACATGTATCAGGAGCTCTGTCTCTGTGAGCAGCGTCTGGGATGGCAAGCAGCTCTCTTCCCCCCCGCCCCCAGAAAGGCTCATCCTGTGTCAGGTGTGGACTCGGGTCTTGTCTTCTGACCTAGAGTGATGACCCAACTTCAAAGGATCTGTGAAAGCCCTTACTTGCATCGTGAAACTCAAATCCAGGGCTCTCTTAACACAAGTCCTAAAGGAGGCCTTTGGTTTACAGAGGGGAAGTCAATACCCTTAGCAGGTTGGAGGGGAAGCAAGATTACTCAGAGCCAAGTGTGGTGACACATGCCTTTGATCCCAGCACTTAGGAGGCAGAAGCAGGCAGTTCAAGGCCAGCCTGGTCTATATAATGAGTTTCATTATGTAGAATGCCGGGGTCTGTATAGAGAAACCCTATCTCAAAAAAAATTTCACTCAGAAAATCAGCACTCAAGACCACTCAAGGCAACCTTCTTGCAATGCAGCTCTGTGTCCCTTCCCAGGCCTGCATTCTGTGCCCTCCAGAGGTAAGGGCTCTCTGCTGGTATTCACACATACCTTTCTGGGTCTCTAGGGCGCTGGCCCAGTATGGGCAACTGCTCATGGTTAGAGATGAGGTCGCGCTGGTCATCCATGGCTCTAGCCTCTAGTTTTTCCCACAAGTGCTGCTGCTGCTGCTGCTGCTGCTGCTGCTGCTGCTGCTGTTGCTGCTGCTGCTGCAGTGTGTCTGGGACCCTTGAGCCTTGAGATTACCTCTTAAAGCTGATACTGGAAGGAATCTGATTCGTCCACAGCAGGTCACTCCGCCCACATGAGAGATGTGGAACTGAAAGCCACAAACCTGGAAATACCCCACTCACTCAAAGCTGCCTTCCCTGGGCAGGATGAGGGGGGGAGTTCCCTAAACAGGTAGAAAAGCCTGCATGATCCCATTGGCTGGCCATGGCTATCATCACTTGTTTCTAGGCAGACTTCTGGATTCATAAGGCTCTTTGGACAGTTCTAGAAGCAGGAACTCTCCCCAGGCAAGGAATTATTTTTGAAGCAGAAAGTGCTTTTGCCTACCCATCCCCACCCCACTGCCCCTTATCTATGAATAAATGAAGGAAGAAAGGGGCTTAGACGAGTCCCCCTCTCTCTGGTCCGATGTCCTCTCTGCTCCTATCTGCACAGTGTCTGTGTGTAAAGGCCCTTGCGCTGACGCTTGTCATCAGTGACTAACGCCATGCTGTGATCAAATCATAACTTTCATGCTTTATAGGATCTTTACAGTGTCTCAGAGGAGCATGCCTTCTCCCGTGATTCAAGTGGAAACTGGTGTAGAGAGGTTGCGTGTGCCCAGGCTCTCACTTGCAAGCAGAGATGGTTGGAGCCCAGATCCTTAGTTCTCTTCTGCTTTACAAGGCTCAGACTGTGTAGAGTCAGTGTGACAGGGAGTGAGGAAATAGAGGCTGGAAAAGGGCGCCATAGAGATTTCACTGTGTTGACAAGGTTTCATCCTCCATATCTGTGCCTACACTGGGACCTAGCTAGACAGATCTTTAGTCTCTGCACTTGGTCTCTGACAAAAGAATCGCTAAGGCCTTGGGATCTAGAGTGGCAAGGGCATTTTGTTGTTGTTTTAGAGAGGGTCTCATGTAGCCCAGGCTGGCCTCAAACTCACTAAGTAGCTAAGGCTTTGAACTTCTGATCTTCCTCCCTCCACCTCCTGAGTGCTGGGATTACACACATGCACCACCAACACCAAGTTTATGCAATGCTGGGGACTGTGAAGTAGAATAAGATAGAAAGGGCAATTATTATTATTATTAGATATTAATTTATTGACTTATTTGTTGACTTCTGTAAAATCTTGTTTGTTTGCTTCCCAACTCAGCTTGTGGTTCAAGAGCATAAAATAAGAGCCAGGTGGTGGTGCTTTAATCCCTGGAGAATCTATGTGAGTTCAAGGCCAGCCTGGTCTAGAGAATGAGTTTCAAAGAAATCCTGTCTTGCTGGAGAGATAGCTCAGCGGTTAAGAGCACTGATCTCTCTTCCAGAGGACCTGAGTTCAATTCCCAGCAACCACATGGTGGTTCACAACCATCTGTAATGGGATCCAATGCCCTTATATATGAAATGAATAAAGCTTAACAACAAAAGAAAGAAAGAGGCCAGGCAGTGGTGGCTCATGCCTTTAATCCCAGCACTTGGGAGACAGAGGCAGGCGGTTTTCTGAGTTCGAGGCCAGCCTGGTCTACAAAGTGAGTTCCAGGACAGTCAGGGCTACACAGAGAAACCCTGTCTCGAACAAACAATAATAATAATAATAATAATGATAATGATAATAATAAAAAACCCTGTCTTTGTGTAGTCAAAGAGCATAAAATGAGAGAACACAAACTGGACCCAGTATCAAAGGTTTTTGTAGAGCTGTACTGGCTTTGGTCCACTGGTGACATCATCTCTGTACCACTGGTGACATCATCTCTCTTTCACTCTCATTGGTGTCAGAGTGCTTATTTCATAAAGTTCCCTACAACAACTGAACCTATGGCTTCCTTCATGATGTGATAGACAAATACTCTACCCACTGATCTACACCCCCAGCCCAGAAGATATTTTTACATGTTAATTAGGAAACATCTTTGGAGATCATGACCATCACAGGGGACAACATCTGAAGAATCTGGAACTGTTCTCCAATAGGATAGATAGCCCAGCCAGATAACCCTGTGCAGGCCCTCACCAACCAAGCCAAGCCGTACTCATGGGCCACAGACTCCAGTTCAGAAAACCAAGGGTTATAAAGCATCCAAAGGACTGTGTATTATCATTAAAGAGAGCACGAAAAAAAAAAAAAAAAAAAACAGTCAAGTGGAGAAAGCACAAGGAAGAAATAAATTCGCTAACTTTCCAGTGACGGAAAGGATGGCACTGTATCTAGAGTCACAAAGAGGATGCAAACATGTGTGACTGTGTTCAAGAATGAAGACGAACTCTTGAGACATCAAAAACAGAAACTGGGTGTGGTGGCACACACCTTTAGTCCCAGCACTCCAGAGAGACAGAGGCAGAAGGATCTCTGACTCTGAATTCTGGGAGAGAGAGAGAGAGAGAGAGAGAGAGAGAGAGTGAGTTTGTTTCAGAACAGCCAAGGCTATACAGCTACAGAGAGAAACCATGCCTTGAAAAGGAAGAAAGAAAGAGGGAGGGTGGGGGTGGGGTACTGGAAAGGTGGCTCAATGGTTAAGGGCACTTACTGCTTTCCCAGAAAACCTAGGTTCAAATTTCCTGCACCCACATAATGGCTCACAACTCACAATGACTTGTAACCACAACTCTGTAATTCCAATCCCAGGGGATTTGACACCCTCTTCTGGTCTCTGGGGCACCACACATGCACATGATTGATAGCTATGCAGACAAAACACCCATATACATAAAGTAAATAAATAAAACTTTTTTTTTTTTTTTTTGGTTTTTCGAGACAGGGTTTCTCTGTATAGCCCCGGCTGTCCTGGAACTCACTTTGTAGACCAGGCTGGCCTCGAACTCAGAAATCCGCCTGCCTCTGCCTCCCGAGTGCTGGGATTAAAGGCGTGCGCCACGCCCGGCTTAAATAAAACTTTTTTGAAAGGCATGTATTAATCAACAATCAAATGGATTCCCACCCCCACCCGCATTTCAGGAAAGTAGTTGAAAAGGATAAAAGAAAAATAAAAAATCAGAGGGAAAAGATTAAAAAAAAATAATGGCCAATCTAGGAAGGCCAACAGCCATATGCCAGAGTTCTAAAAACAGAGAACAGAGAAAATAGAGGGAGGTAAATTACCAGTGATGTAATTCAATACAATTCCCAGAGGTCAAGGACTTAAATTTCCAAACTGAAAGGACCCAGTGAATACCAAGAACAAGATAAAAAAATAATAATTTCACAGACAGGTGGTAGCGCACGCCTTTAATCCCAGCACTCTAGAGGCAGAAGCAGGCAGATCTCTGAGTCTGAGGCCAGCCTGATCTACAGAGTGAGCTTCAGGACAGCCAGGACTACACAGAGAAACTCTGTCTCGAAAAAACAAAATAATAATGATAATTAATAATAATAATTATTATTATTATTTCACACTAAGGTAAGAATTTTCAGAAAAGTAAAGACTAAGAATATTCTGTGAATTATTAGAAAGATAAAATAAGGCATACACAAAGATTCTGACATCAAAATGTCTTAAGGCTTTTTTTTTTTTTTTTTTGGTTTTTCAAGACAGGGTTTCTCTGTATAACCTTGGCTGTCCTGGAACTCACTTTGTAGACCAGGCTGACCTCGAACTCAGAAATCTGCCTGCCTCTGCCTTCCAAGTGCTGGGATTAAAGGTGTGTGCCACCACGCCCGGCTTCGCCTTAAAGCTTCTTAATTATGACTCTGGAAACACAGATAAGGGAATAATGCCTTCAAATCCTATGGGAAAAATAATTTCCATTCTAAAATCTTCACGGAAACAAATTATCACAGAGTGTATATTAGCTTCCCAATACTGTGACAGAACACCTGATGGAAGACACTCAAGAAAGTGTTAATAGAGCTGGAGAGATGGCTCATCAATTAAGAGGACCTGAGTTCAATTCCCAGCCACCACATGGCAGCTCACAGCTATTTTTCCAGTTTTAGGGGATCAGACATACATGCAGGCAAAGCAACAATGCACATAAAGAAAATGTTAATGATTAATCTTGTCATTTTGACAGGATTTAGAGCCATCATGGAATCCCAGCACTCAAAAGGCAGAGGTAGGTGAATCTCTGAGTTCCAGGCCAGCCTGGTCTACAGAGTTAGTTCCAGGACAACCAGGGCTGGACAGAGAAACCCTGGCTGTGACAAAATGCCTGATGGAAGTCACTGAAGAAAGTGTCAATAGGACTGGAGAGATGGCTCAGCAGCTGCCTGGGGTGGGAGTCTGGGACAAAAACAAAGAAACAAAGAAACAAAAAGCTATCCAGAAAAGATCTGTCAACAGTGTAAAAAATCAGGAGAAGACATTAGCAGAAAGTTATTCAGAGACACAGAAGCAAATAACTGAAAACAGGTGCTGAGACTGAACACTGGATGAAAAGGATGGAGAAGGCCTCTTATTTTTTTCACAGGAAACCTTAGCCTTACAGAAATATCCATTTTGCGGGCCGGGCGTGGTAGCGCACGCCTTTAATCTCAGCACTCGGGAGGCAGAGGCAGGTGGATTTCTGAGTTCGAGGCCAGCCTGGTGTACAAAGTGAGTTCCAGTACAGCCAGGACTATACAGAGAAAACCCTGTCTTGGAAAAAAAATATATATCCTTTTTGTTTGTTTGTCTCTCCAACTTCTTCTTCATAAGTATGCTGTAGCTGACTTCAGACGCACCAGAGGAGGGCGTCAGATCTCATTTCGGGTGGTTGTGAGCCACCATGTAGTTGCTGGGATTTGAACTCATCACTTTCAGAAGAGCAGTCGGGTGCTCTTACCCGCTGAGCCATCTCACCAGCCCATAAACTAGATAAACTTTGAAACCAAGTAAAACTAAATTTAAAGTGAAGACAAAAATGTATCAAATTCAGTAGCTTGAACCTGATAAAAGCCAGCACAAACCCTTTTCCCTGTGAAGCAGCTTTGACCCCAAGGTCAAATGAGTCCAGTCAGAAGATTGGGTCCTGGCAATAGGACCAGAAGTCACCGCCCCCCAGGTGTCACACAGACTCATTGTCCAGTGGGGTATCCCTACTTCAGAGGCTCCTGCCTACATGGGAATTACCATACACAGGAAGACTTAGATGTCTCACCCTCATGGGAAGGTAGAATCCAGTTCTCCAATGTTGTAGTAAAGTGTCTGACTCAAAAAGGGAAAAGGAACTGACTCCTGTCACACAGCAAGATCCATAGAGCAGGAACTGGCCCCCAGAGTGTGTCGGGCGGGAAGCACACAGGAGCTCTGTCAGGGTCGCTGAGTCCCAGTCAGGGCTGGCTGGGCTAGAGAAAATGCAGCATTCTGTGGTATCTGTTTTCCCCAGAAACCCCCAAATGCTCAAGCTCCGGGGTCTTTTTTTTTTTTTTTTCTCGAGACAGGGTTTCTCTGTGTAGCCCTGGCTGTCCCGGAACTCACTCTGTAGACCAGGCTGGCCTCGAACTCAGAAATCCACCTGCCTCTGCCTCCCGAGTGCTGGGACTAAAGGCGTGCGTCACCACGCCCGGCTTATTTTGTTTTTTAAGCAAGGTCTTCCTACATGGTCCTGGCTGAACTGGAACTCGGTGTAGACCATATTGGCCTTAGACTCACAGAAATCTCTGCCTGCCTCTCTCTCCCCAGGGCTGGAATTAAAGGTGTGTAACCACGCCCACATCATCGCTATACTGATATGTGAGCTGGTGCTCTGTCACAGCTCAGGCAGAAGAGGTGAGTCTTAATCCTCAGAGAGATTCTCAGTATCCATCGGTTTTGCTTTTGTCATGAAAGAGCCTCAGGTCTGTCACTTTGTAGATGCAGGATTTGGAGCAGGGTAGTCACCCCTCTGTGCCTTGGTTTCTCTACTTATAAAACAGGCATGCTAAGACCCATGTCATTGGGCTGCTGCACAGGTTGAGCACACATGTGTTTGACGTGGAGAAAGCATGCCCTAAGACTTAGTCTGTGCCAGGGCTACACAGAGAAACCATGTCTTGAAAAAAAAAATAGCCGGGCGTGGTGGCGCACGCCTTTAATCCCAGCACT
>LR751208.1:183684-202181 GCA_902729485.2 Mus minutoides | reverse complement strand
ATATATATATATATATATATATATATATATATATATATATATATATATATATAATTATGTATATATAATTAAATATATTTAAATATATATTATATTCTCTCTATTTTCTATAAATATATAATACATAATACACTAAATTTAAATAATAAATGTAATTATATATATGTTTGTATCTATAATTCAGCACATTCTGTGTCCCATACAGGCATATACAGAGTTTTTTGTTTTCTAAGTGAATCATGAGCCTTTGCATGTGCTGTCCCAGAGTTAAAGTTCCTAAGTGAGCATAGACCAGAAGCAGAGTTCCAAGGAGATCCTGTCTCTTGACGTCTACAGACACTGAAAACTGAAGCATGTGCTTGAGCAAAGGTTTCTCATTGCAGAGACATTGGTTTCCATAGGTGCTGTTTTCAGAGCTGCCTCTAATCCTCTTGTTCTCTTCAGATGTCCATGATATGATCTCAGTAGTCACAAGGCTCATAAATAACAATGTGAGACTCTGGTAGCCTTAACTTCATTACTGTTCCAGTATGAATGTCATATGTTTTCAGAACTGACCTGTGACAGAGATAAATAAGCCAATGCAAATTAACTATTATATCCTAAATGTCACTTAAAGACATTTAAATGGACATTTCAAATTGACAGGATGCATACACGCTATCCAAGAAAATAGCATATGTCCCCAAACTATCTAAGAGCACACAGAAACACAAAACTTAAAAACTTATTTTTCCAAAACATAACGAAACCATTTCTCACCACTGTGTCATTTTTCTTGATTATTGCTTTACAATTCTGACTCTGACAATTTTAGACTCACTAGTTGAATGAATAAAACCCAGCACACACTATGGTATGATTCTTATATGCCAAGCAGGGGAATGAGAATGTCTAAATACGTTAGCACATTGAAACATTATAGTTCTATGAGGTAGACTTGTGGAAAGAGAGAGCTCTATAACATGGCCAAAGTCACTCAGTGAGTGACAGAGGTAGGCTCTGGAGGAAGATTTGTGTTTCTCAAGGTCGGCACTTTAATCACCAGGCAGATTTTCATTGGAGTGCTTCCATTTGAAGCCTAAACAGTTGGTCAAATCTCTGGTTCTATTCATACAAACTATTTTTCTTAAATGGCAATAATTATAGCATGATCATATTGTTGCTACAACCTTTCCTGGCTTATGTAAGCATTTTGTTTGGTTTGCTACAAATGCTCCTTTAAATAACATCAGGACCACGTTTAAATATAATTTAGATCACTGGTTGACCCAGTTTCAAAATTCCTGTGAAAATATTGTTTCCAATGGGGGAAAAGATACATTAAGGATATGAATTGGTACACAATATGTCAGCCCTTGCCATGAAGCCCAGAATGAAAGCTTTTGTGCATAAATGGAGTTTGGCTCAAGACATGTTATAGCAACAGACTTGGAGACATCTAGAAGGATTCCTCTCCACTGATAAGTAAGTTAAGCAAAACTTACCCCAGTATAGGATTTGTACTTTAACTCTAAGTTTATGGAAATGTAAATAGGTCAAAGATCTGGTGAATATGGTCAAAAAAGTTGAAATACTGTCTAGTTTTCATTTTGTTATGTTTCCTTGTTAATTAAAAAGGAGACTTCTCTGTCTTGCTAATGAGTGGCCTTTAGGTTGGGAATATTCTATAACCCAGGAAACCATCCTAATAACTTAGCTAGGAGGAACACTGTCCAAGTGTTCTTGAGATATGATGAGTCGATGTGTCTAAGCAGGACACATGGGAGTTGAAGTTACAGAACCAAAAGGAATTTGCATGAAGTCCAAGAATTATCTTTTTAAGTATATTCAAGATCAACCATAATTTTCTGCACCAATCAAATTCTTACAAACTGAGCTGACCAAAGTCTTCTGAAGGAATTTTTGATACATTGGGTTTAAAAAAGTATAGATGAGCATTTTAGGAGAGCTTATGAGTTATACAATTAGACAAATCAATACCTTCCCCTTTGTGGTCCTTCCATTATGCCAAGTGATGTATCAGCTGTGTAGTTTTAATCTTTAGTTCTTTATTGACATGGAATCCAATTAGAGATAACGCTTGTCCCCCTTGAACCACTCTTTTACGAGTGACCTCTTTTTAAGTGTCTTATTTAGCTCAGTTTATTACTATGAAAATAGCCTGAACAAAATGTGATTTTTTTTCAAGAGACAGTCTAGAGATAGAATCTAGGAACAACTAGATTCAGCCACTTCTTTAATCACAGACTCTCTTGCTTGGAAGGTACCTCAAAGGTCATGCAGTGCAACCACATTAACTATAGTTTGTCATTAACTACCATCAGTTAATATTCATCAAATGCTAACATCACCATATGCTCAAAAGTTGTCTGATTAAAAAACCTATCATTTTAGTTTGATTTGATTAGCTTTTGTTACCTGAAAAATCATTGAAGTGATCCCTGCCTGACACTGTTCATTTTGCAGGAAGACGGTATGGGTCCAGGAGAGAGCAGAACTTGGGGAAGTGATACAGTGCACAGTGGTAATGGTATCAGTAATGCTTGGGAACAGAACATAGGAATTCTAGGGACTCTGTTTGCTGTTTGCCAGTTCTGGCTTTGCATGAAGAATCAGTGTGTCTAAGTGTTGGCATCTCTATATGGAATAGCAACATACACATGTTATGAATTTTTTATAAAAGAGATGATCTGAGACACATATATGGCTTAGCATGGCATGTCAAATAGTGTGTACACAGTAGCCATTGTTTATAGCATTACTGTATTAATTATTATACTGTGATAGTCTTTGGGATTGCAGAGTACCAGCACATAGTGGGTCCTCAGCATGCATTAGTTGGGTAAGTAAAAGAGTAAATAAATATTCAGCTCAAGCTTTTATTGTTCATAATATCTATAGGCATAATATCTACCCATAAGTAAGTTGTCTATTTCACACTTAGTTAATGATTGCTGCTTGCTCTTGGAAACTTATCTTCTGAATATAAGTGAGTTGACAGTTAGCAGAAACATGTGGCATAAGGTAATTTCACCCAGAATACAAGCTGCCATCCTTTATAAGCAGCTGAACAGTAGGATTGGCTCAGATCTGCGTCATAGCCCAAAGAGGTCTGATAAAGTTGAAAGCAAATTAAATGAAGAGCAGCTGTAGATTAAATAAAATCTGGCAACGATAGGTTCAGTATCCTAACACTAATTTTAAGGGCTGGTCAGATTCCAGGACCTAACATGGTGTGCTAATTTTTACAGTAGAACGTTGCTGTGGTGAATATTTTGCTTCCTTTTCTTCCTCATTCTTAGGAGAGAATAAGTATTTGAAAATCTGATATGATATTTGAAATATGCAAATGCAAATGAGAAAGAAAAAGTGCATAAAGGCCCAGTAATAACATTAACAAGTAAGCAGTCTTTATTTATATAGGATGGGAAATACATAGTACTCCTGATAAAAGAAAATTTTCCAAATATATTTTTAAAATATTGAGGAATTATGACATTTTACACATTTCGAAAGATTTTTACTATTACTCATTTTACAGTTCACCTGGTAAATTTACTTGACTCATTTTGTACTACCAAGGAAGGGTACTTAAATGAGAGATGTAAGTTGGCTTTAGTTAAAAGGCAGTGCCTGATATGAGGACATTATGAGAAAAAACATAGCCAGATTAGACTGCCAGAGTTTCCTTGAGGAGATGAAACTTAAGATGTATTTTGAAAATGAGTAGTCCAGGAGAGGTGGAAAGAGGGGTGGGGCTAGAATAAGGCACTTCAGGTAAAAGCAGCAGCATGCCAATGGTAAATGAGAAGACACTTGCTGTCTGTGAGGAACTGCAAAACAACCAATACTCCCAGAATGCAAAAGCAAGGTGAGGAAGAAGGAAAGTACTGAAGGAGCAGTAGACTGGATCAGTTTGCACTTTCCTGCCCTAAATGAGCAGATTGCCAGAGGTCAACATTTTCAAATTTTGTTCCACTAGTTGTTAATGGCTGTCATGTGAGAAATAAGAATTATTAATTAAATGTATATAAAACAAGCTTGATTATTCAAATGCCTCAAGCAGTTTGAGCTTCCTTAATAAAATGATGAAGGCAGAGTGTCTCATAAACAATATAAACTTGCTTCTTGCCATTGTATAGGTTGAGATCTGACGTCAAGGGCTCAGGGTGATTTGGGTTGTAGACAATAGATTTCTTGATATATACTACCATAATAGAAAGAGTTTCTCTCTGTTTGTCTCTTCTCTGTTTCTGTCTGTATCTCTCTGTCTCTTGTGTCTCTCTGTCTCTCTTTTTCTTTGTTTCTATCTTTCTTTTTTCCATCTGCCTGTCTGCCTGCCTGTCTGTCTCTTTTTCTCTATCTCTTTCTCTGCAGATTGAGTTTAGGGCATCAAATATACAAAGGAAACATTCCATTCCTATAATATATTCACAGCCCTAATTTTAGTTTTTATGCTGTGCTGTCCATATTAGATTTGAATACAATCTGTAGCTCAGGCTACAGATATGTTATGATTTCTCTCAGCATTCCAAATAGCTGGGATTACAATCTTACACTTCCAGATCAGCTCTCTTTTAATGGTGTTAATGTCATTCATGTGGATTCCATCCCCAGAACATTAAAACAAAGTCTCCATCTTCAAATGCCATCCAACTGGGATTAAACTTTAAATATATGAATTTGAGAATGGCAGGATCATCTAGTTTAATGCAAAACCATTAAACAGATTTCTGTACTTCGTGTCTTTTGGGAACCTGTATTATGTCTCAGATCTTTATGGTTCTGTAAGCAGGGAGTGTAACATGAATACTTTTGTAAATGAATTTGAATACAGATGATGACACAGACCATCTTGAATGATACATTTTGTGAGCTAAACTTGAGAAACTATATAGAGAGACATCAGAGAATCTTTGAGTATGCTAAAGTATGTATAAGATATCCTCCATTCAGGATAAAGAAAGAATGTCAGGGAAAAAAAAAAGTTAGATGAACACACATGAATTAATATCTCATTGCAATAGCCCTGGGGTGGCCTGAAGGGAGATGGGTAGATCTGACCTTCATTAACAGATGACAGTGATGAAGAGGAGGGGAGTGGTTGAGAAACACTCCAGAACTGTAGGAAACCCAAATCTGATAAATTTCCTTCTCCTGTTTAATTAGGAGGTGAAAATCAGCAGGAGCGATGATTGATTGGACGCGGAGGCCGAGAAGATAAACGACTCTCTGATGACGTGGGAGAGTGAGTTGTAAGTGGAGCTTCTTGTTGAGATCCAGAACACCAAGGGACATTCGTAACAAAGCTGTCACGAAGAGTTTGACACTTAACAATGTGTAGGGGACATAAAAGTGTAATACTTAAGTGACTCAGGTGTGGGAGAAACAAGCTTCCTGCAGAGCAATCTCTCTGAGTGGGTAAGGATAGTCATATAGGAACAACATGCACGACTTTATCAGAAGGCATGTGCTGGGGCTGGGGGTGGGCACCGTTCTAAGAAATTGCTTTTGGAGAATCAGCCATGTACAAAACTGCACTTTGACTAATTGTTCATTGGCAAGTCATTCTAAGTTACCAGTTCTAGAGCTTGTAGGAAGACCACACAATGTAAGAAGAACTGGGGGGAAAGACAATCCTTTAAGAGATGGTAAGAAAAGAACTGTAAAGAAGAGAAACAAAATGTTTGGAGATGTCATCATATATTTACCAGTACAATAATTTAAGTAATCTAATGAAAATGTTTGTATGTAAAAAGCAAAATATTAATAAAAATTTGAGCTGCAAGATAGCAAGGACAGTGGATTCACTTTATACTTAAATGGCTCAAATTTAGGATTAACTGAACCTTTTGATTTCTAACAATAGTTTGTTGTTATCCTCATTACTTGTAGCTATTTTTGAGTTTTAAGATAGGCAAAATAAACCTAGGTCATTACTGTCTATAATAGTCCTGGGTGTACATAGCTAGACACATTGCACATGTAGAACTCAGAGCAGTCAGTGTGTTGTAACATGAAAGTGATATGAGTCCCTTATTTGGGAGATTCCTTAAATAAGAAATGACTGTGGTTCTTAGAATCTAACTTTGGCTCTTTAATAATCACTTGGATTTCTCCAGCAATGATCAACCACCTTTAGAATTAACTTCCCATTGCTCTTCTATGCCAAAAGCCCTCCACCTCAGATCTCTAGTTGTGAACAAGAGTGAGTGTACAGCATTGTAATAAGTAGGAGACTATCCAGCTGAGTCGGGACCTCTCTCTGTCTCTCTCTCTCCCTGTCTGTCTGTCTGTCTGTCTGTCTGTCTGTCTGTCTGTCTCTCTTTGTGAATGTACATGTATGATGAGGCTATAACAAGATGTCATATGTCTTCATTTATTGATCTCTGCTTTACCTGCAAGACAGGGTCCCTGACTGAGCTGGGATCTCATCATTTAGATAGTCTGGTTGGCAGTAAGATCTCAGGATCTTGCAACCCACACCCACCCCTTCAAGGGTTACAGGCATTGACAACCATGCCTGGCATTTTACATAGGTGCTAGAGATTCAAACTAAGCTCCTCGTGCTTGTAGAGCCAGTGCTCATACCTGCTGGGCTATCTCTGTGCCATGTCTATCTCTCTTTAATTGATAGATGAGGCATTGACTTTTGTGGAAAGGAAGGAAAGTTACATGAATTGAGCATTATTGCAAGCTAGTTTTAAAGCAGGCAGGATAAAGAGATCAGAGAACAAGCTGGAAAATAGTGGCAAAGTGAGCAACACATCTTCTGAACTGCAAGTCTGAGTTTTAATTACTCTGTGAATAATGAGATCATGGGATTTGGAAACATGACTCAGTAAAATGCTTATTGTGTAAGTGTGAGAGTCTGTGTTCACACCTCCCACACACATGTAAAATACTGAGCATGGTAGTATACATACCTGGGGGTGGGACAGAAGCAGGAGGATTGTGGGAGCTTGTTGGCCAGCCAATCTAGCTGAAATAACGAGTTGAAGGTTCAACTGAGAGACCTGGCCTCAAGAAATAAGGTGGATATAAATAAAGATATCATCATTGATTCTGACCTACACATACATATGTATCCAGAGACTGCCCCACCTGAGGATCCATCCCATCAACATAAACAAAAACCAGACACTATTGCAGATGCCAAAAGAGCTTTCTGACAGGAGCCTGATAAAGATGTCTCCTGAGAGGATCTGCCAGTGACTGACAAATACAGAAGTGGACAAATATCCATTGGACGAAGCACAGGGTCCCCAATGAAGGAGCTAGAGAAAGGACCCAAGGAGCTGAAGGGTTTTGCAGCCCCATAGGAGGAACAACAATATGAACTAACCAGTACCCTCAGAGCTCCCTGGAACTAAACCACCAATAAAAGAAAACACATGGTGGGACTCATGGCTCTAGTTGCATATGTAGTAGAGGATAGCCTAGTCGGTCATCAATGGGAGGAGAGACTCTTGATCCTGTGAAGGTTTTATGCCCCAGTATAAGGCAATGCCAGGGCCAGGAAGTAGGAGTGGGTGGGTTGTGGAGCAGGGGGAGGAGATAGGGGATTTTCGGAGGGGAAGTGGGAAAGGGGATAACATTTGAAATGTAGATAAAGAAAATATCTAATAAAAATGAGAAAAAAAATCTAAAAAAAAAATCACAGGCAAGCATGTGCACAGAGAGAGAGAGTGAGAGAGAGAGAGAGACAGAGAGAGACAGAGACAGAGACACACACACACAGAGAGAGAGAGAGAGAGAGAGAGAGAGAGAAACAAAGAGAGATAGATAGAGGGAAAAACAGAGTCAGAGAGACAGAGAGAATTTGTTCCTTACATGACTCAGAAATCTGCCTGCCTCTACCTCCCTAGTGCTGGGATTAAAGGTGTGTGCCACTACTGCCAGGCAAGTTCAGATCCTTGAGGTAGGAAATTACTAAGACAATAAATTATCTTTCAATGGCTACTTAAGATATAAAATCAGGAATAAAGATGTAGGGATATAGATAGAGAAGTAGGAATAGATAAGCACTAGGTGGTTGGGTGGATGGACAGAAGGGAAAAGCTAGAGATAAAAGTATAAGAAGGGTTAGGTAGAAAAATCATGGGAGAATCGTCTGCTTGCCCATAATGGTAGACTGATATTTTAGTGTGGATAATTTTATCAATCTCTTTAACTACATCGAAGAGAAATACCCCACTGTTCTTCTCTCATTAACACTAGGGCATAGGGTGGACTTGGGTAATAAGCTTCACATAGTTGTTTATTGACATGGCTTCTCACTTTTTGTCCAGATATTTTGGCATCTCATCGAAGCACAAATTTAGTTTCCATTGCAAAGTCAAGCTGGCCTCCACAGGTTGGACTAGGGATTTGTTTGGTTTCATAGTTATATGCAAAGCAACATGCTCTAAATAAATCCAAAGGGAATCAATAACAAAGTTTTGGCAGTGGTTTTCCTTCTGTGCATCTATTTTTTTTCTGTTTTGGTTTTCCCCAATGCCTTTTTACTACTGGGAGACTTCTTATGCAGTGGGGAAGGCCCCACCCAGAGACCTTTCACCCTTCCCCTGAACAGATGAACAAATGGAGCCAGCAAGAAAAGCAGGGTCAAGACAAAGGTTAGTGAAGAGTGCCATGTGGATGAGAGACTGTGAGAGTGTGTGCAGATTAAGGCTGCTTGTTCCATAGGCTCCTCCTGCCCCAGGTCTCACTATTGCAGAGAAACTGGAGTTGTGCCCAGGAAGTTATCAGAGAACTGCCAGGAAGGGAAAAAAGGAAGGAGGAAAAAGAAAAAAAGAGTGGGAGAAGGAAGAGGGACAAGAGAAAAACCCATAAATCTCAGGAAGGTTAAAAGTGAACCAGTCTAAAACTTGTTTTGCCTGGCTCTTGTATCAAGCAAGCATGGTGACCCCAGATACAGTTTCTCAAACCCCATGAACTTTCAAATGATGTTACAAGAAATTCCACTGTGTTTGCAGCTAGGAGAATTTATAGTATTCTTGGAAAGGATTTTTAAACATTGCTGGTCTTCAGAGAAACAACCAAAACCATTTAATTTTCTTTATGCTCTTTGTATTTCCTCTTCGTATTTATTAATGCAGTCTTAATACATGAAATACATTACTCACTGACTTTCTTCAAACACCAGGCATTCTCTTTGCACTATTTTATTTAAACTTCACAAACGACCCAGGAAGAAGGTGTGGTCATGTCTCTGCAGGGAGAAAGTAGAGAGGCAAACGTGAAGCAATGGAGAATCCTCCCCCAAAGTACAGGAGAGCAGATCCGTAGGGCTACAGGCTGAGTCTAACAGCTCTCTGGGTCCTTTCCTAAGTCTCAGCTTACTCAGGTGAGAAAGTCCAGGCATAACTGATATCTGAAAATAGAGATGGTATCTATGAGGTCAGTGTGTCCAAGGCAGTGTGTTATAATGGGGATTGAATTCATGCTCTCATTTCCCCCACAAAGTTAGCAGAATGTGGAGTGATGTCATTCAGCATCAGTACACATCTCAAATCCAAATATAGAGGGATATGAATAGAATAACAGATCATACTGCCTTACTCTGCTTAATACCATCCATATCTTCTAATAATTTTTTTATTGGTCTGATTCCTTTTGGTCCCTGGGCGAACACTCTGGCTTTCATGCCTATGGTTATTTATAGATGTGGCTTATTGGTTTGCCACATAAGACTTTATCCCTAGGGTAAACAACTTCCTTACAGGTGTCAAATAACTTCATCATATTAGGAAGGTATTTTTCTTAATGTAAATACAGAAAGAATTTAGAGGATTAAGAAGAAAAATTATGGTGAATAGAATTTAGTAGTAAAATTTTTAAATGAAAAATCAAATTTGCTTTTGGAAGTTGCATATTAAAATTCTAATTTCAGTAATTTCCTTCAAGATACTGGGATTCATTCACTTATAGATTAATATGACTATAACCTGGAGAAAATCTTTAAGGAAGACTCCTTAAAAATGTACAAACTGAAAAGTTATTTATGTCATACAAATTTAAAATTCTATGATATTTTAAATGTTACATTTTATATAATTGGTCATATATGTTGAGTCACTGAAATAAGCTAACCCATCATCCAATATGTAACCCATATTTTGGTGTGGATTTAATTATCCTCACTGATTCTTGGGTAATAGATCCATGTACAGGTTAGGCCCATGAAGTGTCACAGTGGCAGAAATGTTATTAGCATTGTGCTGAACCTCTCTCAAGACCTTTTACCTAATAAACTTGATAGAGCAACCTGTCAGAGGGCCAGAAGCTAAGAACGGTAGGCATACAGTAAGTGAGATGAGCCAAAAGCCTGCCCCTTTTGGTGGCTCCTTAGCCAAAACCATGGGAACAGCTGTCACAGGAAGGTCACAGCGCAAGGTAACAGGGTATGATATCCAGGAAGCTGTGAAACTAAACCTTGAGCAGATTTAAAACTACTGAAGTAGATTAAAGATCAGAAAGAAAAGGGGTCTTTTTAGATGAGTGGAAGACAGGAGCCTAAAAGTGTTCTTTTATATCTGTTATAACAAAGAAACATTTCATAGAAGTCTCTGAAGCTTTGTAGTGAAACCAAGTGCATTTTAAAACCTCTGCTCATCGTGACATCCTTGGGTAAATTTGGTAGACATGTATTTGAAAGTGAACAAAATGCATTTCAGTGAAGGAGATCATGCTTGTGCATTCTCTGAGATCGCTGAACATGGAGCTTTACACAGCCTGATACCATATCCCAGAGGGACTGAGACACATGATTTATCTTTTACATATAATGACAGTAAAACAGAATGTGTGTCTATACTTTAATTCCTTGGGATACCAGATCACTGAAGCACCATATTTCTTTTCTATTGTATTTAAAAATATTTACCTTTGGTTAGCTCATTGGGCAAAATCATGTGCTCATAAACTGAGCTTGATCCCTGAAACCCACATGTTGGAAGAAAAGAAACAACTCTTATAAGTTCTCCTTTGATTCCTGCCTGTATACCATAGCATGCACACACACATGCACATACACACACACAAACATACCTACATATACTTACACACAGAGACATATGTACCCACACAAATTCACATGCACAAACATGCATACAAAGAAAGACACACACACAAACATATACATACATAAACATGCATATATATGTATGTATACATACACAAACATACATACACACACACCAACATGCATATATATATAAACACACAAACATACATGCATATACATACACACACAAGCATGTATATACACACATATAAGCATACATACACACAAAATTACATACTCACAAACATACACAGAGAGAAACTCAAAACTTTGTCTTAATTATATTATAGTCTTTCCTTTTGAAGGTGAATATAAGTAATTTGATGTTAAAATGTGAAGGAGAAAATAAAAGGTCAGAGACAGGCAGCCCCACACCTTTAATCACAACACTTGGAAGACAGAAGCAAGTAGCTCTATGAGTTTGAGGCCCACTTGTTCTACAAGGTGAGTTCTAGAACAGAGAAATCCAGTCTGGATAAACCAAAGTCATCAACAATAAAACTAAAAACAAAAATTGTAGCCGGGCGTGGTGGTGCACATCTTTAATCCCAGCACTTGGGAGGCAGAGGCAGGCGGATTTCTGAGTTCGAGGCCAGCCTGGTCTACAAAGTGAGTTCCAGGACAGCAGGGGCTAAAGAGAAACCCTGTCTCGAAAAACCAAAAAAGAAAAAAAAAAGAATTGTATCAAAAAGTATAAGTTAGAGAGAAAGAAGAAGTGGAGTTGGATAGGTAGAGAGGTGGGGAGGATTTGAGAGGAGATGAGGAAGAAGAAATCATGATCAGAATATGATATATGAAAAATTTTGTCATATTGACAGTGTATTTTGCCTTATAGAAGCTTTGCAATTTTATGAGGTCCCATTTGTCGATTCTAGATCTTACAGCACAAGACATTGCTGTTCTGTTCAGGAATTTTTCCCCTGTGCCCATATCTTTGAGGCTTTTCCCCACTTTCTCCTCTATAAGTTTCAGTGTCTCTGGTTTTATAAGGACCATCCAGAGACTGCTCCACCCAGGGATCCATCCCATACACAACCACCAAACCCAGACACTATTGCATATGGCAGCAAGATTTAGCTGACAGGACTCTGATATAGCTATCTCTTGTGAGGCCATGCCAGTGCCTGGCAAATACAGAAGTGGATGCTCACAGTCATCTATTGGATGGAGCACAGGGCCCCTAATGAAGGAGCTAGAGAAAGTACCCAAGGAGCTAAAGGGGTCAGCAACCCTATAGGAGGAACAACAATATGAACTAACCAGTACACTCCCCCCCCCCAAGAACTGTGTCTCTAGTTGCATATGTAGCAGAGGATGGCCTAGTCAACCATCAATGGGAGGAGAGTCCCTTGGTATTGCAAAGATCATATGCCCCAGTACAGGAGAATGCCAGGGCCAGGAAAAAGGAGTGGGAGGGTTGGTGAGCAGGGCATGTGGGGAGGGAATAGGAGACTTTCGGGATAGCATTTGAAATGTAAATGAAGAAAATATCTAATAAAAAAACCAAACAAACAAAATATAAAACTAAAAAATAATTTTATTTTCAATAAAACGTGAGACAAATTCTTAGAATTTGTATGTTTAGTTGTTTTTAAATTAACATTATTTTTGTTTGTACGTGGTTATGTATATCTGTGTCTGTGTTTGTATGGAGGGTAGATATATGTGCATGTAATTACAAAGGCCCTCAGAGGTCAAGGATGGGATCCCGTGGAGATGGAGTTACAGGCAATTTTGAGCTGCCCAATATGGGTGCTGGCAGCTAAGCAATGGCAGCAAGCATTCTTAGCTACTTCAGTCACTCTGCAAGCCATATTTCTAATTGTCAGTTTGGTCTCTTCTAAGTACTAAGTACCATTGGATGGGCAAAATCAGTCTACCTACCAGTTAAATAAGTAACTTATTTTGTCAGCAAGGCACCCTGTGAAGCATAAAGACAATCTGTCTTCTTTGTTTTAAATAATATTAATCAAAACATAAAATAAGCTTATCTTTTCCTTCCTTCCTTCCTTCCTTCCTTCCTTCCTTCCTTCCTTCCTTCCTTCCTTCCTTCCNCCTCCCTCCCTCCTTTCTTTCTTTCTTTCTTTCTTTCTTTCTTTCTTTCTTTCTTTCTTTCTTTCTTTCTTTCTTTCTTAGCAATTTTCTAGGCTAAGAAGTCAAGGTCAGGATAGCAATGGTGAACTAACCAGAACCCCCAGAGCTCATGTCTCTAGCTGCATATGTAGCAGAAGATGGCCTAGTCGACCATCATTGGGAAGAGAGGACCCTTGGTCTTGCAGACTTTATATGCCCCAGCACAGGGGAACGCTAGGGCCAAGAAGTGGGAGTGGGTAGTTAGGTGAGCAGGATGGGGGTGGGGGGGTGGGGGAGGATATAGGGGACTTTTGGGATAGCATTTGAAATGTAAATGAAGAAAATATCTAATAAAAAATTGGAAAAAAGTTGTTTGTTAATAGAGTTTATCTTGCATACCATGAAGCCAGCATTGTTTCTTCTCGGTTATAGTGGGACAATCTAATTGTCATAAGACCATTTATTTTAAAGATCTTTTGAGCACTGTTCATATGCTAAATTTCTCAAGTATCTAGTAATTTCTATTTTGAAATTGGATAAATGAAATACATGTACAAAACAGCTATATAGACACCATGCCTATAAAACAGCAACAAAAATAATAATATAAAAATCAAAACAAAGGAACAAACAGTATTATTCTGTTATTTCAAAGGATACTTCCAAGCCATTACAGGGTGGGCAGCCTGTCCTTTCCCACAACTTGCCAAAGGATAGGAACATATATTGAGGAAAATGAACTCTGGCACATATATCCTTAATGCCAGGATAAATGTCTCACTAATCGTCACTGCTTTTTTAATAGAAAAAACTACAAATCTTTCATCATGAAAGAGAAAAAGAAATGACACGTCCAAAGACTTTACTAAGTCTAGCAAAGTATTATACTCTGTTCTCTTGTCTACAGTCACACTGATTCTCTGGCAGTAGTACCGCACAGTACAAAGCTTGATTCTCTGGCAGTAGTACCGCACAGTACAAAGCTTGCTTTTTGTGGAAAGGAGTTTAGTTCTGTATATTGGCAAGTTCAAATATATTGTTTTAGTAACTCTTCTGGCATAATGAGGTATGAAACTAAGAGCAAAGCCAACATCCCTGAGGGCAGCATACCCAGGTTAGTGCATTTCTCACTATTGCTCCTACTCTATGTCCACATGTGCACAGAAAATTCAGGAAAATGTGCAGTCTTTCTGACATTTCCTACCATTTGTATCTCTGTTTAAAACAAATCTCCTCAAGAAGGGGATGAATATGATACTTGCTGATGCCAATAGATTGCTTTCCATCTGGCTTGGTTGTTTGTTTATTGGTGGGGTTGGGAATTGACCACCTCAAGGCCTTATACACTCAAGGCCGGCTTCTGCCCAGAACCAGAATCCTAACTCTGTTCAACCAAGTGTGGTTGAACAGCTGGATCAACAGCTCCAACTTGCTCACTTCAGACTCCTCTTCTCTAGGGCATGAACCCAGATCATTGGCCAGTTATCAGCCTCATCATCTCTCATCTGAAGCTCCAATTCTGGTAGTTGACTGTGAGACACATGCTTGCCTTGTTTCCGAACACACACACCTTCCTCATTTATCTGTCTCTTTTGGTTTTGTTTATCTTTCCTCCCCTACCATATTTGTCACTCCTCCATGAGCTCAGTGGCTAATTTCTCTTAATTTTCTTCATCTTTGAACATTATAGTCACTCAGAGCCTGAAGATCAATATATATATATATATATATATATATATATATATATATATATATATATATATATATATACTCTTATCTCTTTCCTCATCCTAGTTTGATCATTGCCTCTATTGTCTATTATCTATACACTCCTAACAGTCTCCAGATTTAAATTCCATTGAATAAAATTTACCTTGATCTCCAGTTATGCATTCCACTGCTTAACATTACTCCTCCATGTGAATCTCAAGCTTAACATGTCTGAAATGGTTTTTGGTCTCCTTATCCTATATCTGTTTCTCTCATCCCCTTCTCAGTTAAAACCAACTTATATTTGCTTAAACCAAAAGGTGTAAATATTTCTTATTCCTTACATGCTATATACAAAATATTTACTCCATAACTTATCTCTAGGACCATTTCCTATATTCTATCAAACACTCTTTTTCTTGTAGGTCATTTGAAGATTCTCTTCATTCACTTCTAGGTTTTTGTCCTTTTTCCTCTACAGAGGAGGGGGTAGTATCCATTTAGATGTAAGGCAGATAATAATATTGCTCTTCTCAGAAATCCTCAGGTGCATCCCACCTGAGACTGAAAACCGATGTTGTATTGGCTGAGAAGCCCTCCAGTTTCTCTCACCCATACCCTTTACTTGAACCCCATTTTCTTTATTCTCCAGATTTCATGACTGCCCCACTGCTCTTTGAAGAAGTTAGAGGTTCTCGCTTGTGTTAGTCTTCAGTTGCTATTGTAACAAATTGCTATGAACTTAGTGGTTAAGGAAACACAGATTTATTATCTTACAGTTTTGTAGGTCAAAAGTCAATCTCTGATCTCACAGGGCAGAAGTCAAGGTGTTAGGAAGGCTGTGTTTTTTCTTTTCTTTTCTTTTTTTCCTTCTTCTTTTTTTATCTTAGAGGATCTAGAGAAGAATCCGTTTCCTTGTTTATCCAACTCTGAAGGCCACCCACATACATTGGCTTGTGGGAACTTTCCTCTACCTTCAAAGTATAAAACTGCATCTGTATGACCTCTCTGCTATATACCTCCCCCTGGTCCTCGCTGGAGAAGATGTATTGATTCTAATGAACCACAAGCCTACAATGTTCTCCAATGAAAATTCTCCACATTTTAAGACTGAAAATTTTAGGCATATCCAAAACGTTCCTTTGCTATCTAAGGTAACATATTTAGTGCTTTAAGGATCATTCTGTGTGCTGTTTCATGGAGTTCTATCTTGAAGAGTCATTCCTTTAGACACTCACTTAATGCCTAGTCACTAAGGCCATTCCTGACATCCCAGAACTACCACCATCACCACAACATATGTTCCATTGTATCCCTGCTTCATTTTTAAAGTAGTGACAATACTTTCTTACTTTCTCCTTTTGCATAAAGTCTGTGTTAAAGCTTGGCTAAATCTTTATTTCGCTAAAACATTGTTCTGTTGCAATCCTGGAAGCCAAGAATGCCAGCAGGATTTCTAGTTTCTGGTCCGTTTTTGTTTCTTTTCTTAATTGAACATCTTTCCCTGGAACCTATCTGTGATAATATGAAACAAATGGAGAATTACCTGGACATCTCCTGGGATTCCAACTGGACTGACTCAGTATCTCTTTCTTGGTCACCACATTTTCTTTTGTAACTTCTATTAAAATCCATGGACTGGCAGTTAAATGATACCTTGTTTCCTGGAATCCACTCCTCTAATGAATGAACTTTGCATTCTTTCTTTCTCTAAGCTCCTTACCATAAAATCTCTTTCTAAAACTGACTTTTCTGTTGCCTGTGAATTTCATTCTTTGGATTTTAGTGACAAGAAAATAAAACTACTGTCACAAGGAAGATGTCATGGGTTTCGAAAATCCAAACTCCCATGTTAAAATTCAACTTAGAAGAGAGACAAAAACTTCATCACTCTCAAAGACACCCCATGTTTTCCCATATCAATATTTTTAAGTTCCTCTATGTTATAGCTTGTACCAGTCTTTCCTCTGTATGATTAAATAATATTCCCCTTATGGAGCTCACAAATTTTCTTTGTTCATTCATGTGTTTCCATTTTGCAGACACTATGAATGGTTTTACTTCGAATTATATGGTGCCACTTTGATATAAAGAAATAATTGCTCCAGAATCTTATGATTTCATAACAGAAAGAGGCCCATATAGGTTTTGTAGTTGAAAAGAAGACGATTACTGATGCCAAACTTTATGTAATTTACTTAAGAAAATCAACTTGTTAATACTGGTTTCCCAATCCTTTAATTCATTCCAAGTCTAAAATCAGATATTGGAACGTATGATAATGAAAACACAGACACTTGTTTCTTATTTTGGGAGAAACTAATGCTTCATGAGAACAAAAAGAATATGTCATCATAACAGCAGTTGTTAATTATTAATTGAGATAAACACCATGTCCTTGTGTGTAAAGGCTCTAAAATATAAATTTAAGAGATAAATTAGTTCAACAAAATAATATGAGCTCTTGAAAGTTCTTTGTGCTAATCTTCGTGTCCTTAAATGCTCCAGAAATTAAATATACAGTACTTTTTTTACAGGCACTAGCCTCAGTTTTTATTTTCCTAAAATGAAAATCACACTCCAGAAGTATGGCATACATATCCATGGTTGTTAATTCTCTTTATGGTAAACATATTTAGTTGTCTTTACAGCATTTATTTCGTAGTCCTATGCAGACTATCCACTAGTTTTCATCCATGCCTATACATTAAAAACTGATGTCCTTTAATATATACAAATATGTTCAGGCTAAATCCAGAACTACTGAACCAAAATCAGAAGAGTAAACCCAGGCTTCTTTATTTATGTAAAAATCACAAGATGTCATTAGGTTTAAGTGGTAAAGAAGCAACCCACTGGTAAGTACCTAGCTTAATTTTCAACAAGTCTTGTTTGGAGAAGCCATGCACCATGCAGTCTTCAGTTTCAGTAGAAATGAGGTGGACCAGGAGTTTATATCACATATATGTTTTCAGGTGGTCCTGATGCTGGCCAATCAGGATGACAATTTTTGAATAATTGATCTACCTTGTCCTTTGCATTCAGTAAAGTCACCATAAATCTCCATACCAACAGCTTTAAAATTCATGTGTTTGAGAGAATTTGCTTTAGCCCATTATTTTCAATGACTGGGCCTTTAAGTCATATATTCAGTCCAAAATGTTACTCCTATAGAGCCTGAGTCAAATTCCTTATTCTTGAGTCTCAATTTTTTCATCTGACTACTGGAACTAGGTAAACTATTTTGCTAAATGATTAAATTTGAGGGGTCAGAGTAATGGCTTGGCAGGTGAGAGTGCTGGTGGTTCTTACAGAGAACCAGATAGAGTTCAGTTCCCAGAAGCCACATGCAGGTAAGGAAAGAAGGCTCATAGTTACCTGTCACTCAAACTCAATGGGATCTTTGTCTGTCTCTGTCTGTCTGTCTGTCTGTCTGTCTGTCTGTCCCCCAACTCTATCACATACAAATAGATGTGAATACTTTTAATTAAATTTGGTAACGTATATAAACCAATTGACATACAATAAGTATAATATAATTATTAACTTTTGGGGGGTTAACAATCACGTTTTAATTTTCAACTCTTAGAACTCTGCATTTGTGTAATTCTCTGTCAAGTGTTCTGCTTCTTATTGGAATGAC
>LR751208.1:67467-183127 GCA_902729485.2 Mus minutoides | reverse complement strand
TCCCCCAACTCTATCACATACAAATAGATGTGAATACTTTTAATTAAATTTGGTAACGTATATAAACCAATTGACATACAATAAGTATAATATAATTATTAACTTTTGGGGGGTTAACAATCACGTTTTAATTTTCAACTCTTAGAACTCTGCATTTGTGTAATTCTCTGTCAAGTGTTCTGCTTCTTATTGGAATGACAAATAGGGTAATATACACTAAAACCAGAAAGAACTAATTTGGGACTCTAAAAAAGCAGATTCTATTACAGAACTGATTGAAGGTTTGTATATATGTTGTGATGATGGCCTGAAATTGAGAAACAGTGAGTCTCTACAGTGCCTGGAATTCTTCAATGTTCTTTCATCTCTAAAATGGCAGCAATAACATAACCTACATATTGGGGTGTTGTGATGATCGTAACTGATGTGGTTTGGCTGGAACATTGCGTAGCACAGTTCTTGATATATTTTAGGTACTCAGTAAATGTTAGCTCTTGTTAAGCCAAGGCTAATTGGTTCATAACTGGTTCTTTAAATATTAACTTTCTTCCTCCTGTTTTGAACTGATGTGTTTTTATGGCTTTCTGAAGGGGTTGAGTTAGGAATGTCAGTTCTCCAAAGGAACTGAAGCTCTTGAGAAGAAATTTATTTACTATTCCCCTAACACTCTTCCAAATGCAAGACCATGGAGGAGTGAAGGCTTATCATAGATACTAAATAACATACTATTCTTCCTATTTCCATGTGCAGGGGAAGAGTGACTGGTGTTCGGTCTGTTATTCATTTTGATTCCAGACCTTCAGGTGGGCATTTCTATTGGCATACAATACTGAAGATACAGCTGCTGCCGCCAGTTTCTGCAATGGCTTCCCTATATGAAGCCTAGGGGAGTTCTTCCTCTGTTCTCTGCCAAGATAAATGGATGAACCTGTTTCAGAAGAATTGTTTGTTTTGCTGAAGCTATTACAGAATGAAAAGGATCTTCAGACACTCTGGACCTAATGCAAATTCATCTTAAGAAACTTCCTGACAATATTATTTTCCATAGACATATTGACAGAAGATGTTGTGCCATTTATTTTGTAACAGGAGAACTAAGTGGTATTGCCCAACATGTAGCCCACAATCCAGTAGGAATCCCAATGTTGGATAGGTTATTCCTGCACAGATATTCATTTTAATATTCTGTGTTTACTTTAACATATGCTTGGGAAAAGTGTTTTATTTTCCAACTGCTGTTGCTTAGGATAAATCTAAGAAAGCTAAAGGCTTAAATTTCAAGGTAGCTAGGAATGCAACATGAGAATGGGGATAGCAAACAGAAAGTTAGTATGAGATTTAGGGAGCATTTTGCAAAATATGTAGGTTTGGCATCCCTGAAGTATGTATGTCACAAGATGATAGAAGATAATGTCAACCAAAACATGGCCACAATGATCTTTCCTCATTTCCACTCATTTCAGGTTGCTGTTTAGCCTATTCTTCAATTGCCTAAATTCTTCTTTTTAATACTATTAAAATTTTACTATTTTAAAGAAAATGTCAAGGGGAATGAACCGCGTCATGTAGTTGGGAGAAAAGGAAGCAGTAACTTTTCAGAGTTAAAGGGTATTATGATTAGGATTACCACAAAATGGTCTAATGTTTGCCAGGCATTATTTGAACTAAGAATCTGATTAAGGCAATCATAGATTTAAATACTGGAATTTATTTCCTAATTTAATTGCCAAATTCCTAATCGGATTAGAGCCTGGGGTGGTGGTGGAGCACAAAACTGACATGTGGGGCAGGGTGGGGGGGGGGAGTTGATAAAATAAAACAAGGTTTCCTTTGCTGTGTTTATGCCCTGTCACAGCGCATGGTTTTTTCTAAGATTAATATTAAAACGTTTCCTTTCATTGTCATTGTGTCAGAGGCAAACATTATCTCCCAGGAAACAGAGTGAAATAATATATGCCCCAAGTCCAGACATAAAAGACGATTTCGCAAATAAAGTCATTTGGTTGAATTGGCTGCAAATGAGTTGGATGACAAGTCATGGTGGTCAAGCTCTGAATGACATCCTCATTGCTCCCATGGGCTCTCTGAGGATCCAGTTCTTCCTTGCAAATGTGAGATTCCTTGCCTTGTTTGTCTTAACCAGTTGCTTCTCTGACCTCAGTACTTAGAGCAAAACATTCTCCCTAAGTTGTTCCCAAGTTGTTTCATCCATTCAACAAATATTTATTCAGCACCTATTGTGTGCCAGGCCCTCACTGTTCCAGGTGAAGGGGATGGAACAGTGAGGAAGAACATTAAAGCCACTGCCCTCAAAGAAAGCAGAGCTGTTTACACAAGCTAATATTGTGGATGTGACCATCCTTTTCATTCCAAAATGTGCTTCTTAAATTTGTGATTTTTTTTTTAAGAGGTTCAGAAATGATCTTCAATGTTTAAGAGGATGAAATGATAGGGAACGGAATTAGATAAACATAGTCATAAAATTCAATTAAACAAGGTCAAAAGTAGGACGAATGTTGAACACAAGAGAGAAAACACATGGAGAAAACCAGGAATCACCATTTACCTTTATAGCCTTTCATCATTGAGCTCAGTCAGTACTTTACACTCATTGTATTATCGATTCTTCACTGTGTCTCCACATACGTTATGTTATTATCACTACCTTTATGTTACAGATGAGAAGGCTCAGTTTAAAAGAACTATTTGGTATAATGTCATCCAACTTGCAATAGCTCAGACAGGAACCAATAAAAATCCAAACCAAAATGAAAACAGCCTTTTATGTTCAACCTGGTCCAAAATGTGATCACCTATCCAGGCAAGAAAGAACAAGACAGTTGAGACAGTGCTGCACTGGAAGTAAGTCTAGGTGAGCAGAGGATGGAAGTGAGGTTCAAAGAGAAGGAGAAGAGTATTAACAGAATTAACATATCTGTTTCCAAATTATTTCAAACCTGAGCTTACAGATGATGGAGAACATTTTCCTCTGAACATAACTCATATACCATCTTTATCAACAGCTGTGGTTATTTGCAAGAGACCCTCTAAAAGTACATGTTGACATTCTCTCAAAGAAACAGGGAATGGGTTATTAGACTCTTTCCTGTATGTTGTCTGGTGATATACACAGAGGAATCATTTCAAGCTTTAGGGATGTCTAACCTATATTTTTTGCAAAATATTCCCTAAGTATTCCCAATATTTCCTCCCAGCAGTATGTAATTCTTCTCAAGTTGTTCATGATCCTATGGTCAATGGAGTTTATAATGTGTAGACTGAAAGGACACTCTGTCTATGTGGCAAGACGGAGCTGTCAAAGATGTTGGCGTGAGTACTTTTTTCAGTGATAGAGATATAATGGGGACTACTCACCCTCTTATAAGTAGCTCGATAGTCAATCTCTGGCAGGAGACTCAATAAACTAATTATGACAAGATAAATTTGGTAAAGTCATTAGTTCTCTCTCTCTCTCTCTCTCTCTCTCTCTCTCATGCCTCATGTGAGTTAAGCAGACATTACTCCTATCTCTCTACAGAAATTTGTGTGTAGTACTTGTGAATGAAAGATGTTTCACTTAAGGCTGAGTAGAAGTCACTTTCATCTCAAGATCAAAATGGACAGAAAGTCCAAAGTCATTAAGTGCTAGATGAGTGGCTATGGTTGGGTGCAATATTAGTTACTTGTTACTGTGATAAAACACATGACCTGGAGCAACATAAGGAAGGATGGTTCATTTTTACATGTGTTTTCACAAAAAGTCCAGGTTAGCGGGAGAGGCTTTAAAACCTCATGTGCAAACACCAACAAAGAGTGAACTAGAAGTGGGACAAGACCATCAACATCTGCCACCAGGGCCACACTACCTTCCCTAAATAGCATCACCAATGAATGACTATGTATTTAGATACCTGAGCCTATGGGGATGTCTCATTCAAACCACCACAATCATTATTTATCAGCTTTTATTTTTTTAAAGACCCTGATACCATGGTTATTCATGACCCACAGAAGGAAATTTTCAGACTTTCCTAAAAAACAGTTTTGTTTTGAGAACATGTGAAATATTCTTTCTAAAGTTGGAAAAGTTTGAGTTACAGAGAGAGAGGTATTCTTTTCTCTTATCTAGGCAAGTATACCCCCACAGAGAAAAACAGAAAGAGAAGGTGATTTTGCAAATGAACTATGTATAATTTTGCCCTAATAAAATTTCTTCTTAATGGGTGCCCAAATGGTAGTCTGTCTCTATTCTAGTGTACAGGAATTGCTGGTGTCTGCATTTCTGCTCCATTAAAGCTCATTTCTGTTTTCCCTGCTAGGTGTACATAGAGCACCTCCACTATATAAATGACAAGTGATCACACGTCAGAAGGTAATTCTAAGATGCTTGTTGAGTGCCTTTCCATCTTGTTCCATGTCCATACATGGCCAGAACTTTTAGGTATTACTTTGCTACCACATCTGGCATTCCTTAGTACCCAAGTGATGTTCCTATGCCTTCCGTTTTCAGCATTGAAATTTAAAGTGAATTTGCCTTTAGTCTGCTGTATGGTACTTACCCAATGTCTACTCTGTGACAAGAAAATGAGTTAGGCATCAATAAGAAAGTCATATTCCCTGCATTCAGAACACTGACCTATTTGTTCACAGTAATAGTCCATATAATTCAAAAGTTGTTCCCATGTAGAAAATAAGGACCAATGGCTCTTTTATCCACAAAAAATACCATCTTACCCCAATTGTCCCCTTGTCTTGTCGTCCCGTGGTCACGTAGTAACAAGTCCCTCTCCTTTGACCCTATTTCCATGTACCATTTCCAAACCTCTCTTACTCTACATCTCCATTTCTGGATCTTTGCCTGAGTTTTTTAATCCTCCCATCCCTTTGTAGATCAAACTCTGCCTTAGCTCTTTCTAGCTTCATTTACTGTGGTTAAAAATTAACTTCTCAAGCAAGACCTTCACTAATTACTAGGAATTTCTTCCACAGATGGCAGTTCTATATCTAAGCAGTAGCTTTCTCCTCTGCCTGTGACTCCAGCCCTAGCTCATCTTTTTTCAGCGTCTACAGCTTTCAGCCATGTTTCTCAATTAGCCTTAGCAACTTCCCATGTAGCCATGACATTCTGCTAGTTACCAGGAAGTACTGTGCATCGTCTTCTGGATCAGCTTTGTGTAGTATCTTCATCTGCTGTGGATGATCTTACCACTTAAGGATGACAGAAGGGCTGTGAGTGATCTGAGGTGGGACTAATTACTCATTATGGACTGAATAGCCTGTGTCCCTGTTGGTGAGCAGATGGGACAACAATACCAGTGTGTTCTGATTTAGTATTAAGCCTATTTGGGACAATCATAACATGAATCTATTAGACTGGTGTTGAGAATAGATGCCTGCTGTTCCTGCATCCTGAACTCAAAGAAACAGCTTCTACTTGAGGCCTAATCTAGAAGCATTCTTGTAAGTAATGTACTTCACTGAGAAACGTGTGACTAAGATGACTTAAAGATGAAATTCTTGCTCTACCATATAAATAGTCACAGGTCTTTGTTAGTTAACCCTTATATGACCTAATTTTCTCATATGCAAGATGATACAATAACATACCATTGTGCAGGTTCAAAATCATTAAATAAAAAACATATGTTTAAATTATTTTTAAACAATTTAAAATTATTTATTTTAAATAATATGTATTAATATTGTACTATTGTTTTAAGTCATCTCATTCTTTAGGGTAAGTTTAGATTTATTGTACTCTCTTACTCTTAGAGGTTCTAGAAAAATTTACCTAGCAAACACAGAGGATGTGGACAGTCTTGTAGTTTCCAGATCACCAGAGAAATGCATCAGTTATGTAATCAGTTATTCCATGTGTTCCTTCGCTAACCCTTCACTCTTTTAAATAAAGCATCCAGTAAGTGCTGAGGAATCAAGGGTAAGAAGAGCATTTTAGCTGCTCAGAGGTCGAAGGAGCAAGAAACAAAATAAGTGAGTCAAATAAGCAATGAGAAGCACAAGACAGTGAGAGATATGAAGATGAGGTTATGGACACTTTTTATACTTTATTGAAATCAGGAAAACTTCACAAAGAAAGTAAAAAAGCCTGATTCTTGGGGCACAGTTAGTGTCATTAAGTTCGAATTTTACAGGGGTCCCTGTTCTCAATGGAAATTCCAGCATTTACAGGACTGTGTGTAGATATGACTCACAGCGTGTATGCCATTATTCCAGGTTTCAAACCTAGCCTATCACAGTCTTTACTTTAATGCGATTGTCTCTTTAGAATGATAAAAAAGCCTGGAGGTGAGGGGGGGAGAAATTGTAATGATTTGTTCTTTCAATCACTCTCCAAGTTGCACAGTACTTCTCAAGAGCTAGAGACAACTGTCACCCTTGGTCAGATCCATGGCCCCTAAGCATGTTAACCTCAGTGAGTGGGGAACTCCCCCAAACCCTCCACTGCCCTGCAACTGGAGCTTCAGAAAAGGGTTTATAGACATCTTTGTGTTTATTATCTGCTTGTGTCTAATCTGTGGATATTTTATCTAGGTTGATACTAGCACTTACAGTACTATGGATTTCGTTTTTCTGGCAAAAACCTTGAATCATTTTTGTTTTTTCTTGGACACCTTCAACCCTTTTAGACTTGCTTCAGCTTACCTCTTCCTAGATATCCATGCTTCCCCGTGGAAACTGCAATTCCTCTTTATTTGTTCAGATTGCAAAGTTCACATAGACAGCAGGTTCTGACACACAGAGAACAGACTTCCAACCGTCATGGCCATTTGGAAACACAGTGGCGCTGTAATAGAGACCTTACCACTCCTCCATTAACTCCCTGCCAGTTTTCAGCTGCATTTAGTTTTTAACAAAGCATTTAGTTTTAAACAATAGGTGTTGTTTTTGGACACTCGTCTCTGTGTGGATGATTTTTTTTTTCAATATAAGCATTGCTGGAAAGCAATGCTTTCTCAATCTGCTTCATCCTTGTGGTTGTATAGGGGATGCCCATCACTGGGGGGGGGGGGGGCTGCAGAGAAGCAATTACATCATATCTGTGCTGGGGAAATAGTTCAGTATATAGAATGTCTGCCTAGCTTACAGGAAGCCTTGGGTTCAATTCTCAGCCCTACACATACATTAGGTGTGTTGATACAGGAGTAGCAGGTAGAAGCATAAATATCAGAAGTTTATGGTCATCCTGGCTACATGAGTTACTTTTTAAAAATGAATAGGTAAACTAGATAATTCTCTTTCCTGGGTACCATCAAGCAGCCCGCTTTGAGTGTCTACCTTTTAAGATTTTTTTTTTTTTTCCTTTCAGAGGTTGTCAAAGACAGGTTCAGAGCCCAAAGAGTTAAACATAATAACTGTGTCTTGGGATGGTTGCCACGATTAAATGACATAATACATAAAGAGTTCTTAAGGTGAGGTGATAAATAGCAAACTCTCAAGTGGCATTATCGATGCCTAAGAGCAATCTTTCCTATGACTTTTGTATGTAATAAGGCAAGTCTCTTGGTGGGTCGGAGAACTTTGCTCCTATGTTCAGCATAATGTATCAGTCTGCTCAGAAGCGTGTTATATGGTGTGGAAAGGACCAATGAATCTCATCACTGTTCGTTTACCATAAGCAAACCACCGCCTCTCTGGAGTAAGTTTTGACCTCTGCTTTCCTTCCTAAAGATGCGTCTGTAGCCACCACTGCCCTTACCCACTGCACTGCCCCCATTCCAGGTCTTAAGAGTCATGCTGTGGCTTCTGTTTGTACACACGCCTCAGAGCAGAGGCTCTTTCCCTTCCAAAGCCCACAAAGTTCCTAATGAAAATCCTGCGTGTACACACATCCGGTACACACATATCCTGATTCCATCCTAAACTCCGTAATCATCTCCTGGTCTTTGCGTGCCTTTGTGTTATTCAAACATTTATATTCTGTGCTTAGGGAAAGCACCTTCCGATCATATGGCTTTCTTTCTTAATAAAACCACAGAGGTTTCTCTTGTATAAGCCATTGGCACACCTGATACATGCTTGTTCTCAGATGGTTTGCCTCTGTAGCCACAGAGGATTTGTGTGGAATTTCCATACCAGGGTTAAAGGCAGCCATAGCAATGCCAGAGGTTCTTGTGAAATATATGATTAGCATGTACCACAGGAATTAATAATTCTCAGGCCACTGTCTTAAACTGTAACCACATTGTTGTTGTAGGGAAGTTGCTCAATTTATACTCACAGAATGTGAACAGCTGCATTCTGACCAAGAAACCAGCTTCATTTAAAATCCATATCCCAAAAGGTGCTTTCAAAATACTACTTAGCATGCACGTGATATGTTGCTTTGAGTGACAAATTATGGTAATTTTCTTGATAATTTGATCCTTTGATTCTTTTCTTCTCCTTAAAGCCTAGGTAAACACAAAGAGAGAATGCCATTTCTAAAAATAGTTTTTAAATGTCTTTTCTGGAGTAAATTTTTTTAATTTAATAATTTTATAAAATTATAAAAATAATCCATTGGAGATTGTGCCAAATTAGGGTTCCTCAATTAAACAGTAACTTTGAAAACATACTTCTAGCTTGCTAGATTTTAGTAGGTCAGCAAGCACACCCAAACGTATTAAGGTGGACTGCTCTGTTTATTGATTTTCCGTGCATCTGCTAAGGACTCAAGGCAATTGTCTGCGGAAGGGGGCGGGAGGCCCATACATGATCGAGGTCATGCGCATCTAGCCAATTTGTAAGCCGATCCGCCGCCCAAAGCCATCAGCAATCCTTAGCATAGGGGCACACTCATGCATTCCTGTCAAGTCATCTTGTGAAGGCTGCCTGCTTCCAGCTTGGCTTGGATGTGCAACCTTAATAAAACTCACTGAGGTCTGGGAGAAAATAGCAGATCTGCTGCAGATAGGGTAGAGGAAAGGGGCTAGAATATGTACTCGCAGCTGACGCGGGCAGGCTCCACGCTGAACGGTTACACAGAGAGGAAACAATAAATCTAAGCTACTATTGCAATAAATATCTCAAGTTTTAACGAAGGAAACTATCATTACAGTTAAAAATTTTTTTTTAAAGTAACGCTTTTTTTTTTTAAGAACAAAGCTAACAAATGGCTAGTTTTTTGTGGATCTTCTTCAACCGCTTTCTTTAACGGGGAGAGAGTCAAACAAGCAGTGTTACCTGAAATAAAGAACTAGTTTAAAGGCCAGAAGAGAAGAGCGAGCTTTGCAGGAGGCACGGAAGGCGAGCGCTGGCAGTACAATGACAGTTTTCCTTTCCTTTGCATTCTTCGCTGCCATTCTGACTCACATAGGGTGCAGCAACCAGCGCCGAAACCCAGAAAACGGAGGGAGAAGATATAACCGGATTCAACATGGGCAGTGTGCCTACACTTTCATTCTTCCAGAACACGACGGGAACTGCCGTGAGAGTGCGACAGAGCAGTACAACACCAACGCTCTGCAAAGGGATGCTCCACACGTGGAGCCGGATTTCTCTTCCCAGAAACTTCAGCATCTGGAGCATGTGATGGAAAATTATACTCAGTGGCTGCAAAAAGTAAGTGATCGCTTTCGGTTTCTAATTGCTCTGAGCTTTTCCCTTCCCTCTCTGCAGGGAGCTCAGAGTTCCGTAGGGGGCATTTGTGTTTACCTTTTTTGCTCCTGGGGGCAGTGTTTGCAAAAGAAAAAAAGGCTCCCTCTCTGGACTCAACTTCCTGGGTAAGCCAAGGGTTCTGGGCTTGTGGGAACCTCTGATCCTGTGGCTTCCTAAATGTGCGTCTAGCATTAGGGAATTTTATGCCAACCCTGTTGTTTTCTAAAGTTTATCTTAGGCATTCTGACTGTCAAAGTCCAACTTTGAAAAAGTAAGCGCTCACTTCTCGGGCAAGGTGGTTTGAAAGGAAATCATAATGGTGATATTAACAGAGGTTCAAATGGAATGTACAGCAAGGAGTTTTNGTGGCTTCCTAAATGTGCGTCTAGCATTAGGGAATTTTATGCCAACCCTGTTGTTTTCTAAAGTTTATCTTAGGCATTCTGACTGTCAAAGTCCAACTTTGAAAAAGTAAGCGCTCACTTCTCGGGCAAGGTGGTTTGAAAGGAAATCATAATGGTGATATTAACAGAGGTTCAAATGGAATGTACAGCAAGGAGTTTTGTGAGTTGCCATGGGAAATCTTCATAAAATGCTTACCCCCACCAACTTTTAATAAAAGTATGAAATGAGAATAATTATAAAGTTCCCATATTGTATTCGTTTAGAAAGATTGTGTTTGTAAGTTAAAGGAACTTAACTTCACAAGTGGTATATGAGGACTGACATCTGAAATCAAGAAAATAGCTTCTGATGGGAAAATTGTAAGAAAGGGGTTTTGCCCACATTGAGGGTAGAAACTGAGTCCATGGAATCTCCTGCATGCACCTGCAGATGGGGCTGAACACAAGAAGGCTGTGCTAATTCTTGACAAGTCCGGGATTCCTGGGTTAGGGACAGAGACAGTGCAATCTGGGAGCCCCAGTCTCCCGGGAAACTTTAATGCTGAGTGCATATTTGATCCCAATTTATAGAAGTCACATTGATCTCTTGTGGGTTTATTTTTTCATAACCCATAGAATATTTTGTAGTTGCTGTTGCTAAGACTGCCTTTTCCATGGTGAGCTCTTGTTTCCGCTCATTCTCTAATCGCTGTTTAGCTATGTAACAGGTAAGTCCACGTTTCTAGAGCCATGACAGCATTTGTAAACGCTTCTCTTCCAGGGTGTGTGCCTCCATGTGAGCAGAAGGATCATGAGTGGGCTGCTGGTACCACAGCAGACCCTGTGAGAGTCTAAGTGATGGGAAAAGACCAACTTCTGTTCTGTGTGGTCCCAGTCACTTACTTAGCTCTGCCCACTGCTGACTCATCTCTGGTGGTAGCTCTTCTCCTTTTGTCCACTAGGGACTGAACTAGGCTCACAGTTATTTCTTTCAGCGTGTGACCAGGAACTCTGGAGTTCCAAGACTTGGAGCTGCAGCTTCCTGCTACAGATCACAGGCGAAAAGTTAAGACTGCGGCACAAAACATATGCAACAGTCTTTGAGGATGATAGGCACTTTTTCCAGCACTATTCATAGAATTAGTTTATAATAGAACATCTGGTGTTTCTATGGCTGCATTTCAGTGAATAAATGGCTTTGGATTAATAGTTTGTTATTATGCTCAATATCCCATCTACAGTGTTTTCAATGAGAACTAAATCATGATCAATCTGGGTGCTTTGAGGAGGGCATTGTAGTTCTAAATCATGAATGAGCTATTCTAGCAAAAATGTAATGTTTTGTTTGCTTTAAGCATACAACCAAAATCCACACAGTGATGCATATTTTCTGTTGTTGTTCTGCAATGACAGGGCAAGTACACAGTTCTGCTGGGCTTACATCATGCACACATTTGATATGTTAATTTTTTTTCATGAAATAAATTTGACTCTCATTGGCTTTGTTCTTAGTCAGAGATTATGGCATAGTTTTCAACTTATAGCCAAGCATAAGTATTAAAATGTTTCTTGGTTATATCAATCCTCACAAGAATAAATCGAGCTGAATAAGGTTGAAGTGGCCCAGTTGGTATGAGTCAGAGAAGTTGGCTTGACTATTGTCTGCTTGGATTTGCATATCTTTTGTCATTGTTAATGTGATTGGTTGGAGGATGGAGTAACCAAATAAATGCATTCATCAAAGAACTTGGTAAAGACTCTCATAAATTTCCCTTAATTAGTGTTTTCTCCAACTCAAACTTCATGTAATATGTTTGTTTTGAACTCATATGCACATTTTTTACTGTAATTACTCAGAAGACAATACTTAGAATTCACGCATTTCAATTTTTATTCTAAGTAGTTGCTATAAGTTAAGAAGTAATGTTGTGCAGGAACTAATGCAAACAGTGTAGATACATCAAATTAGTTCAGCCATTTATTCAACAAAATTATTCATCAAAGCATGATGATAGGTGTCAGGAAGGCTCCTGATGCAGAAAAAAAAAATGTGTTACCAAAGCAATAGGAATCCAGACTATTAGTGTGATAATCTGTTCATATCCTTAAACACTGGTAAAGTTGATTTTTAAAAATGTCCATTGTTAGATACTGGCCATCCCACAAAATACTTTATAAGACTCTCAACTTGCATTTCTCAACTTTTGTAGCTTTACAATGAACAAGCAAGTTATGCAAGAGAACTGTTATGGCGTGGCTCTCTTGACATAAGGGGCTTAATTTAAGCAGGTCCATTTCCATGATTATTCCTTTGTTAATGTGATGTAGGATGATAGCACTTGGCAGAAAGAGAGCTGTGTAATTATATATTTAACATCACAGTAGATGTTTGCATTTGAGGCTCCTATATTATTTGTGGCTCTTATATTATAAAGCTCTTTTTGGAAATATTTTCAGTGGTACCAGATGAATGAGAGTGACCACATCTTGGTAACTAACAGGGAATAGAAATGGATGTTAGGTTTTTGCCATTTTCTATTTTCCGGGGGTGGGGGTGGGGAGTTTAAAAATGCCCCTCCTCTCCTGTGGAGGTTAGAGGACAAGAGTCAGTTTTCTCCTTTTTGTTACATGGGTTTCAGAGATCAAGCTTGGGTCTTCAGGTTTGGTGGCAAGCATCTTCACCTCTGAGCCATCTCATTGGCTGCTTTTGAAATTTGTTGTTGCTGTTGCTGCTGCTGTTGATTTGTAGTTTTTTGTGTTTGTTTGTTTTTGTTTGTTTGTTTTTGTTTTTAAGACAAGGTCTTATTCTGTACCCCAAGGCAGCACTTGGAACTCACTATGTAAGTGTAGTCCGGGGTCTCCTCAAACCTGTCGCTTATCAACCCTCTTGCCTCAAAACCCTAAATGCCAGGGTTATAGAAGGTTTGATTGTCACTACTGCTATTATTAGTAGTATTGTTATTATTATTATTATTATTATTATTATTATTATTGTTGTTGTTGTTGTTGTTGCATATGTTGCATACATGTGAGCATAGATGTGTGTGGACATGTGTGGAGTTCAGACAACATCTGGAAGTATCCTCTCAGGATCTCTATTTACCACTTTTAAGAAAGGGTCTCTTGTGGGCCTGGAGCTCACCAGTTAAGCTAATCTGGCTAGCCATCTTTTCTTCCACAGAACCTGGGAAGTTGTGCTATTACAGACTCACTACAAGCGTATGGACACTATTATTTCTTTTGGTAGATCTCAGAGTTTAGGGCCAAGGCATGTCCTTTTCCTGGAAACTGCAGGCCGCCTTCATCCCTTGTATTCCACCATTTCACATGGACCCTCTTCTTCATAGTGCTCATTCCATATGTAATTACTGGTTTATGTAATTTAAAACGATTAAAAAAAAAACATGTTACTTTCTCCCTTAAAATCTTCCCATAGCTCCCTATTATGTAGGAATGAAATCCCAATTGCTCACACAAAGCCCCTCCCCATCCTCCCTGGACCAGCTCTCTGGCCTCCTCATTGTTACCTTCAAAGGACATTCCAGACACTCAAATGGCATGGCCTTTCTTGTGATTTCTCCAAGACACAATCTCCTTCCTGCTCCAGGCACTTACAAGCTATTTACTCAGTGTGGAAAATTGGTCTTCAGCAATTAACCTGGATGCATCTGTCTGTCTTTCTTAGGTCTTCCCTCCTTCAGAAGTTTTCTCTGAACCACCTTCTCCTCCTCAGACTGTTGAGAGACCTGCTAATGTGTTACACTGCCCTATTTTATAGTTTTTTAAAAGTAAAATATAATTATACCATTTTTACCTTAGATTTCCTCTCTCTAATCCTTTCTGTATATACCCTTGAATATTTTTTGAATTCATGACCTCTTTGTTTTTAATAGTTTAATTCCTAAGTACATAAGTACCACATGCTCAGTCTGTTTATAATTTGATTAATAGGTAAATGATTCTTGGTATTAGATAATCAACTGGAAGGCTCTTTCCTGAGGAAGACTTGCTCACACTCTCAGCATTCCTTAGGTGCCTGTAACTGACTCTCTAGTGTTGGAGCCCCGAGATGTTTCTTCTTTCCATTGTTAGTATGTCTATTGATATCATCCTTGTTCAGGTGTTTTGGTCTTGTATAAGGACAAATTATAAGGAACCTTTTATGGGTGTAGCAAGTCTGACATTTCTAGGAGACACATTCTCACATCAAATGTCCTGCTCTTCTGGTTCTTGTATTCTTTCCACATCTCCTCTCCTCCTAGTTCAGGAATTGCACTGTAGATATGTTTGGGGGCTGGACATTGCACGATCACCTTTCCCTACATTTGGATCAGTTATAGTTTTCTGTAATGGTCTCCATTTGCTACAAAGAGACATTTCTTGATGAGGGGTAAGACCTACTCTTATCTGTGGGTATAAGGATGAATTTTTAGGTTATAGTTAGGTATTATGCTTCTTTAATAAAGTGGTGTGTGTAAATTCTCTCCCAAGTTCCCCAATGTCCCCAGCCTTTGATAATCCTCCATGCCCGGCTAGCTTTCCAGTACTAGGCCTGATTCTTCCCTTGTTGAGTTGGTCTTAAGTCTAGTTTGGGAGCTCTTGGTTACTGCCAAGACTGGGTACCACTGTTACACACTTAGGGTTATTGTGCTATGATGGTTTTTGTGGTTCATAGATGTCATAGCTGGGTAGGACTATTGGTTGCTTCTCTCCCTTGGAAGCTTGCATGGTACATTATGGAACATGAAGGCTGATCTTTAGGGAGGAGAATTTCAGGACACAACCAACTCAGATCCATGGGCTTTGTCTGAAGTGCATGCTACTTACAACAAAAGGGACTTAACCGTCAATCTCAGGGAAGGTACCAAAACCACATCGTTTTTATGGCATTTACTGCTATGTGGCATAATATTAAGTATTGTTTTTCAAATTATTTATTCTGTCTTAGCCATCTGTGGTCATGTAAAATTCCTTATAACACAGTTTTTGTCTCTTTTTTATTCAATTTGCATTATACCTAAAAGCGTGCGTGGCACATAATAGGACCTCAATAAGGAATGGCTTGATTATCACAGGCATGATGTATGATGAAGTAAAAGCTTTAACTGCTGGTTAATTTTTATTGACTGCATTATTTATTCTTTTGGTTGCTTAATGACTGTTTGACAAAATTTCCTAAGACAGTGAGTAGAGAATGCAGTTTCATATCCACAAATTCAATCATCCTCAGATCAAAAATACTTTAAAAACATGGGTCTGGACTGAACCACATATGGACATTTTGTTATTCTATGGTAAAGCAATCATTTACACAGCATTGGGCTATGTTAGGTTTTATAAGAATTCCAGAGTTGTTTAAGTATATAATGTGTGTAAGGAATATAAAATATTCTGGTATTTTGTGCTCGCTTCGGCAGCACATATACTAAAATTGGAACGATACAGAGAAGATTAGCATGGCCCCTGCGCAAGGATGACACGCAAATTTGTGAAGCGTTCCATATTTTTTACCCAAGATACAATTTACTAAACACATGATACTCAAGAAGAAGGAAGATCAAAATGTGGACACGTCACCCCTTCCTAGAATTAAGAACAAAGCACACATTGAAAGAGTTAAAGGGAGCATTTGTGCAGCTCAATCCAAAGGATGGACCCAACGACTGCAGCTGCCAAGGATCCATCCCACAATCAGTCACCAAACATANAGTTGGCCATCAGTGGGAAGAGAGGCCCCTTGGTTATGCAGACTTTATATGCCCCAATACAGGGGAACGCCGGGGCCAAGGGGTGGGAGCGGGTGGGTAGGGGAGCAGGGCCGGGAGGGGGGAGGATATAGGGAACTTTCTGGATAACACTTGAAATGTAAATGAAGAAAATATCTAATAAAAGTTGAAAAAAAATATTCTGGTATTTTGAATAACAGACTAGGCATCTACAAATTGTGTCTGCCAACCCCTTAGATCCAACCCCTCTTATAGATACCAATGGAAGAAAATGCTTTTTTTTTTTTCAACTAGTAATGAGAGGCATAATTATGTGGAGCTACTCAAAGTATAAATAACATTTATAGCAATAATGCTTAACTATATTCCACATATTACCCCTTAGATATACAACATGAGTATCTTTTACATCATCTACATCAAAAGTCATCAGACCACTGCCCTTGGGCCAAATCCTGCCTGTCACCATGTTTATAAATAAAAGTTTGATTACAACAGAACCACAACCACCCTCCTTCTTATATGCATTGTTCAAGGCTGTTTTTGTCCTACAAAGGCAGAATGGAGGAATTATAGTTGAAACTAAATGTCCAATAGAAGTTAAATATTTATTTTAGTATCTGTCCCTTTAAAAAATTCTTAAGCCTGCTCTATATCATAAGAGGAAACAGCATTGATATTGGGACTATTGCTAGGTAAACTGTGAAGTTGGTTCTGTGGGAAAAACATTGACCTCCAGCAGGCAAAGTGAGGATTTTGCCAATTGGCAGAAAGCCTTACTAAGCCAGTTCTTGGCTTGGTGTCTGGCATGATGTGAGGTGACATTTTAGAGTACAAATAAGGGAATTTTGTGTCTTTTCTTTCCCCTACTCATTATCATGTGAACAGAGAAATAGTCTTGAAGCTGATACATGTCAAAGAGAAAAAGCACCTGGAAAACAGTTATGAAAACAATTTTCTACCTCTGAGCAACAAGTCTGGGGTCTCCTGTTTCCTGTGCCTGTTCCATCTTGTTGGCTGAGTTGTTAGGAAGGATGTTGACAAGACATTGGAACCATTTAGTGGTCTCAGCCATGAACTACAGTCAGCCTCTCCACTTGCATCCAGTATACATGGAAAACAACTTCCTTCTCATTTGTTTCAGATCAATCATTAGAACGTGAACAGGCTTTCACAGTTGACAGAAGGGCGGAACTCTGTTGCCAAATGCAGGGTATTACCAACCCTACTAGGACAGGCTGAGGTAGGCACTTGGCTTTGCTCAGTGCTTTGGCCTGGTATTTTTTCTCTTTTTCTTTCTATTTCTTTTCCTTTTTACTCTTTTTAATACCACAAGCTATGCTGTGCCATTTGCGCAGATGCACAACACTAATTACATTCTGAGTCACCCATGACTTTTGTTCCAATACAAGATTATCCTTTGCAGTGAAGTTGGGAAATTCCAAACCCCCTTTGGTTTTGGCCCCATGGTCTGAGGGAAGAAGGGCCTCTCAGTGTTTAAATCTTTTTACAATGTGTACAAAAGATGTGCCCCTCTGTTATCAAAGAGTTTCTAAAGAGCAAAGCCCCCCTCTGGATTATGTTCCCCGTATTTGGAGGTTATGTTTACTTAGGTTTTGAATGTTCTCCTTTACTTCACATGGAAGTATTAGATGGGAGATGGTATTAGATGGAGATGTAGTTAGGCTTGGTCGGTCCTAGCTGCCAACCAGTGATCAGAATCTTTTCCTCCAATCAGACAAATGAACAATTTCTAAAATACAGGCGCTGCATGGAGTCAGACGAAACTCATCATTCCACTGGTAATGTGTTTAGGTCTCTTTTCCTTTACCATTATTAGAAAAATATGGTGTAAGATAAATCCTCCACGTTTTCAACGAAATTGTATTTCTTGTTTGCTTTAAATCGTCGAGGGAATACAAAGGTTACCTCAGACATCAATGTGTGTGTGGTCAGTTAGAAGCTGGGATATTAATAAGAATCTAATTTGAACATCATAATTATTCATAACATGTTCATAGCTCTACATTCTTGAACATCAAACTTACATATTTCTATGAGATGGCTGAGGCTGCCTGCAGAATAAGTTATTGGGAAGAGCATATGCTTTGTATGTAGTCTTAGGTTTTATTTATGAAAGTCTAATGAGGTAAACTATAATCTTATTCCTTAAAAATTATTTTATATAAAATCAGTAATTACTTTTAAATCCTTAAGTTACATTTTCTCTAAACTGTTAAGAGTCCCAGGGTGCTATAAGACATGTCAACACTCCACTATTAGCATGCAGACAGCTCGTTGGAAGCTCAGTGGGTATTGACTTCTGCTCAAGAACTGCTCTAGCAATCAGACCTTGCTTCCGTGTTGTCTCTGCAAAAATGTCATTATAAATGTCACCAATATCTCCAGTATCTTCTTTTTTCTCTTTCCGCTTGACCTTTAAATAGTAAGAATGGAAGTATCAGATGGAAGTCATTTAATAGTGATCAAGCAGTACTTCAAGAGATATATAGAAAGCTGAATATTTAATAATCAAAAATACCAATAATAGAAGTTTACTACTTGTGGATATGTGTGTGTGTGTGTGTGTGTGTGTGTGTGTGTGAGAGAGAGACCATGTATGTGAAGGTATACATGCATGTGTATACATACAATGTTCAAAGGATGACCTCAGTGGTCATTCAGCAGACACTGTTCACCTTTTATCTATCTATCTATCTATCTATCTATCTATCTATCTATCTATCTATCTATCTATCTATCGATCTATCTATCGATAGATCTACCTATCGATCTATCTGTCTATCATCTATATCTATAATCTAGCTATCTATCTATGTAATTTGTTTGTTCATTTGGAGGTAGGTTCTCTCTTTGACCTGGAGTTCACCAAGTAGTCTAGGTTGGCTGGTCAGCAAGCCCCACAACCTGCCTGTCCCATCTCCCTCTGTAGCCTGTGATTACATCACACACCACCATACTCAGCCTTTTTCAATTATTAACTCCTAGCTCACAGTTTTTTCTTTTACTTGTTTTTCTTTCATTGGAACTAGACTTTACATTTTTCTTTTTTCTTTCTTTGAAAATAGACTTTTCCCCACAACATATTCTGATTGGAGTTTTCCCTCCTCTAGCGTCCTTAGTTTCCTCAAGATCTTCTCTATCTCTGCTTCTGAATGAATAAACTGATACATTTGAAGTAATTGACAGTAACAGAACTTGATTTTCAAACAAAGAAATTGAGAGAAATCTGTGTCATGTAGGGGCACATGGAAGGTCAAAGAGGAGATGTAGGATGAGGCTTGCCCAGGACTCTACCCTACTCCTTTCCAGCAACAACCTCTGAGGCCCCATAGGCCCCAAGAAATATATTTCATATATCCTTAGAAGAGCTTCTAGGTGATAAAATATGAAGCAGGCATATCCTCAATGGATTTACTGATAGACAAAAAGAAACCCAACAGTTGTTAAACTGAATATTTGTTGCTAAGTTAGTATGAAATCTATAAGATACAAACGACTTTAAGGTTATCAAATGTTGAAATCACCAAAACAAACAAATACTCACTGTTGTAGACTCTTTTTTGCGGGGGGTGGGGGTTGTATTTTTCGAGACAGGGTTTCTCTGTATATCCCTGGCTGGCCTCAAACTCAGAAATTCGCCTGCCTCTGCCTCCCGAGTGCTGGGATTAAAGGCAGTGCGCCATCACGCCTGGCTCTGTTGTAGACTCTTAAAATGTTCCAGGACAGCCAGGGATATACAGAGAAACCCTGTCTCAAAAAAAAAAAAAAATGTCTAGATCTACCCTACTTAGGATGACTCAAATGTGCTAAAATAATAGATAACTCGTGGTTAGTCCTTGGCAAAGTCTGTTACTTTACTTATTTTACATATCCGTTGCCACATCATTGGTATTTGTCTGCAGAAAGGGTTCTGTGATGGTCAATGATTTCCTAGTATTGGAAAGGACCATATTCACTTTATACAGAATTCTACTGAGGGTCAAAGAAAGTCAACCTTGTTTAAGTGTGTTGATATTTTCTAATTCTTCATGTTGTTGTTTTTTTTTTTTTTATCATAAGTGACATTTGCTTTTATTTCTACTTTTATGTTTTTAAAATTGTTATTAGTTGTTTTATTTATTTACATTGCAAATGTTATCCCCTTCCCAGTTTCTCCCCCACAAACCCCCTATCCCTTCCACCTCCGCCTGCCTCTGTGATGGTGCTCCTCCACCCACCCACCCACTCCTGCTTCAGTGCCCTAGCATTTTCCTACTGAGTCATTAAGCCTCCACAGGACCAAGGAGCTCCCTTCTCATTGATGCCGAATAAGGCCATCCTCTGCTACATATCCAGCTGGAACCGTGGGTACCTCCATGAGTACTCTTTGGTTGGTGGTTCAGTCCCTGGGAGCTTTGGGGGGGGGGTTCTGGTTGGTTGATATTGTTTTTCTTCTTATGGGGTTGCAAACCTCTCCAGCACCTTCAGTCCTTCCCCTAACTCTTCCATTGGGGTCCTGGAGCTCAGTAGGGTTCAGTTTGGCTGCATTCATCTGCATCTGTATGGGGCAGGCTCTGGCAGTGCTTCTCAGGGGACAGCAATACAAAGTAACTTTGTTGTGTCCATTTTGTGTACACCTGGCAGCTCTGAATTTAATGAATATAAACAGTTTCGTGGTGTCATCTCTGGGGACTTTTCATTTTCTTCAGTTAAAGACTGAAGGGCATCTGATGGGAAGATTGAGGCTGTAGGCACCTGATACCTAGAGGGAGAGCACGTTCTAAAGTCACATTTCACATAAGTTGACTAGTAGCTTTCTTATTATTCTAAAAGGGAACTACCTCTCTCTCTCTCTCTCTCTCTCTCTCTCTCTCTCTCTCTCTCCTCCTCCTCCTCCTCCTCCTCCTCCTCCTCCTCCTCCTCCTTTCCCTCCTCCTCTCCTCCCTCTGTCTCTCCTCTCTCTGTTCCTCTCTTCTCTCTCTCAGGTCTTCAGAGTGCTTGGTGACTTGCTTTTTCAAACCTGCTCTTCCCTTAATCTGCAGCTGAGAGAATTCAGCATAACCAAAGCCCAGGAAGCAGAGGCAGAGGGTGAACCTCAGAGCAGGGAGCACAGAGACTTTCTCCCTGCTCATCTCTCTGTCCATCTGTTTTCTCTGCTCCTGTTTTTGTTGAAGAGCTGAGAGAGCCTCCACCCACTGGCCATGGAGTGAGATGCTGGGAAGCTGAAGTGTAGAGGCTGTGGGATGAACAGAAAAGCCAGTGACTGTCCCTTTCTGGAGGCTGAGAGTGGGGGAGGGGCCAAGTCAGGATTTTCCAGAGGGCCAGCATTGAGTTAGAGCTTTAAATTCAGGATGTAGCAGGAATAGCAGAAGTTCAGCTTTAAGGACAGGCAAGTAGCCTGTCAGACAGTCACCTGACCAAATAAACTGTCCCTCCAAGGCAGTCTTCAAAGTACAGGGAGGTGGACATGAATACACTACCGTCTGTTTGGAAGAGTAAACCGACTGAAGTGGACAGACATGAAAGCCAATGCATTGTCCACTGAGCCAATGTCAAGTTCAAAGGTGATACAACCCTCCCAAGACAGTGGTAGTTTCTTGCTGTGTGGCCTTAGGCAAGGTCCTTAACTTCTCTGTTTCTCTGTTTCATTATGGATAAAATCAAAGAAACAGCTGCGTATGCCAGAGTTATTTTAGATGTAAGCATAATTCACAAAAATGATTTTGCTTTAGCTTTTTACACAGTAATTATGAGTTAAATATTAGATAATACCAGGGATGGTTTTAGATACTGTATTGGGCATTTTAACCACTACCAGAAACCCATTAAAAACTTTATAAGCATCAACATTGAATATTTTTGAAAACTAATGTAAGGCAGTATTTACCTGACAGACTTGTTCCATGAGGAAACTGAGGTGTAGAGAAAGGTGGCCATTTTCACAGGGCTAAACAGTGGCACAATTCATGACCAGCAGGCAAATCCCAGGGAGCCCAGCTCTGTGAACTCTGCCCTTAACCCACACAGGATAAGTTGCAGGATTTTAACCATGATGTCTCCTCTTCTTGTTAATCCTAAATTACAAGTCTGCCTTTAGAAGTTTCTGCAGTTTTCTTTGTGGACAAAGCCTTAATTCTTCCATACCAAATGACTTGCGCCTTCCTCATGCTCTGTCTTAGCCATTTGTCCTCGCTGAGGCTTTAAAGCTCATACTTAAATTGGCTGTGGCAATAGGTTGTATTGCCCGGTGCCACACAATAGCCAGGCTCTGTCCCTCCTGCAGGTCTGGTGACAGACCACACAGACCCCTGTCTGGAGGCCCTCCTGTCTTGCTCAACAGCCATAACCATCTTCTTGAAGTCACAGTGCTTAATTGAGTCTGACGGGTTTATCTAAAACTTTGAAATACCAAAGAAAGGCTTACAATTACTTTACATGAGAGCAGAGGGGGTTGCCGTTTCAAATAGCTTCCATTCAGTTCATGATCTCCCTCTTGGATTTATCAGTAGGCAGTCTTGCTTGGAAAAGCCAAAGTGCATTCTGGAACTTAAAGTATTATTTGCATGTACTTTTCTTCTGTAGGTCACACAGAGAGTTGTAAAAATGAGAAGAAAAGGCTTGTTTGTTTTCTGGGTGGGGACCTCTTATCTCATTTCCTCTTTTATTTATCATTGTTGCTATTAATTTAAATACTTCTGGTATTTTAAAATCTGGTATTTTAATTAAAATACTTCTAGTTGGAGGCACTTGAGGCAGATATCTCCCTGTCTATTTTCATCTTCTGGTCTTGGAGGCCTGGCCATTCAGATGCCTGTGATGCAAGAGTTACTTCACAGATAAGTGAGAACACCTATGTGACTCTAAGCCACCCTGACTCCACACTATACATTTCCCAACATGGAGTCCCACATAAGAGTTCAGACAAAACAGATTGGCAACAAATCTGAATTTAGCTTTCCACCAATTTCTATGTGGTAGAATAGGCTAAATACCACTTGAGCAACCAAACACTTCATTCTATGATATCTTGCTTGCCCTGGGCTCTCCATTTACTACTGAGTGCCTTCAGTGTGTGGCATTTTCACATTGTAGTTGCCCAGTACATGCTGATAAAATGTGTGCATGAATAAATACTCATGGCAGCATCTGTGTTATTTAGTAGGGGTAGTAGTAGTTAGTAGGGGTAACTCTACTCTGGGAAATGTTCCAGGATCTAATGATGACACTGAATGATAAAGATCCTTGCTCAGTTATAGAAAACTGTTAAAACACACCCACCTGCCTCCTGTTTCTTCCACATTCTACCTATCTATCAATTACTTCCTGTCTAGATATAGGTGACAAAATGGCAAATAGACATTAACTGAAACTGGGAAGCACATTCTTGTGCTTGATTGTACGTTCATACGTTACTAGACACAATTATAATGTCATTTATCTCATCCTGATAACAGAACTAGAGTTGTTGCCAATAATTTTCTTTTATTTTCTGTGCTTGATGAACTGATTTGTCTGCAAGGAGACAACTTTCGGATATTTGGTCACCAGCAGAAAAATGAAACTGAATGTTCTAGAAAAAGGATTTAAAAACAACATGTCTGCAAAATCTTGAGAAGGGTTTTTGATTCCCTGGAGCTGAAGAGGCAGATGATTATGAATTAAATTAGGTAGGTTCTGAGAATTGAACTCTGGTCTTCTGTAAGTGTAGTACCAGCTCCTAGCCACTAGGACATCTCTTTAATCACCCCCACTTTTTACCTTTAAATTATTTTCACTCTGTATGTGCTCAGAATGTTTATGCTTTTGCATATATAAATCTAACTTTTTTTTTTTTTTTTTTTTGGTTTTTCGAGACAGGGTTTCTCCCTGTAGCCCTGGCTGTCCTGGAACTCACTTTGTAGACCAGGCTGGCCTCGAACTCAGAAATCCACCTGCCTCTGCCTCCCAAGTGCTGGGATTAAAGGCGTGCGCCACCACGCCCGGCTTTAAATCTAACTTTTGCTCTCAATTTTAAACTCAAAAGAAAGACCACTGACAGGCTGGAAGTGAAACTTCCCATGTCTCTTACTGACAGAGATGACTTATTAATTTAGGAGACCTTGATTCAAATCAATGATTAGAGCTGACAGTAACTAGAAGGAGAAAGCCCACATTCAGTCTCCAAGAAAGAAAGCTCGTAGCTAAGAACTGACCATACGGACAGCAAAAGGGTCTACCTGAGAATTTTTATTTCATCATCATTATGTTTCATATATGACACATGCCTGTGTATTTTGAGCTCACAAGTCAAACTTGGACAAATTGTAGGACAAAGGGCACTATATAAACAAGTTATTTTGAACATTAATTCTCTTTAATAGTTTTATATTTGGTAATGAGTCCCATTTTATCTAATTTTGAAAACCATATGAAAAAGATCTCACAGACATCTTAAAATACTCAAATAAACTCTAAAAGTCTATTTAAAGGTTCTTATGTCTCAAGTGATTAACGAAACACCCTCTCCTGTTACATAAAAAAATCTGTCCCCTGTGAGAAATGAAGCAAGTGTATGTTCAGGGTGTCTCAGACTTTGGACATTTGAGAGTAAATAGCAAGAAGGTAACCTTGTGCCAAGGACATCTACAGTCACATTTGTCTCTCATGTAATGGTTTTGTGGGTAGATATAGTTTAAAAGTTATATAAAAATTTTACTACTTGAAACCCAAAATTTTCTTTCATATTTAAGTATCCTGAAAAGAAAATTCTATTTCTTTTAAAGTCTTTGAAGTATAAAGACAGAAAGTAAAGTGTATGGGAGACAGAATTAGATGATCCGTGTGGTAAATATTTTTCAAAGCTCATTTGACTGTCCCTAACCCTGCCCCCACACCTGAAATGAGGCTGAGTCACAAAATCCTCTCAGTTTCATCCTGATCATCACAAAATTCATGCTGAGGACACTAAAACACTAGGCTAGAACTCTACCATCTGTCCGTCAAGAGGCTGTAATATTGTAAAGAGGTGAAGGGATAGAATTAAACTTAACTGTAGGTGATTGATGCACAGGTTCCCTATTGTGGTTTTTCTAGAGCCTCCCAAGGATTCAAGTCTGTACCCACTGAGTTACTTCTAGCTTCAGCATTAAACTCTGCACATTGTAGAATGGGAAGAACCCATCCTCAAAGTAGTTTGAAACTGACTCCCACAGTGAGTGAGATTCTTCTGAGCATTAGGAAGTGTTACATGTCAATTATGGAGAAGTATTGGTTCAATAAGAGTTAAGATTTACTTAGTTTCACATAGAGTTTACCAAGGTGCTTGTCATGTTGCTAGCTATTAAACAACAGTGAACTGGACATTAACTCTGTCTGCTGGTCACTTACATTCCAAGGTTTAGTCATATTTTAAGTGATGGCCCTTAGAGCCTTGTGCTATCCTTACAAATTAAACTTTCATATAAGATATATTTTGATAAATACAAAATTAAAGACAAAATATATTTTAATATATGTTTTAATTGTTTCTGTAAAATTATTGAAAATAATATTTTAATCTTCAAAAGAATATTTTTGAAAATCCTCAAACTATCAAACTTTAAATACACCAGAGTTCCAGAACATGACTATATTGAACATATGTAGGCTCTGAAATTCTTCACATTTATATTATTTACAGGTTTTCTGATATGTTAAAAATAAAAATCTCAGTGAAATTTAACTTTTGAGAGTATAAGCATGAAGGTGTTTTATAACTCTATACTATTTAACCTGTTGTGTTTGCACTATAAGTCTAAATCCAGATGTTTCTGAAAGTTGTTACAGAGCATGGCTGACTGGTGGTCCCCCTGCACACCCAGTGTAAAATTAGTTAGAGGCATCTGTTCAATTCCCAGTGGTTTGGAATTTCGGTGGTAAAATTTATACCAGATTCTTCCCTTCTCAGCTGATGAACCTGGGATCTGGACTCAAATGAAACAGGTACAGAAACATTCTTTGAATGCATGAGGTGCTTTGTCTGAAAGTTAGTAGAAAAGTAGCGTAACAGTAAATATTTTTTCTAAAAAAACCTAAACATTTATATATTCTTTAACTCAACAGTCTAACATTTGGGAATCGTTTCTAAGGAAAAGAACTCAACAGAGAAAATCATCCGTGCACATGAGCATTCCAGTGATCACAGAAGAAATACTAGGAATGATGGGAGGTGATGTTAGTATCCACTCAGTGCTTACAGTGACTCCTGATCTCTAGGCTGAAAAACAAACACACACCTTTGAAACATAAGCAACATTAATTTCAATGAAGATGAAGATAAAGTTCCCATACATGGCAAATGGCAAGAGCCAACCCATGTCTTTTTTTTTCTTCACTTAAAGGCCATAACATCAGTGGTTTCAAGAAAAAAAGCTGTTAAGAAAGTTAATGGAAGGTTAAGAAGCTGTTAATGCCCAAGAGATGTGGAATAAGCAAGTAGGTGACTTGTCTCTGTTAGCTAGAGTAATAACATAATAACCAATATTTTAAGGTTTTAGTATATATCAAGTTCTAAGAAAATTCAAATATATTTCACTTGTTTAGAAACATTTACTTTCATTTTTAAAAACTGCTTGATGTTTTCATGGCCTTTGACTTTTGTATGGCTTGGGGTAGGGTAGAATGTAAGAGTGATTTTATAACCAAAATGTTGGCACAGACTAGACCTCAGTACTATGAGTGTCAAGGAACAACCTTCACAGTAAAAGGAATTTTAAAGTATGTATATTTAGATGGAGAACAACTAAAAGTAAGCTCGAATAAAAGAAGCTGTGATCATAGAGATTTGACCATGTCAAATGTTTCTTTATTTTTCATCATGACTATGCTTGGGGGAATAAGTTATAAAGGAACTTTTAGATAGCATAACCGATTCTCTAGTGAAGAAAATTTAGGAGAAATATTTTAGAGTATGCAATTTCCCCTACTTTCTTCTCTAGTCTCATCTTTCACAGATTTCTCCATTTTTGTTGTTGTTATTGTTTATTTTGAGTCATATCTAAATCCTAGCAGCCCTGATGCAATGCCACTGTGTATTCTCCTTCCTTCATTTTCTGAATGGACCTACCATCCCACATGTTATAAGCATGAGTATTCTGCAATTAGCACAAAGGACTCTCAACAGTTACCAAGTCCATGATGCCTTATAAAGCATATGTGACTTGATCCAGCACAGATATTGCTGGCTAACATTAGTCATCAATATGCCCTGGTAAGCAATCCTTCAAGGTTCTACAAAAATGTGCAAGTTAACAATCTGGTTCTGTGAAAACAGAAAGCCCATGTTTGCTGGGCAAGGATAACAGTCTTATAACGTGGACCATGTGGGTATTTAAGCAACACATACTTATTTGTAGAAATAAAATACACTCACATTCTCTTAAACACACAGCCCTCTCACCATCTTATCTTTTTATATCATGAAGCTCATCAATATAAACTATACAACCCTTGGAGAACAGCAGGTTTTAAGTAAGTTAAGGACCAATCTTCCATGCTCATGATGATGCCATTAACATTTGTGATGGAAAGTGAGTAGAACAAAAATAGAGATCTTTAATTAGTTATGCCTAATGGCCAATGTAGCTAAAACACAAATCAGAATATTTTCCATGGTGTGAATTTAGTTATAGGGGGAAGGTGTTATTATGTGTGTGTATATAGTTTTGCTTTTAGCATATGATAGGCTATAGATAAGACCTGGAGAGGAGTAGATTTCATCTATGAAATCTATTCTTTTATGAAATTTGAAATAGTTTTGTAGTAGGTGTGCTCTTGAGGTTGTGGAACAAAACTCTCTACACATAAGTGAAGGCTGTAAGTAGTGAGTTTTTTCTAGGGAGCACTGCCATTAAAGACCAATCAGGTTTACGATGGGTATGGAGAAGTTTGCCAAACATGACCTCAGGCCAGGCAACTGTTGTTCAAATCAACAATGACTAAATCCTGTTGGATAGGTCCATTTATCAGTATTATGAGAACATCACAGAATGTCACTTTCCTTCTGTGATCACTTGTTTTTTCATGCCCATAACCACAGTACAGCTATGTCAAGAGCATCAGAAAACCTTGTTAGTAACATTTTACAAAATATCTGGACAGTGTAGGGTCCATAGAGTGAGTCATTTGGAACATAAAATAAATCCAAAAAATGGATTCTATCTCTCACATCCAAAACATCCAATGTAATCTCAGGTAAAATGCTTTGCTTACGTACTATTAAAACTCTGGGCATGTTCTTGTTTGTGTAGGGTCATGATTGTTATATGAAAGAAAGTTAATACATTTGAAAAGCTAGAAACTTTGGGGGCATATAAAAGTGTGTTTTCAGACCACTGAGGATGTTTTAGGTGTAACCTGATATATTTTATTAGCCTTCTGAAATAATACAAGTAAAAACATTAGTAAATTTGTCAATAGCACATACTTAATCTATCATATACTCTTCAAAAATGTCATTTTTCTAAGCATTGGAAGGGTCGGCTAATAAATTTAGAGAGAATGCTCTTGATAGGGCAATTATTCTTTAAAGTATTTTAATTTTCTTTGTATCATTAAATTGAATGCATCTTGTGCCAGAACAAAAAAAAAAATCAGAATTGTGGTAACATTTTATTGAACTATTTACTGTAAAACAAAATGTCCCCCAAACATTTTTTATTACATTACATCAGATCTGTAAGTATTTTGTTCTGTGACTGTGGATATGGATTCAACGTCTCTTTTCTGTAAGGACTGTAATGAACATTATACAGATCCTGCACAGATCAATTGCAGAGGAGTTTCTGTTTGTGTTAGCCTATAGAGAGTGGTTAAAAGCTACATCCAAGCACAACCTGCATCCCGTTATCCTTGTGTTTGCCCCACAGAAAGGTATTTTTAAGAAGTGGTATGGAATTGTTCTCCTCATTGCCTTGTGTCAAATCATATTGCTTGGTAACTCATGACAAACCTGTTGTGTGTTAGCTAGGAGCTCATGAAGTAAGATTTGAAATGCCAGCAATCTGGCTTAGCTTTTTACAAAAACCAAAGTAGATTGCAATGCTGAAATTGCATAAATCAAGGATGGAAAACAATCTATGGTTTGGCCAATTTGAGGCTACATTGTGGGCCTTGTATACAGCCTTTCCTGGTCTTCAGAAATGACATAATTATTGGTGTTACTCCCTAGTAGTGTCAGAATGGTTTTGCTTAAACTTATTTTTTACAAAGACAGGTTGGATTTTTGTGGTTGTTGTTGCTGTTTAGTAAAATCTCTCTAGGTCACATAGCTATAATGCCTTGATTAATAAAATGCTTTCAAAGGTTACATGAACCATGTGTGTCTCCAAGCATGTGTTAAGAAGCTGGAGACAGACTGAGCAATGTAAGCATTCTGTTGTCCTCAAAGAAGGTTTGTAGTCCAGCATAGAGCAACCACTTGTCAAGTGACCACAGGAGTTAGTACAGATCAGCACAACAAAGAGATAAATAGGATCGTGAAAATATAAAACAAAGGAACTGACTTAGTCTGTGTGAGAAAGGATCAGTTACAGCAATGAGCTAACAGTTTTCTTCAAGGTGAGCTCTGATAGTTGTTACAAGTACTCTGATGACTGACACTGTGAAACGTTATTGATAAAAAGAAAGGAGTGACAAAAGAACCCAAACCACATTATTATATGCCACATCTGTCTCGTCTTTATATACAGAGGAATCTTTATAATCACTGGAATCTTGTGGTTCCACCTTGTGAAGTAGCAAGCACCTACCCTGAGGACTGCCCAGTTCGTGTCTGCCATTCCACATATAGCACCTGGTTATTCCTGTCCTTTTCAACGTTAAAACTGGACTCTCAAACAAACAGTAAGAACTGAATTGAATACCTAATGTGCCCATTGCCAAGTTATGCCTGTTGGTAGAGAATATTGTCTTGTGAGTGCTGTGGTGGTTTGTTTTCATCAGAAGGGCACCTTTCACTCTGTGTGTGTGTGTGTGTGTGTGTGTGTCCTTTGTGTTTGTGGAAATCTGCAAAAACCATTAAAGCAGCTTGCATTCCTGAGAGGTTATGTTACAGAACATTGTGAGCTGCCTGATTTGGGTGCTGAAAACCAAATCCGTGTCCTGTAGAGGAATAGCAACCACGTATAACTACTGAACCATCTCTCCAGCCCAACTCCTTTCACGTGTAAGTGGTGAGATCTCACAGAAAATCCATAAGTTTCCTCCTCAAGAAACTTGTTTAAGAAATGGGTAGTGGGTTTTTCCTCTCCTTTACTATTGTTGGATCATATTTGTGTTCACTTGTACACATAAATACATTTTCTGAGGTAAGTGTTTAGAGGATAATTCATTAATTTAATTTCATATGAAGGCACAATAGAAGAGTGCATTCCACTACAAATGGTTGTAAGTCAACTTATGGTTGCTGTAAATTGAACTCAGGACCTCTGGAAGAACAGTCAGTGAGTTCTCTTAACTGCTGAGTAGTCTCTCCAGCCCTCTTAATCTGTTTCTGTTTTTACTCACCTCAAAATAATGTGCCAGCACCATATCTATTACATTGTGGTTGCTTTCCTAACATATTTTATTCTTTCGGAAATGGCAGTCATTATTGAGGATTTATTATATTCTAAGTTTTATCAATGGGTTTTCCTGTATTGAGACAATCATCACAGTAAATGTATCAGATATTTACTGTTATCATTTTATATGAAAGAAAAAGAAATTGGGAGCTCAGAGTTGAAAATTCGCTAAGTCATGAAATCCTAAGACTCATATTCTGAGTTTGTAGCTTGAGCTTGTCCCCACTATCCTAAATTGCTCCCCCTTGTCAGTTTCTATCTGTAATTTGTGGTTGAGAAAGCCATGACACAGAGATATTTCATAGTCACATGATCATCATTGTGGTTTAGGATTTTCAGTCTTCTCTAGCATACCAGGACCAGCACCAAATGCTCCATACATGTCATTTTATGTAGTCCTTAGCTGAGGTAGATCCTATCATCCTCTCTACTCTAGAAATTGAGCAAATTAAAACGTGGAGAGAATATCCATACACCTGAGCTCCTGGGTGGCAGAAAAAAGGAAGACCTGGAGTTAGCTAGCCTCAAGAGCTCACACACTTATTATACAATTATTCTTTTTTTTTTTTTTTTTACTTTCTGTCTTTATATGGTCTATGTTCAGATATTATATGTTTTAACTTCTAACTTAAAATTTTGTGACACTTAGAGTACACAGGTCTACAAAAGTTATGAGGAAAGAAATCCTTATCCAGTATTTAAAGCAATTATTTATTTTATCACTGATACGTGTCATTTAAAAAGATAATCTATACTACTTTAAAATTGTCAGGAGTTAAGATAAACATACAGTCTATATGTGACATTATTATGATCTTTCTAGAAGATTTCCTTTGTACTCCTAGGGTTCTTTGAATGCAGAAAGGTGAAAGATAATATTCCAGAGACTGCTTCTGTTTGTAGACAATTGTGTGATAATTGAAAAGAGGTTTATAGAGTTCTTTTTGTTTCTGAGTCTCAGGAGTTCATCTGATGACTGCATGAACTTTCTGTTATATAAAAGGGATTGCGAATTTAGTAGCTTATTGAAATACTCATTTATTAACTGAAAGTTAATCTGGGCAATTTTTGTCTTGTGCTTCATACTCATCTCAGAAGGCTTTGATCAAGCAGTTGGTCAGGTTACCCATGCTCTAGCAGATAGTACTAATCCTACCCACAGACAGGCAGCATGAAGAAGGCTTCGTGTATTTTTTAAAAGAGAAACAGATAAAGTTGAGAGAGAAAGTAATGTGAGGAAAGGGAGGGAATTGGAGGGAGAGTCAGAGGCATATTTGTTCAAATCACATTGGATACAGATATGAAATTCTCAAGCAATAAAAAAATTATAATAGAAAAGAAGAAGATGCTGGCCTGTTCCTGGGTCCTCTGGATGTTCAACTACTAAGAGATTAGCATATAAGCTCACACAGATTCAGCTCCTGTAAGCAGGTAGCCTCATAGTAACAGATTCCTGTCACTTGGACCCACCTTATACTTAACTTCACTACAGCATGTGTGCTGTAAGCCCGTGAGACGTGTTAGAAAGATGGCTGTCGTGATCCTTTGCATTGCTGTCATGGAAGTGATAATGTTGGTGTAGTTTATTCATACCAGAAGTTTTTTTTCCAACCTAGGCTACACGCTAGAGGAATGCAACACAAGATCCCATATTTTATGATTCAAGGAGAATTGGGGGTGTGGCAGAGATCTTCCTACCACAGGGATACAAATGGAAGCTGGTCTGCTCCAAGTGGAAGTGGCTAAGACTAAACAAAAGCTTAACTTCCCAGCATTCAAATTATGTGTTCGTCTCTTATTAGAAGTACTGTGTGAGTTTGGGTTTGGGAGAGGCTAAGGGACATTATTGGTTCATTGGTCATTTTATGCTTGTTATAACTTTATGCACTATAACAACGTCAGCCCTTCGGAAGGTTTCTAACTGCCTGCTTGTGTATGCATAGCGGAAGCGCAGCAGAGCATCACTGCATGTGTCCTGGCTGTGATCATGAATATCTCATTAATACACGAATCCCCAAATATAGCAGTCAAATTTTGTTCTGGTTCCTGTCACTCTCCAGCACTGGTGGTCACCTTGAAAGAATGCCATGTGTGACTGCAATGTCATATGTTCTATCTAACACATTCTGCCTCCTGCTTTCTACTGTCAGCTCATCTTTCCTGCATTAGAATCCATGTTGGATACCTGCAGTTTTCACATCATCACTAAGACACTAAGAGTCATAACCAAGCTCTCTGGTCTGTATTGTTTTCCTCATTGGAGGCTAAGAAGTTAAGCTCCATTGTTTTTCCCTTTGGATTGTGTATTTATGCTATTTATGTGTATGTTGGGCAATTTGCAACATTCTCTGAGGTCCAGGTTCCCTAGAGATACTTAAGAATTTAAAGATGATATATGTCATAAGCAAAGGCAGTCATGATTATTTTTTTAATCTGACCAAAATCAGAAAATAAGTGGTTTTGAATCATTACACAACATTAGCCTAAATGTTCTACACTGGGGTCTATTTATGCTCTGCCTTTTTATGAAGAATATGACAGTTAAGATTTAAGTGAAAAACATATCTTAAAGAAAGATAACTACAGTTGCTTAACTGTTGGCCTCAAATTGAATTGAATAGTGGTCTTTCCTCTTACCTCCATGGGCATTATTCAGGCACTAAACATAGTGTTCTCCACATAACTGTGGTTGCATATTGCAGGATATTTGTTTGGAAAGTCTTTCACTTCTGTGGCAAATTATCAAACTGACCAGAAGTGAAAACAGTGGCAGAGTCTCCCTGTGATCTGGAGTTGTTCATTGGCCAAACTGCAGAGAAGGGCTCACTGGTGCATACACAAATGTGCTAGCTCACTCTTCTTAATGAAAGAGTAATCTCATTTCACTTTTAGTTTTATTCACACCAGCAGCCACTAATCCCTTTCTGGGCATCCAAAACTCAATAACTGCTACTTAAACCTTCCATCCATTTTCTCATCTCTATCTGATTTCTCTCCTGAGTGTCTACTTGCTGATAGGAAATGCCTACCTGTTACAGACTACACTTGAAAATACTGAGTAAGGATAATCGTGTATCATACCAGGTCTGGGGATTGTTTATGTTTAAGGATCCCAGCATCTCTTACTAGATTGTGTCTGTGAAACTCTGACATGTTCCTGTTCCCTCAACAGAAGCATAACAGAACAGGAATACTGAATAACAAGTAAGAAAATGGGCGACTCTTCTGTCATGTTTTATGGGATAGAGCAATTCCACTGAAAGTCACTGAAGACCATGGAGCTTATGACAGAAGTTATTAGCACTTAGGCACCACACACACCTTTGTTCTCTTTTCATTTCTTCAATAAATGGCGAAAAACTCTGTGTTTTAGAATAAATTTCCATTTCCATTGAGTTTCCTGTGATGCTCATTTCATGTGTCTTTGGAGCCAGCTTCTTTTCCCCTTCTGTTAACATGTCATTCTAGGAAGTTAGTCAAGCATATTTTAAAAGGTTTAACACTATAAAGACAAAGTATGCCTTATTCGATGTCTTAAACTTGTGCTGGCTAATATAAAGTAGAATGGTGCTCCCTGAGATTTGAGCAACTGAATTGCGCACACATTGGTAGTGCAGCCTAGAGCTTTTATTTTTTATTTTATTTTATTTTTTATTTTTTGGCTCATGCCCAGCTCTCATTTGCTGTGAGTTGAATTGTACTTAATTTTTGTTTGATTGGCTGATGTCAATTACATCATTAAAGGAGTTTATGCTGTATCTCCATGTAGTTACTAAACACTTAGAAAAATGAGCTTCTTCAACATCAAACCAAACAAAGTTAGACAAGCATGGGGGAAGAAGACTGTAGGCACACATGTCTGGAATTAAGACACCAGATAGAGTTGACTCAAATTCTCTTAAGATGGTGTCGCATGCACTGGCTTTTGAGTTGGACAGTCCAAGTTTTGAACTTAGATCCAGACACAGATTTTGTCATGTTTAATGTTTTGGGAATGTTGATAAGAAAAGGAAGAGCCAGGCTTATTTGATATTGTTTAGAAACATAAATAAAATAATGTATAAAAGAATTTACTATGATAAACTATGGTAATGGATTTTCTCAGTAGAAGATCATGTGCACGGGGGTCAGTATTTATTTAGTAGGAGGGCAAAGAAACTAATCTTTAAAGAAGTATTTACATTCCTCACATTTATAAGGAACATTGTCCTGCTTTAATCAGAACATTTTTGATGTATTTGAACTTTCTTTTAATGTTTTACTCCTTAGATAAATTGGACATTGGTTTTCATCAATTATTATATACTATATGCAACTGTTCACCTATGTTCAGAATGTTCTGTTAGTATTTTTTCCTTGCTGTTTGAAAAATGTTGTCTCTTTTATAAATTTATCTGTGTTTGTATGTGTATGTGATGCATTTGTATATGTGTGTGTGGACATGATGTAAAGTGTGTACATGTGCATTTGTATGAGAACAGGAATTCATGTACGTATGCAAAAGTAACACAATTGCAGGTGTTGATCATTGCCTTCCACCTTGTTGGAAGCAGGGACTCCATACTGTTCTAGGGTAGTAGGCAGCCTCCATACTGCCCACTGCTTTGCACTAGGGGTAGTAGGCAACAGGGATTTTGTCTCCTATCTCCCTTTACAGGCACAATTACAGACAAGCACTTCCTATGTGGCTATATATGACTTTGGAGATTCAGACTAAGATTTTCTTGCTTGTAGAGCTTAATTCTTTGCACACTAAGCCACCTCCACACCCCCATAGTATATGTTATGTACTTCATGTCACTTATACTTCTTGTTTAGTAGTCAGCCAGAGAATTCAGACCCTCCTTTGACATGGGCATCCCTAAGAATATTCCCTGCATTTGATTATTAAATGACACAAACTAAATTCACAAATCACATTTCCATTAGCCTTTTTTGTAATGTGTTGCAATAAAAAAAAACAGTAGTTATTGGACTCTCAAAAATAAACTCACTGTTCATTCCTACATGCATCCTGTGTACTGTAGGATCATGTAAAATTCAACTGAGTCAAAAAGGCCAGTGAATGACTAGTAACTGGCATTTTCACTATCAGTGATATCTTAACAATATATCTTCATCCATCTTCCCCCTACCCAGGATTTGTGTATGTGGGTATGTATAGGTGTGTGTGTGTGTGTGTGTGTGTGTGTGTGTGTGTGTTTGTGTGTGTGTGTTTAGATGTATAAGTTGAGATCAGAATACCTTTGTCAATCACTCTTCATCTTGTATTCTGGGATACTGCCTCCCCAGTCACTAAACTTGTAGCTCATTGACTGGGTCTCTCTGGGTGACCAAGGAGATCTTAGAATCTGCCTGTCTTCATTCCTCAGCCCTGGGATGTAGCCACATGTCACTATGTGGAGCTTTTACGTGGGTTCTGGGTATATCAGTTCAGATTGTCATGCTTGCATAGCAAACACTTTTCCCACTGAACCATCCCAACATTGTTGGACACATGACACTTATGAGTACATACTGAAATGTCCATTACTCCTGGACACGAACCACTGTCAAGCAACTATGCCTTCTTTTTTAGAAACATGAAATCTGTAATTGGAACAGAAATCAAATGCTTCTCTGTTTTGTCTCAGTTTTACTTTCCCAAGGAGCATAGTGAGTTTTTGTTGTTGTTGTTGTTTAGAAAAAAAGCAGATCATAGAAAGAGTTGGTTGAGTCAACTTATTAATTCACTTCTATGTACAATGTACAAAGAAAACTCTTTGTGGGTATTTTATCCTCTTTTTGTGCATCCATTCATGAATATGTGTGTTGTATAAATGTTTCACCATTCAGAAACTTTTATGAGGTATAACAAGTAGTTTAAACTTCTGACAGTAAAATAAATTATATCATTCTGGTAAAGAAACCTATACCTAGATTAAGAATTCCAAACAGCTGAGTTTGTGAAGTCTATAAACCACAGCTCCCCTAATACAGGCTTAAAGGTCAAACTACCAGTTGTAATTTGTAGCTTGACTTTAAAAAAGAGAGATGGAAATTGGAAAAAACCCATTTTTAAAATTTTCTTGTTAATGGCACCACTTTAAATTGGCCAGTATCAGTTTTGACCTGAGCAACTACTAATAAGGTCGTGTGACAACTTGACTTAACCTACCATCTGATGAGAATATTTTCTAGTGATGTTTAATGTCCTTTGAAAATGGCACCTTAGTTGTTTGGCTAACTGTATGTATAGCAGCATATCTTTCAGTAAAGGTTGGCTATAGCTTTAGTAGCATATCATGCTGAAGGAAATTATTATTATTTGTAAATAAATGTAAGATATGGCATATGCTAATTATTCCTCTCCAGTGCATAAGAATATTTGGGGCATCCTGTATTTGTAAGAGTAGTACTATGCAGGACAGTTTTCACCAAAAGTATTTGTGACATATTTTGTTGTGTAAACTTATTATTATTCATTAGATAAGTACATTCACGATACCAGCCATATTGTATTGTCTAAAGTGCACCACCTTGGGGCTGGTGAGATGGCTCAGTGGGTAAGAGCACCCGACTGCTCTTCCGAAGGTGATAAGTTCAAATCCCAGCAACCACATGGTGGCTCACAACCATCCGTAACAAGATCTGGCTCCCTCTTCTGGAGTGTCTGAGGACAGCTACAGTGTACTTACATATATAATAAAATAAAATAAATCTTAAAAAAAAAAAAGTGTACCACTTTATGTGCAACTCCACTGTATTGTGGAAAAATAATAATTGTGACACCTTTTCCACAGTCCTAAATGGAGTCATTTTCATGATAAAAGAAGTACTTAATTAGATTACATCATAAGGAACACTTTGTTAAAGTACATATAATCCAGAGTTCTTCATTTTTCAGATTTCCATATATATTTTATACTGCTTTTAAAAAACATTTGTACCATATACTTTTGAGACTTGGGTCTAATATTGAAGGTGAATGTCAATGAATGATAGACCAATTTCAATATTTTTGCTTCTAGAACTTGATAAACTTTCTTCATGTAGACTGAAAGCCCACTTTACCTTCTTCTTTCCTCATTAGTATATATGGTAATTCATTTCCTTTGTAGGAACCTCAAATTCTTGAGTTGATATGGGAGATGAAATTGAGCTAGATAATTAAAAGTTTAGATTCAGAAATGTAAGTAAAATTAAACTTCACATTTATGTGACCTCAAGGCATCTACAGATGTTTTAATGGAGGAGTCAAACTTGTATACAAATGTCAATTCTATAGATTGGGATTTGACTTGAAATGTCTTTTATTTGGCCCTTGAACACAGAATACCACTAAGTGTGGAGTTTCTTTTTAAATAGAAATATGCATGTGGAATGTTGTTGCCACAGAAAAGATTATGCAAACATCCTAGCCTTGCTCAGGACATCCAAGTTCACAGAAAAATATTTGTGACTTCAATTGCTACCCAGATTTCTGTTTTGTTTTTGTTCTTGGTGATTGTGTGTGTGTGTGTGTGTGTGTGTGTGTGTGTGTGTGTGTGTATGTTGATCAACTCATGATTTGTTGGTTTAAGTAAAATACCGCAAGTATAATTTTGAGCTTATAACACATTTTAAACAGTTTTTTAAACTTTAAAGACAGCCATTGCCATCTCACCATTAAAGATGCTGTCCTGTTATCAGCTGACAGACATGAGCCTGGTCTTTAGTACATTCTATGTGGCAGACAGGCTTTGGACTTCTTGTCCTTGCACAAACATACTTCTTGTGGCTTCATTCCAATTTCAAAGCCATGGTTTTTGGAGTCTTTTTGAGACTGTTAACATACTTGAAAAAGCTTGCAAAAAGAAACTAAGGGTGACCTGATTATTTCTTACAGATAAAAGTTATTATTATTAGTTTAGTCAGCTCCCACTGTGTCTCACATGAGAAGTATTCTTAATGTCTGATTTGTCACAGGTACAGAAAGAATCTTGAACAATCCAAACAAATCACAGAATTACCCAAATGGATCATGAGAGTCCAGGAATTGCTAAAAGTATTTATTTTCTTTTAAACCAACTTTCTTTTTTTAAACTGCACTGTATATATATATATATATATATATATATATATATATATATATATATGAAATTCTCAGAGAATAAAAAAAAAATAAACAAACCATACTCTCCTTTCAAAACACTGCGTCCAACTCCACATATGAAGCTAATATAAGCTGTTTCAGAGAGACTCACATTGCAGAGACTCTTGTGTTCAGTTGACTTGCAGTCCTAAATTGGAAGGCTAAGGTTAACCCTCTTACCAACCACTGTCAGAGAATTCAATGATAGTTATTAATAGTTGGTTAAAAGGAACAAAGGGCATTTTTCCGGAAATGAATCAGAAAAAAAATTAGTTAATACATTGATATGTACACGTAGGATTCCTAAGTAATGAATATATAAAACAATTCTCATCTAAAATTTGATGAACAGTGATATCCTACTTTAAATTAAAGAGGTTGTTTCAATTACCAAGCCTTATTCAGAAATAAAATTACTGAGAACAGTTCTGTATATTTCCTAACTATTCACATTGAAACAAAATAGGGAAATGTTAGGAACTCACTCTGAACTCAAGCTTTTGTCTTTAAAGCCCTCCCTTTGTCTTGGCTAATAGTACAATCTCTATGAAGGGAAAAATGGGTTGCATAATAAGACATCTGGGACCTATTTTTAGATTGAGTAAAAGGCATCTGAATGAATATTTCCAGAAGGTGTCTGGGAAGAAGACATATAGGAGCCAAAGGTCAGTAGACAAGGGTAAGACCTATTTCCAAATGACTTCACTTTACAAGCACAGCTAAGATCTTGGAGGAAGTCCACTCTGGACAATTGTACCTCTTATACAGTTATCGTGCTGTGTCTTCTTTGCCTTCTTGATAAGAACATGCAGATGTCTTGTCAAATACACATATGCACACACACGTACACACACACACACACACACACACACACACACACACATACATATATATGAGACAAGAAGTATACTAGGCTATATTAAAGGGTCAGAAATAAAGATAGATAAACAAAATTGGTCAGTAAGATCTGGCATTGAATTTTAAGTAAGTATTGAGATAATATTGAGAATTTGTATTACATTGCAATCCATTATCATATTACAGTTTAGACTTGCTAACGAAGGAAGTGATACTACTCTTCAAAGAAACTGTATAGCTCCCTACTTAGAGTGCATGACTATGCACATGGTAGCCATGTAGCTATTAGGTTACTATATTGGTTAAACAAATGGTTAAAGTTTTGTATGAAGTTATTTATAACACTATCAGATAATTAAAAGTGGAGGAATACCAGCTGAAATGTTTTGTAAGTGGTTTTCTTGGGAATGGATTTCTGTTGTAAGAGGCCAACAGAATAGGAAGTCTTGACCAATTGAAGCATGTCTTAAGAAAAATTGAAACAAGATCAAATCTAAGCAGTGCCTTCCCTACAAAACTCTTTTCCAGATCTTGGAAAAGTCACCCAAAATGCCTGTGTTTTTGATAAAAGAAGATTGTGGCACCCCACATACTGCATGCAGTTCTTCCTTGTACATTTGGAGATGTATAAGTGGTTGGAATGGAGAGAACCTGGACTTTAGCTAGAAGTTATTTGTTAGTTAATGATTCTTACTTAGTTCATAAGTGTCATGTGCTCATTAGTGAAAAACATCACAAAATGCTGACAGACATATGAACTTATTTCTCTTTCAAAAGAGCCATTTCAGAAACTATTTTTTCAAGATCTGCTTTTATTTATGCACATTTTATTTTCTGTCATGAAATGTACTCCCATTTCATTTAATAGTTATTTTCAAAATCAATAGTTTGTATGTGTTCTACCTAATTACCTACTATGGAATATCTCAATTCCTAACCAGTTTTCAAGAGTAATAGTGAAATGAACGTTTTAGTTAGTGTTTACATTAAACTTACACTTGATTATTTTCAGCTACCTACAATATAAGTTCCTCTACATTTCTTTTCACCAGTTCATCACAAAATGAGTGGTTTAGAACAGAACTGACTGGAACCTGCAGTGCTTGACAATCTTTTCTCATAAAAACAAAGCAACAACAACAACAACAAAAAGAAACCAATAAAACAAACATCTGGTTGACCTTAAAAGCACAAATGTTCAGTAGTTAAGGAAGGGTTTTTGCAATGGGTCACTGCTCAGTTTCTATCTCATCTCAATTTCTGGATCAAAAATGACATTTAGAAAGTTACAGGCCACATTAAAAAAATGGTGTCAAATTAACATATAATCTCAATAGCACTATGTTATAATGATTACCCTTTAAAAACAGTACACATAAAAGTCATTTTAGGGGCTGGAGAGATGGCTCAGTGGTTAAGAGCATTGACTGCCTTTCCAGAGGTCCTGAGTTCAATTCCCAGCAACCACATGGTGGCTAACAACCATCTGTAATGGGATCCGATGCCCTCTTCTGGTGTGTCTGAAGAGAGCAACAGTGTACTCATATACGTAAAATAAATAAATCTTTAAAAAAGTCATTTTAGATATGACATCACTGTCGATCTAGTTGTCAGTTATTATCAGGTCTTTGGAAAATGAATTTTGTGAGAGAAATACATTTTATAATGTGTCATGATGAAATACACCGTTGACTTTTGACTTGGAGTTATAGGTGTTTCAAATCTGTGGTAGCAGCACTTGGAAGGCAGAGGCATGAGGATGACAAGTTTTAGGCCAGCCTGGACCACAGAGTGAGAGCCTGTTTCAAAGAACAAGTGAGGACTGGTGTGGAGCTCTTGCCTCCATGTGCAAGCCCTAGGCTCCTTCCTCAGTACTGCAAAAGCAAAAACAACAGCAAAAGTCACAGGAAGTAGCGAGCAGCCTTCTGTGTAGATCCTGTCAGGGCAGAAGAACCTCAAAGGAACAAGTCCAGTAGGAAAGGCAGAGCCAGCTCTGCTGCTCCTCACTTGATTGCTGCTGTCTGCATTCCTTTGCTGAGCCCACTTTTCATAGGCTTGTTTGCTATTCACTTGTACTTCATGGAGAAGAAAGACCCAGAGGCCATCCCTATAGGCAGCTGGCTTGTCTGTTGTCTTCTCCTCCTTACATGACTATGTCTACTGCCTTGGCTTGGGTTATAAGTAAAATCTACAGAAATAAATGTTTTGTGGTTTATCTAAAAATAATACAGAAAATATTGCTGTTATTTTTGGTGAATAAAATCAATTTTGTATAGTTTATTTCAACCTAAATAAAATGTGAATTTTGTTTAAAAAAAAAAAACAGTACACATAAATGTACAAACACACACAAACTCACACACAAATGCACCTTTGGAAGTACGAAGCTGTATCATTTAAAAACTAAATCAACCTCCAAATGTTAACATTTAACATCATAAAACACCCTTTTAGCATTATTTTAAAATTTACATCTTCTTGAATACAAAATTAAAATGAATTTCTCCCTATGTGATAAAAAGAAAATAGAGAAATACATGCTATTCATCAGAATTTACTTTTCAAGCAGGCCTGTGGCACCTACATAGTATCCAAGCATTTGGGTGACAGAGATAGAAGGATCTTTATAGTACAAGTCCAGTCTCTGTCATATAAGTTCCTGTCCCAAAGCCTAACAAAATAAATCCCATTATTCAACTTTCAGAGTGTGTGTATTGAATGCATATCAAGGGGATAGAGGCTTTTATGACAAGACTGAGAGTGGAGCACATATTTATTTAGACCAAATATGCTATGGGTCAGGTTTATTTAATTTCATTTAACCCTTATAGACACATGGCAAGTAAAAATTATTTCAATTTGCAGATAGTGTAGCATTTGGAGGTTGTATGAGTAATGAGAGTTGACTGAGTAGTCCAAGCAATAAAGACCAGGACCCACAGCTTCTCACTTCATAGTCCATGATTGGCCCACACAATTTAAATATAAAGAAAAAAATTTTTTTTCTATTTGTTTTCATGTTTCCATATGTGCTGTGTGGGGGTATGCAAAGGGTTGCACATGTGTTTGTGTGGATGACAATATTTGCATGTGTGTGCAGAGTACTAATATTGATGTCTTGAGCTTTCTGGGATGGCTCTGCACCTTATTAATTGAAGCATGTTGAACCTAATTGAACCCTCAACTCTGCCTTCAGAATGCTGAGTTACAAGAGGATGCCAGGCCTACTAGGAATTTATATAGGTATTGAACATATGAATTTTGGCCCTTGTGCTTGTTAGAGCAAGCCTTTGCTCATTTGACCATCTCTCTAGCCCTGCTTCCACTGTTCTTAATTTCATTTAGGTCAAAGAAAAATTGGCCAGAGAAGCTTCATTGTACTGGGTGGTGGTTAATTAAAAAATACATTACTAGTTCAAATAGTGGAAGATAAGCAACTGTGATTTCTCTGCCTTAGATGGGGTATTTATACCAACCTCTCCTACCCAAGTCCCAGGGAACATTCAGAAAGTAGAGCTAGAAAGATGAGTATAGAAAGATTGTAAGGGATGGGAACTATCCAACGATGGTTTCTGGATATGAAGTGGTTGTTGCATGAAGTCAGCTGTGGTTACCTACACAAGGTAAAGACATTTTGAAACATCAAGTTTGGGGAGGAACTTGTAAGACCCAGACCCCAGTTGAAGACCTATTCATAGTTGATGGCTACAGGGGGAGGAAAAGTCACTCTTTGTTAGAAATGTGGACACTTCTCTATGTCCCCACGGATGACCCTATACCCATACACATAAGGGCAGCACTAACTTAGTTTAGGGTGTTGGAAGGGAGGTGTGATAGGAAGTGTAGGACTTGGGGAAATTGGGGACTGAGTGGTAGCCATGACCAAGATGCAGCTCATATACATGTACACAATTCACGAATGACAAACAAATGATATGTGTGGTGTGAATTATGATTAATTGTGTCTAGCATTATTTTATAATGCTTATGGATTTTGTCTTTGTAAAGGTTAATTTTCTCCCTTTTGTATTTACTCTATAAGATGCTATAACCAATACACACACATAACTATAAACAGATTATTTACACATAAATATATAATGCATCCACTCACAAAGTATTAAAATTTGGTAAGTAGGTAACTAAGAGAAAGATTGGCATGATGAGATACACATGACTATTCTTTTAAAATTGCTAGCACTAAATCCAATATTAATGATTTTATTGTTTTGTTTTGTTTCATAGTGTGGTGAAATGATAAACTCTATGTCTGAGAACTCACTGATTTAGAAGAAGCAGTCTTCCCATATTTAGGTCACTGAAATATCTTTTATTTCTTAACAAGAAATTCCAAATGCATTGGTTGACATCCCATGGCTAAAGCTTTCCTCTGTTGCTTCATCAAATGTACTCTCACAAACCACTGCCCAAATGATTTATAAAAGAAGTTCCACTTTTACAAAGTCACTCTTTATTCACCCTGAGCAGGGACGTCACCATATCAATGCTGCTCTGTGTCTTTCACAATATGATGTTCATAATGTTAGCAAGCAGCTAGAACCTTCTGTTCTCACAGTCCTCCACTCCTTATAAACAGAAAAGCAATGTCTGATAAAACCTATCTCTCTCAGCACGGTAATATTTGAGCCCATAATATTTTAAATAATTATTCAACCCAAAACTTTTCAAGTCACAAGTTAAAGTGTGTGTGTGTGTGTGTGTGTGTGTGTGTGTGTGTGTGTGTGCTTAAATGTAAGTTTGAGGCAAAGCATCCCTCCCTATAAATATCTTTCCTAAACTTGTATTGCATCAATATTGCCCATTTGATATGTGCTGTTTGTAATCTCCATTCAGAAACCACATGGTAAGAAATAGTTAATGCAAATCCTAGAACAGTAGTGTTATATGCAGGCACTTTCCCTAGCTCTGGCTATAAGTACAGTAAATGAGTGAGGGCGGTACCTATTGTCTAACCATTTAACTTAAATGAAATCTGAAATAAATATACAATGGCATTCACAGAATGTTCTTGTAAGTATGCAGAAGACGATTTAAATATCCACATCTGTAATTTTGTACTTATTATGTGGGATGAACGTGATGATTAAATAAGGTAAATAAAGGAAAACAAATATCAGAGTGCCAAGTACAGAATAGATGTTCAATAAATATGAATTAGTCAACTTTGATTACATTACTATAATTTTAATTTCTCTTTGTCATTCCCTGCTCTAAGGACAGAAAATATGAGTGTGTGTGTGTGTGTGTGTGTGTGTGTGTGTGTGTGCGTGCATACGTGTGTATGCGTGCATGCGTGTGTACTCCCATTCTCATTTTATATTCTTGACAATACCCTTGGAAATACTTTATTTGTGTCAAGCAGGTTTTTTATTTTTCAGGATATATTTCTTAAAATAATATTAGACTTTATTTTGTTTGTTTTGGTTGAGTTTGCTCTCATTTTAAAAAAAAAATGCTTTTGGTAATTTCATACGTGGTTGTCATTGTGTTCCAAACCTGGGAGGAAAATATTCCATAAGACTGCACAATTTACAAGACCACACAGTGATTTATACGGCTCCCCTCCCCCTCAGTTGCGCTTTTAATGGGGAAAACCCATCTATATTGCCGTGTCAAGAAATCACCACCTTTATCACATACCATAGGCAGAAATGAACCATACCAAAGCAAATAACCCTGAGTTCCCTGCAGGAAGCTGGAGCAGACACTGAGATTTAACAGATGCTCCGAATGTATAGTTAGCTGTAGAGATCATGAAATATGGACGCTAATGAGAAGTAACTCAGAGAGTTTGCTGAGGCCAGTGGCTTTAAACTCACTTCTTCAAAAACATTAAACATTGTCCAACAATATTCTGAAATCCACATGGTTCCTCTCAGAACCCAAATCACCTTCAGTTTTGTGCCAGCCTTACCTAGGTTCAGATGTGACTTACTAGCCTATCATCTTCTTCAGTTTTGTATGTTTAATCAAAATACTGACTAATCTGATGTATTTTTCACAATTTTAGGGATGTACAAAATTAAGAGTTCTTGTATTTACTGTTGAAACCATAATCTTAACAATGGATAGTTTGATACTTAGAAACTTTGAGGTTAGTTACATCATGAGAAAGGGAGGGAAGATAAAAGCATTCTAGTGAGATATATTTGACATATACATTTAACATATTTTCTTCTTGCCTCATTATCTACACTAAATGATGCATATTCAGTCATTACCCTGTTGTATATTAATTAATTCACATAAAAATTGAAAAGGGAAAACACATTTCAATCCATAAAATCAATGAATGTAACATTATTGCTTAATTGAAAAATGCTTGTTACATGCTGCACGGAGGTCCCGTGACTTCGAAAAAGTGAACCCAAACTAAGATCACAACCTAAAGATCACAACCATGGTTTGATGCAGAAATGGAGAAACGGATAGCGTTTCTCAACCATGGTTTGATGCAGAAATGGAGAAACGGGTAGCATTTCTCTGTGTGTCTATCAGAATGCATATTCATACGGAGACATTTGTTGAGGTGGCAGTCTCCAAACATTGGCACTTACTTGCTCCATTTTCCTTGGGCCCAAACATCTGAAGTGAAATGTTTGAACCATTCGCACATACTTCCAGTCCATGTTTCTTTAAGAAATCTGTTGTTTGCTTTCTTGACTAGTGAGGAATTCATAAAGACCCCAAGAAATTGTATATGCTACAGACTGAAACATACAACATATTAGTGTCCAGTTCTTAAATATAGTACTCATTTATTACCTGGATTCGGTTTTGACTCCTCTTTTAGGTACTAAATAAGCAAGAAAGTGACTAGAGGAAAGTCTTCCAATCCTTACTACCTCCTAAAATCATTGACTACTACATTCCTCTTAAACCTTCATCATGACTTCACTACCCTCCAAAGAACAATACGTCTTTTATGGTGTTCTAATAATTTTACCACATCATTGCTGAAAGAAATTACTTCCATATTTTTCTATTGTGTATTTTATCATGTTCCTGTCCACCTGCAGAGTCCTGGTCTCTGCTCCTCAGAAGATGCACTTGGTATTCATATACATGGATGTACACACACACAATTGGCAGGATAGGAAAAATGAACTGTCTGCCCTGCAGTCCTTTGAAACCAAGCTGTCTTACTGATGATAAGTGAGACCATGTCCTCCTGCCTTTCTGTACTCCAAAGAAGAAAAGAAAACAAAAGGCAGGAAGGGTGAGAAAGAATAGCATCAATGAATCTCTTCAAAATTAGTTCTCAACTTTGGGAACAATGTTACAAAAAATTATTCTCAACAAGAAAAATATAGTCCTTGTTGCAAAGAATGTTGAGAAATCAATATATCTACAATATATATTGAAAAAATCATTTTAAGAAGTCCCTCAGACATTACTATCTCCTTATTTGTATTTGGAACTTATGAGTCTTGTCATTCATGTAACTCTCACACAAGGGCCCAGAGTTTGAGCATTCAGACAAGTCACATAATTCAGTAAGATTGTTTCTCTGTCTGAGAGCCTGAAGAGAAAATAAAAACCTAGACTTAATGATTTTCAGAATTTTTGTAAACTTCAATTTTTTTTGAAACCTCATGTAGACATTTATAAAACATGTCAATATTGATGTGTGTGTGTATGTGTGTGTGTGTGTGTGTGTGTGTGTGTGTGTGTGTATGAAAACTCCATTGTACTCTGATCACAGACTCCTTCCAAAGAATCCCCTAAAGAATCTGTGTCTTAAAGAGTATTGTTTAAAAGCCTCTGAGCCTGTGACAATCTGAATTTTCTTCAAATCATATTTTTTGTGATTATACATCTGGCTGTATATGCATATTTCCCTGAACTTTTGATTAAGATGGATGTGTCATTATTTCTAACTCATAAATATTTCACTGTTCAGTTCCTAGTAATAAAGCCATTTAAAAACACAGTTGAATTTTTATTTACAGTCAGGAGATTTAAAGCTGTTGTAGAATCATGGCCCAGTGAGAGCCCTACTCAAAGTTCATAAATGACTCAGTCATGTTCTTCAGCATGATTTTCCCTTTCCAGCATCACTCCAGGATTACACACTTCATCTTATCACCAAGTTTTAGCAGTCTCTGATCTAGAATATTCTTGGCCTTTGCTGTGTGTACTTTTTTGTAAAGTCATTTGAAGCATTTACAATGACATTAGATTTTGAGTTAGTTTTCTTACTAAACTGATCCAGGCTATAAAATTATTTTTTTAATAGGGAAAACATTAAAATGATGTTTACTCTTCCATAGGCTTCATAACTGGTGCCAAAATATGTTGTTGATGATGATATGAAAAGGTTGATGGAATTAGCTTCAATATGCTGGGTAAAGTGGTATTCATCGGGTTCCTTATTGAAAAGTGGATATTTTGATTTGTTTATAACACAGGGACAAGCCACTCAGATAGCTAGAAAGCATGAGATCCTGATTGAATTGTATTGGGTGACAAGGGCGTGGACATGTCAAGGACCAATGACTCAGCCCAGTAAGAGAAGGAAACATTTCCCCAGGCCAAGTTAAGAAGGATGGAAGTCTTCCTCTTTCCTGAAGGCAGATATTGACAATGTGCATAGTTAATGTCCATCATAGTATTTCCTGCAAGTTATTTAGGGCCTAAGGCTGCTTCCTATTCAGAGACTGCTCCTACTAATGTTAGCTAAACCTACCTACTTGTTCAATAAATAAACTCTGCCTCCCACTTGAGCTGCATGTAATCACTGCACCTCCCTGTTAAACTGTTTATAATAAACATGCTGAGCTTGTATGGTGCTGTGGCTTCTCCATGGGTCCCAGCTTTTCTGTGTGTCTGCACGCTTGTCCTTTCTTCATTGCCTCCCATTGCCAGACAGGTCAATCCTTAGAACCATGTGGGGTATGTCACAACTAAAGAACTAGAAGGAGGAGTATATGCACATGGGCCAGCCTTACAGAGAGGCCCTAATGCAAGAGCAATGTGTTCTAATTTCATAAGATATTTGTCCAATCTTAAGTAAGAATAGAAGTAATGTGTATTTGCTTACCTGTTTAAAATGCTGGAAACTCACATGGAGAAAAAGCATGAAATCATGAATCCAGTCTATAAATGAACGAATGAGCAAAGAATACAATAGTAAGCACGATAGCACAGTTTCTATGAATTGAGTGGGAGAATAACTGAAAGTTTATAGAAAGATATTCTAACTTCAATTTCAAAAGTTTGTCTGGTTTCCCTGCAGGAATATGCTGTCTAGGAAGGAAGGGGCATGTGCAAGAAGACCAAGTAGGATGTAATTACAGTATGTAGTGAAGGATAGTGATGGGTCTGATGATCAAGGAAGTTACAATTGAAGTGTCATATTTTGACCATGCTCTGTAGACATAATTAGTGGGATTTCCTTAGAAGTTACCTCCTAGAAATGGAGAGAAAAAAGATTCCAATCTCAGAAATTAAACAACAAGAGTGACTGTAAACAGAGATGGAGGACACTATATATTAAGCATGATTTTCATTTCATTTATTTCATTAGCACATGCAAATTATCAAAGCAATGAGCTTCACTGTGAGTTTTCCATAGTTACATATAATAATACTGATCAGAAATATTCCTTTTAATATTCTTTCTTTAAAATGAAAGGAATTTTAGTATGTCTACTACCTATGTAAATAAATAAATAAACAAATAAACAAATAAATAAATGCCTAGCCCCTGTCAAGTATCCTTGGCCACCTGCCTGTAGTGGTGGCCTCAGGCCCTAGCTCTCCCATAGAACTCACATGATTGCTGTGTTTTTCTTCCTCCAAAGTGTGGCAGAAAACCTCTCCTCTGCATCTGCCATTTTTTCCTAGGACCCGGAAATCCCACCTGTACCTACAGCATAGCGATTGGCCCCTGGCCTTCTTTACTGACAAATCAAGGATCAATTGGGGAATAGAAATTATCAACAGAACCTCCACTTACAAAAGAGAATGAGCATATTGTAGTAAAAGGTTGGGAGTTGGGTTGCTGTTGTCCTAAGTTAGAATTGCCTGTGGATTGCACTTGAATGGAAAGGCCCACCATGGCATTGGCATGTCTGGAATTTAAGAGAGAGAGATCTGGGCAGAAGAGCTAACTCTGGAAGCCTTATGAATATAGTTGCTATTTGGAGAGTAAGACTTATGCTCAGTGGTAGTTGTTACCCAGGAAGTAAAAGGCCCAATTTTGATGCCTAGTACAAACAGGAAAGGAAAAAAAAAAAAAGAATGTAGATGATGTTTAAATTTATCTCCTATGCTTTTGTAATAATCACATAATTGCTCTATTTGGCTATACATTTCTATTTTCGCAACCCATCTTTAATCTTGACAACTTTTAACTTTTGTAAAGTAAAACACTCATCTTTCTATTGACATCCAAATTTAATACAGAAATTCACAACCAGGCCAAAATCTATTCTTGTTTTACTAATAAAATCTTTAAATACCAAACTCAAAGGCCAGCTTTTCTGCTAAATGTCCATGATTGTCCTGAGGGAAATCTGTTTCCTCTTCCGTGACTCCTCAGAACTTCTGGTTGTGTTTTTCTGTGCTGCCCAGCATGGAAGCCATCAGCTGTATTTTGGGTATCCTGTACTTGAAGTGTGGTAAATCCAAATGTAAATGTACTGCAATTGTCAAACTTGTATTGTCTAAAGGCTCTATAGAAAATACACAGAATAAAGCAAACACATATTTACTTATAAAATAGAATGTAAATAAAATATTAGTTCCATTGATGTATTTTTTAAACAATAAGCTTTGCAGTGGTATATATAGCTTCTAATCCATGCCTTGGAATTTATTTCTATAGAATAGTGTTGGTTTAGAGGTACCACTTGCAATTAAACTATGTTACTTTTATCCCATCAGTTGGTCAATAGATTCTAAGCTTCTAAAAATAGAAATTTAATTTGAGTCCTATTTCTAGAGTGTAGAAAATAGCTAGACGGTCATCAACAAGTAATTTAAAATGTGTTTACTCTCTTTGATGTTTACCCTAATACATTAAAGAATCAACAAATCACCTATAATATATACAGAGGCAGAATTTGAAAAAGAATTAACTATAGGTTTATGACATGCCATTCAGAAACCACTGTACTGTCCTAAAAACTCCCATAATTTGAGCTGACCATATATAATTTTTGAACTACAAGTTGTAATTTTTGAAGGAAATCCAGGGACCCTGCAAAGCTTTCAAGGGATGAAAATAAGGACGAAGCTATTATTTTATCTTCTACATTCTTTCACATCTGATACCCTCTACAAAGTTAGAAATACATTTAAAATATTCACTGAGCAATGTGATAAGGCCTGCTTCCATCAAAACAAGTAATCCAGAGCTTCACAAGCTAATGGATAACCCTGCAAAGTGGTCGCAGAGTATCTGCCTCTGAGAAACAAGATGCTGATATGGTAGGGTGTTGTAATTCACCACAGGGAGCTTGTGCAGAGAGCCACCTAGAAGAAAAGCAAAAGCAGAGTGTGCAATGTTAGAATGTATTGTCAACCCTGTCAGCCAAGTACACTGTTCTAGTGACCAGATTGTGTGTCTAGACAGAAATACCCCTGCAGGGAAGAAGAATGATACCCCAAGATATGTTAATTTGATGTAAATCTCCTCTTGACCGGCAGAATCCTGCCTTTATTGTTCTCTTAACAGGGTTTTGCCTTGTTATTTGATCTTTTGAGTGTTCTGCCCCTTCACAAAAAGAGTAGAATGGTACAACTTCTCCCCCATGCTAAATGCATGGTCACCATCTGACGTATAAACCATTTTTTATGTGAATAATATTGCTAAATATCTTTTATTCTCATATATTAAAGTATTAAAACTCATGCCTGAAGATGAGACTAAAGGAAATCAATGCAAATAAATAGTTAGAGCATTCTACATTAGTATAATCCACTGGTTTGCATGTCCTTTTATTTTCCATATCAGCTTTAATTAACTAATTTTGAAGATAATTTAGGTAATTTAGAATATTGCTAATGACAGCCTCAAAAAATACTTAGCTTTTTATTCATATATATATATATATATATATATATATATATATATATATATATTNTATATATATATATATATATATATATATATATATATATATATATATATATATATATATGAACAAATAGTATTGAATCCATTCATGTACTGGACCACATTATTTAAAACCCACTTTGGCTAGCTAGCACAAACAGGAGGACAGGAGGATAAGATTGTCCTATTACCTTGACATATAAACATGTGCTTGAAAATGAAATGCTTTGTGCTTTCCTCATTAAATACATCTGGCTTCAGTAGGAAGAATAATGATATTCAAAGTTCAATTTAGTCTGAGAAACCTGTCCTTTCCCCTAGGTAACTGAGCCAAAATGAAATGTTCTTTCAGAACTTCCGGTGTTGCTAAATAGCTTGCTCAACAGTTAATAGCTTGGGGTTTAAGAGTTTTGTTTGGTATTAGGCACTGGTGCCAATGATTCAGACATAGAACATCCACATATAACCCGTAGATATTTGAGCCAGATTCTTCCCGCACATAAGATATTCTGAGAGTAATTTAGACGATTTTGAAAGGACACTGAAACTTCTTGGACACTCTTAATATCACTGCTATCAAGCATACTAAAGTAGAACTAAGTGATCTGACTCTGAACTTAAAATCTGAGGGTTAGATTTTAACTAGAACTTATTGTATATTCGTCTGCACCCTAAGTTGAGGTTCAATAACATTAATGACCCAGACTCATTTATTCTTTCAACTAGAACAGTATATGTCTAAAAGTCTTTTATTGTTTCCATTACATTATTGTGTATGTTATGAATGCCTCAGTAGGATCCAAAAACTGCTAAAGGTGACATAACACCATCTATTTACTTAGATGTCCCCAGAAGTTAATTAACTTTCCCAAATGCGTTGCTTAATAACAAGGCTGGAATCAAATTGAAAACCAAGGTTTCTAAATTCCAGTCAAGATCTTTCCACTGCATAATTAAATCAGAGATTTTGTGGATCTGTTGAACTAAGTGCCTTTAGGAAAATTAAGAGATTTTCCTTGTCCTCAGAAAATCTATGTGAAGAGTACAGGCCGCTAAGAAGGCAGAGACCTTAAAATATAGATTGTTTTAAAGATGTGGATTAGACATAGGAGTGGGGTTATAGTTTGGTGGTAGTGTATTACTCCATTATATGTAAGACCCAAGGTTTACATGCCAAAATTGCAAGAAAAAAAGGCACACATTGAATATTTAATGAGAAGACACACAAAAAATTGCAAGAAACACTTATAGAAAATTAGAGCACACTTAGTAGAAAATAAATCTTATGACTTTTAAAGAAAGAAAGCTGAGTATGGTATATTAGATGAAACACATTTAAATCTGATCTCCAATTGAAAGAAATTGTGCAGGTGTTAATACAAGTGTAAATACAGCTTGAAGAAGGGCTTCCATTTGCCCTATGCAGATGAAGCCATGGCATCTTTTAGACAGACACATTGCTAAGACTTAGTGGGACACGGTGATGTTTATAGAGGAACTGAGCAGGACTTTATACTATAGTATTTTGACTTTGTCTGCTTTTTAGATGCAAACGTGATAGGATGAAGCTACTGTATTTGGGAGATAAAGAATTAGTAAACAGCCCAGCAGTGGTCACGCCTTTAATCCCAGCACTTGGGAGGAAGAGGCAGGAGGATTTCTGCTTTCGAGGCCAGCCTGGTTTACAGAGTGAGTTCCAGGACAGTCAAGGCTATACAGAGAAACCCTGTCTTAAAAAAAAAAAAAGAATTAATAAACAGAGGAAAGAGGCTTATCACATGACAAATTTTAAGTTAACCCTAAAGTTTCCATTGTTTAGCAGAAAGAAATTCCTGTATCACATTGCATCTTATACCTTTGGACAGTGTTTCTAAGGGTTTAGCTTATTTTTTTTCTGTCATTTATTTTGATTTTAATCTCTATCTCTCTCTGTGTCTCTGTCTCTCTCCCTGTCTCTGTCTCTCTCTCCAATGTAGTATGGGTAGGGCGATGCTCACCCACATGCAAGAATTAACATTGGCTGTATTTGTCTCTCATGTTCCATCTTATTTTTTTTGAGATATTGTTTCTCACTGGACCTGATCCTGAAGCTTATATAATCATGTAGCTAGCTAGCCCCTGGGATCCCTGGTCTGTATCACCCAGTGGGGTTATAAATGCACATTGTCACATCTGCCTTTAAAATGTACTGGAGATATGAACTTGGGTCCTCATGTTTATACAGAAAATACTTCAACCACTGAGTTAATAAAGGATCTGTAGGTCCTTTATTTCTATTTTTGATTTTTAAATAAACTTGATATCTAATAATTACACACAATGGTATATACGCATTTGTAAAGCTTTTCCAACACAAATTGACCAGGATACAGAGTGAAATCTATTTTGAAATCAGGCTAGATAATAACATAGCAAAACAAGAGCACAACCTGACGGCTACACAATGGTATTTATTGACTGAAACTAACTTTGCCAAAATGTATTATTTTATTTTTGAGTTCCCTTGCATTTATATTACTAGATGTTCAAAGGAAATGCATTTGGTGAAGTGCTTCTCATGACCTTTCTACTGAGAGGGGCTGTGTGAGCTCATGTAATAGATTAAAATATTTTCAATAAACTTTCAGTTTTCCTTGGTTTCCAGCTGGTACGCAGTATCTGGATCTAAGAGGTGGTGGGACATTTTTTTCTTATCTCTGAAGATCTGACTCCTACTGGGGGTGGGATTTGGATGAGAGCTGGGCCAGGAGCTAGATTATGCATGATCTCATTGAGTACACACACACACACACACACACACACACACACACACACACACACACCACTGATGTTATTGTTCTTATTTCCAACTTGACAGATAAGAAAACCAAGGCCCAGGGAGGTTAAACAAATTGTGAGATCTAACCAGATTGTTAATGGCAAAGCAGAGATTCAAATAAAGATTGTCCAACTCCTGGGCTGAGTCTCTCTCTCCAACTCCATAATACATAATACATTAACAAGAATCCCAGGAGTAAGGAGAAAGCTCTATGTAAAGAACTCAGGACAGTTCACAGCAGAAATACCCAAGGGACAGGGAGACTCAGAGGGAGCCTGGTTGCTTCTTCAAACACTGAAAAGTTTATTTAGGCCCTAAGGAGGCTGTCATGTTTGATCTTTATGGTCCTGAGGTGTAGAGAAGAAAGCAGTGCCTGAGAACCTTTCAGGGGAATGCTTTTATATGCGAGAGCTTTCCAAAAGAAAGAGAATTCAGGATAGACATAGTTTACTTGAAAGGCAATCATGTTTCTGTCATTGGCCTTTGTCAGTTTTAGGCTGCGTAATCATTTGATAGTCTATTACTAGAGAATAATCACTTAGAAAATGCACAAATTAATGCATTTTNTTTTTTTTTTTTTTTTTTTTTTTTTTTTTTTTTTTTTTTTTTTTTTTTTTTTTTTTTTTTTTTTTTTTTTTTTTTTGGTTTTTTCAAGACAGGGTTTCTCTGTGTAGTCCTGGCTGTCCTGGAACTCACTCTGTAGGCCAGGAAGTGTTTCTTAATGTGAACACATTTACACACCATAAGTCTGGTATTTTAAAAAGACAATTTGTTTCATGAAAAAGTCTAGTTTTCAAGTTATGTTATTATTTAAGGCTTTGGATCAGATCAGTTATTTAGAACATAAGTCATTTAAGTTAACACAAAACTAATTTTCAAAGTAACAGATGCAAAAGAATTGATGAATTGTAAACACCAATTTGTGCCTTTGTGGAATTTTATATCATCAGATATTTGCATCTGTTTCTATCTAACCAGTTGTATTTATTGGATACATAAATAAGGAAATTTATTTGTTCAACTCAGTTAACCCCTTTGGTTTCTGTCTGTCTATAAACTGAAGTAATTAGCCAGAAATCTTTGAAGTTTCTTTTAGTTTTAGACAGGTAAGTAAAACATGTTGCTCTGTTAACCCACAGAAAGAATTCTAAAATACATCTTTTAAATCAATGGATCTAAAGTAGAGTTTTAAAATGATCTTCTGTACTTTGTAGATCACAGCCCATAAGCAAGTCTGATGCTTGAGATCTAGGTTCTGTTTACCACTCGGCACTGTGCAGACAGTTTCCAGATCTTTCTCTCTTGCCCTGACCTTTTAGACTCTCTTGTTACAGATTTCTTTCTGTTTATGGAACATCTTTACTTAGATGTTCTTCCATTGCCTAAATCTAAACACGGTAGGGAAAGGAATTCATTATCTCCTCTTAGCCCAAGTATTCTGCCACACTTGCTTCTCTTGTGCTTCCTAGGTAGGGAAGCTGCCTTCAGCTCCTCTTTCTAGTCACCTCCTTCTGCAGGCTGCTACTGCTACTGCAGACTCATATTCCGAGATTTGTTCTTCTGTGTCTAAATTCCTTCATCCTCGGCCTGGTCTCAGCAACACTCTGCCTCTCTCTTCAGGTCCCCCTGCTGACCCTGCCTGTGTCTGTAGAAGTTCATGGACATTATAAAAACTTGTAGAATATTTTTATTTAAATGTCATTTGAGAAGCAAGACCAATTCACTTAAGTCTTCCTTAATGGCTTTTATGTGCCATCGGGATATGAGTTTATTCTTACACTCAATATTTAAGTATAAATATTTACTTACATATTTTGTTTCTCAAATTAGATTAGGAGTTATTTTAGCATTGGAAGTAGGCCCTTTATTTTTAATGGACTGTAGCTACTTGGATGGAATACTCTTCTAAGCTATCTAAGCTATAAATACAGGTTGACTATGTCTCTGATCCTTCAGAAAATCATTTCTACTTCTAAAAGTAGCTGAGCCAGTACAAGTTGAGTTAAAGCACCAACCTTAGGGCGGGGCCTAGATCACTTCACCTAAAACTTCTTCAATGCTTTAGAATGAAATCTTTATCCCAATTAAATTGATGACAATAAGGCTGGGAGAAATGAAGCCCCACATTTTTAGTTTTGACCCTGAAGCTTCAGGTCAACTTGTTTGTCTTGTGATCTGTATTAATAATTCCTGAATTAATGGCCTTTCTAGAATAGGGCAGTAGTAACAAATATGCTTTAAAAAAATGTTTGAAGTGAAAAGTAAAAACCCAAACTCATTTGTTCCACATAAATAATTGATGTTGTGGTCACTGACATTAACCACTGCTTATTTACATTGCAAACATTACAATGTGCCATGTTCCATATCCCACGTTAGGGTCCAGATGGAAGACAATATTACAAAATAATGATGTTGTGTTTGGATCTCATAGAGCCTACTCCTTACAAATGTGCATATTTGTTTGTTAATTAATATTATGTGTTACTTTAAAAAGCATGTGGCTTACAAGCATTCTCTCATATTAATTATTTTATTTATCAGACCTGTTCTATAAAACTTCATTTGAGGATTTACTTTTTAACTAAATAAAACTAATAGTTTTTGCTGGAAGACCACACGCACCATATAAAATGTACTCAAGTCTGGGGTGGTTTTTGTCAACAGACTTCAAAAGAACATATCAGATAATTTGTAATACCACAGACTAAAATCTCTTTTGGGCTTAGATTTATGTAAATGGCAAAGGAAAACATATGTGTTAATTTTTAGTTGTTTCTGTTTGCCAATTATCTGTCTTCTAGGATGGCTTTAATAAATAATAACAGAGCATGGAAAATATCTTCCACAGCTTACTTTAGAACAAATTGACTGCTTTGTTGTTATGAACTTATTCTGTTGGAGCTGACATTTTCAAAATTCAAAATGCAATTGTTCAATATATTTTCATTTTAACTTTAACATACTTGTATGTGGCTATATATTTTTATAATCTTTTTCTGGACATACAAATAAAACTATTTAAAGTAAGAGTCCTCAAGATGAATATGGGTATTAAAGGCAAAATTGATTAAGGAAAAAGAGTGGGAGTATAGGAAAGAAGAATGTGGAAGAGGCAGGAAAGAGGAGGAAGGGAAGGAGAGAGGATAGGAAGGGAGGGAGAGAAAAGGAAGATGGGGCAAAGGAAGGGGAAGGAAGGAGAGGAGGAAGGAAAGAGAAGAAAAGAGGGAGGGAGGAAGGGAAGGGAAGAAGGAAGGAGGGTGAGAGGAGAGAGAAAGGGAAGGAGGAAGGAGGAAGAGGGAGGGAAGAATATAAAGAAGGGACACTGAGACATGAATGGATGGAAGAAAATGAGACAGAAGGAAAGGAGTAACAATACCTAAAATAACCATCACCACAATCAGTGACTGTGCTTCTCACACTTGCTATCGTTGCATCCTGAAATGCTTCTAAGGACCTCCCTCCTTCCTGGGCTGAGACAGTATTATCAAGAGTTAAGATGCTCACTCCATCAAGCTCTTATAGTAATTAAGCAGCTGTGGCCTGGCAGCTGCATCTGAGTGACATGTCTAGGGGTGGGGTATTCCTGACACCATGGTCTGTTATCATCTGGGTCCAGCAGGTCAGAGGTGGTAAAGAGCATGGTCCACCAGCAGTTCCCTGCGCTGTGTCTGGTGGCTCTGTCAATACACTTTTGTCTCCAAGGTTATCAGGCTTTTGTTTTTCAGAGACACTAATTCAACTGAAAAAGATAGCCACTGGGGTCTGTTCTAGCCCATCTGCCATCATCTGGGATTCCAATGATGCATTCCTCCTTCAGCTTGTCAATGAAGTGTGTTCACAGAGACCAAGTCCACAATAATGTTTTTAGCATGTTTAATAGAGTTTTGTTAAGTAAACATCCTCCACGAAACCAGTGCAAGAGTGGAAAATAAACAGAGCTACTGTGCCAAGTTCATAATGACTTACACATTTAGCACTTTGCCCCTCTTCTAAGCATGGCCATTAAAACCAGATTTGTATGTTTAGTGTAATTTTTCTAAAGCCATAGCTGTCCAGTTACTATAGGCCTTACACATACTTAAGCTGAACCGTTTTCCTACTCTCTTTTCCCAGCTTCATTAAAAATGAATTTTGTTTCTAAACATTTATGTCCAGGTAGCTTGTGATAGTTCTGTGTCAACAACTGAGATCTGAAGATTTTTCCTTCGACATTACTGGTTCTTAAAGAGTAAGCCGTTTACTAAGCCTACCTAAAATATATAAATCAAGTTCTCTTTGGGTGAGTATGAGGATTTTCATATTCCAAACTAGAAGGGAATCATGGTTAGTTTTTTTTTTTCAAGTCCAGAAAAATGGCCAAAAATATTATATTTTTTTATAAAAAAATGGTAGAAAATTATATGAGTTTCAGAGAAAGATAACTCTAAAAATCTTGCCTTCTCTTATAACCTCTATTTTTCCTTGTCATCAGTGGCTGGTTAGTTATGGTGAGAAATGTAACTACTTTGACCGATTGCTTTTAAAACTGGAGGCATTGATAATACAATTGACTGACAGTTATCTGTGCAGTTGTTTATTCCTATATTGTTTAAATCTGCTGGTATATTTTCCTTTCCTGTTAGATATCATTATTCATATCCCTACAAATGCCTTGTTGACTTGAAATATTTCTCCCCCATGTATCTAGGAATTTTTTATTCCTGAATAAACCTTAACAGTCTGTTCTCATCCCAGTAGACACAGATTAAGCTTAGAGATTCATAGCTGATTGACATGGAGTTAGCACAAAGATTGAGGGACTGTCCTCGTGGGTCAGTGTTGAGTTGTTTTATTTAACAGCATCATTAGGGAACTGCAAAAAAAGGAAGTAAGTAGCGTGGATATGTCTCTCCAGATGAGAAATGAAGATGAACCTTACATTTCTAGCAGTGGGGAGTAAAAAAAAAAAAAAAGATCCACAGAAGGCCGCTGAAACTGCTAGCAAAGAAGAGGAAGAAACGCAGTTCTAAATAACAACCTCACACACGAGCATGAGATGTGCCTTCACAGTGCAAGAGCCAGAAGGTACACACTCAGCCAACAAAAACAGTGTACAGCTATCCAAGTTCATCACAGTACCGAGGAACATAGTACACTGTGATAATAAATCCTATATAAAGGTCACATTTCTTACATCTGACAATGATCTCGAAGACAGGGCAGTCGATTTCTTCCCAAGTTTGAAACCCCGCCCTGGAATTGTATGGTCTTGGAGAGAGTATTTGTTATTCTGCTTATTTCATTCTGCTTTGGAAAAGGAAGAGAATTGCATCTCACTCTTCACAGCATTATTGTGAATGTGAGTAAAATTAAATAATAAATTTGGCATGAATGGAAATTATGGCTTGCTAGTCATTTTATTTCTAGTACATGTCATGATTCAATGCACTCAGGTATTGAATAAAGATACTTTTAAACATTATTTGTTTGTTTGTTTGTTTGTTTTGTGTATGTGTATGCATGCTCATGTGGTCATGCATGTGTGTAGTTAGCCATGCAAACGGATGCCAGTGAACAGTTTGAGGGAATCTTCCATGTGTATCTGGGAAGAGAACTCAGGACACACCAGATGTTATTCTTAGTGGCAAACACTTTACCTGCTGACCTGATTTGCTGCCCATTTAAATGCTTCAAAGGAGAGTTGAGTCCTAAGGTTTCGAAGGTTATTTGGTATCTATGAAAGTCTTTCATTTCTAAATTGTTTAATATATGGGAGAAGGAAAATAACCTTGTTCTCTTCCATTAATGTATCCCCCAGTGGCTTAGAACACGCCTACCTCTAGTAATTTCTCTATAAAATATTACTAGATGAATGCTCTTCACAACATCTAGCATATTTAAAATAACTAATAGGTGTGCATCAGTATCCTTAATGGTTTTATTGGACTATGATTTACAATGATAAAATTTATCCATTTTAGGGGCAGGAAGTAAAATTGCTGCTGTAATATGTACAGTAATCTAACTTTAACATATTTTCATCCTCTAGAAGGATCCCTTATGAGGCCATTTCTCACTCCCAGCTCCAACGTGGATCACTATAATAATGTTATTGCAACAGCCACTGCTTCTAGTCTCCCGTTCATAAATGACAAACAAACCTTCTTGTTTACATGTCACTAAAAGAAAGTGAGAGATGAATGAAATTCACTGTATATAACTATTTCTAAACAAACTCTGTAAACAGATGAACACTCAGATATGTTTAAATGGATGTTCACCACTTTTAGGAAACACAATCCTTCCAAATAGTTTGTTTTTTTTTAAACTCACTGGGCATACTTTTACCAATGAAAATTACCATTCTAACAGTAATGGAAACACTAGTTGCTTAGGGATGTTCCCCCTTTAATCCACTAATCTTGGCTATCTAATTAGGCTCAGGTCTCAGCAAGCATACATCCTTTTTAATTTGGTTAATTACTACTTGAAGTTTTATAAGCATTTCTTTAAATGTTTGGATTAGCTAAGATCAACTATGTTAGCCCAGTTTTCTTTAATAGTTAAGCTTCTCTATGATATGTAGTTTCTGAAGATATTTCCCTTAGATTTTCTGAGCAGGCCAATAAATAATTTCTCTGATCTTGAGCATTGTAGCCCTATACTGACACTCCCAGTTTGCAACCATACAACTGTGATGTTTACAAACATTCCATGACTTTTAGTAGCTCTTGTAATGGAATCCAAATCCCTAGCATATATTCAGCACAACTATTTTTCTTGTCTCTTCCTGCCCAGAATGTTAGATATGCTATACTTCTCCCCTGTCTCAAAATTTGCCAAATATGTTGTGGAATCCTTGTTCTACACCTTTGTCTATGCTGTTCTTCATGGTAGAGTGACATCCCCTTTCCATGCCTATTTGGATATGAAGCTGTTATAACTCAAATGCTTCTGTGGTCCTCTCTCCATCACAATTACCTCTTTTTCAATTTGTACTGACTAAACTGAAAGAGTACACAGGAGGATAAGGACTATTCTGCAGTTAATTATATATTTGTATGACCTGCCATCTGGAGCATGGTTGGAGACTAATAAAGAATATATATAGATTTGTGAATGGTTGAAGGAATATATGGAATTCTGCTTTTGAAGATCAATGAACCTGAAATGACTCAAACATCTGGATGAGACATAGGATTCTATCCTTCCAGCAGAAGTCAGTTTATCTTGTATCTTTGGTTATGCTCCACCTTTTATAAAAAGGAGGAGCATATTGACTATAACATTTAAACCTTTGATTGTCCCTAAGAATCAGATTGAATGGAGCAAGACATTTGCAGACCTTGTTCTGGAAGTTTTATTTTTGATAGAAATTAGCCATTTTTTAAAAATTTTTTTTGAAATTAACCATTTTGTTCTACACTTTATAGGCATCTATTCTACAAAGCTGCAAAGAATTGAAAGATAGTTTTCAAGTGAGGAAAAATTTAGACCACATCTTTATTTGGAGATTTTGTTTCCATCTTGTGTGATGAGGGATTGGGGTCAATCTTATTCAACACTCCTTTACTAACATTTCAGCGAGTTGTGTTCTGGAAATGTCCTTTCTCTGCATAGATTGGAGGAGGGGAGACATAGAATGGTCCCATAGACAGAACTGGGTCCACGGAAAGAACTGACCCTGGGACCCACTTGCAGTAGGGTCCTTACCTTGCTACATTTTGCTACTTGGTGTTTATAAGGTCTGTTTGTAATGGAACATGTTATCTATCACTGAGCAAAATGTCTGGAATTCTCATCTGCTGGTGCTCCCCTCCCCAACACCATCACCTTCTGCATCAATTCTGGATATATAAAGGTAACACATGGTAAGAGAATGTGGCATGGATTGACAGAATAGAGCAGGATTTATGTCAGTCTGTGGATGTCCCAAAAGGACCACAAAACAACTTACTCCCAAATCAGTTTTCCACTAGAAAATAGTAATCTTAACTTCAATCTAAAATCATATCCATGGCCTCTTTGAAGTTCATAAAATATCAAATATTACATTAGAATTCAAAATGCTTTCAAGATCTTTTCTATACACTGAAATTCAGAATTTAAAGCAAAAATCACAACAACAGCAAATACAAAAGAACTTGTACACAAATCCCTTCAGAGCCTTCCCATCATGTGATCATGCATGCAGCACTGCCCACTTAGGGACTTTAAGTAAAAATAACCAACATGACAAATGGACTTTGTCTCTCAGACATGAAACATGACCAGCTGTAAGTGTCTTAGTGAACTTTTATTGCTTTTACTTTTATGTTAATCATAACAAGTCACCATGTTGTCAGGGTCCTAAAACAAAAGATTCATGAAAGCCTCGCTTTTGGAAAGAATATTAGTCTATGGGAAACCCCTTTCCTTGTATGAAGAGAATGACAGTCCTTTGATGGATCTACATATTTCTTCCACAAGACAAAAGCAATCCAGAAATCCACTCACTGATGGAATCCTGCAGAGTTGAGGGGTTTTTGCCCGCTTGGAATTCAGCGGTTGGCTTTCATACTTCAAGCTCGCATTGGCTTTAAGGAAAAATGCAAATAATTAACCCTGTAGTAAGAGGCATTTCACCTCAGACTCTTCCTGCTGGGTTAACAAACATCTCACAGAAAGAGAGCTCTTTGGGAGTGTCTCACTAGGTGTCATTATTGATTAGTGACACCTATTCTCTTAGGAAAGCCTTTGGAAATGTACAGCTTCAAGGGGGTTTGATAATTAGGGATGAAGTTTTCAGTTGCTTTTTTGTCCAAATTTGTTAACTGAACTGTTAAGTGATGAGATGCCCATTAGGAGACTTGCCTGGGAAGCCTCTGTGTTACTCACCCTCAGTAGCCAGCCATTCCTGCTCCCAGGACTCACTATGCTTCATATTCTAAAGGACCCCTTCTCAATTCCCATCAAAACACTGCCAGGGGCCTGATAGGGCACAGTGTCATCTCATGACTTGACTTATAACTAGAATCAGCACCAGTTAATTAGAATGATTGGTAGCTAGTTATCCTTAAGTAACCTGATTATCCAATTCCCCCATGTTGATTTTACCTGATTGATTTTAAATAGCTCAATGATTGTATAGTGAAGCACAAATGATTTAAAATATCCCAAAATATCTTAGATTTTAAAAAAACTCATGTAAATTTATAAATGATGTAGTTATTAAAAATTCAGTAAAAGGAATGTGTAATGGACAGATTTCCCTTTACTTCATCCTCTGAAGGTATGGAAGTTGCTCTCTTATGGAATATAAATGAGGTTGGAAGGTTGGCAATCTTGTCATTATGATTGAAAAATACACCAACTACCAAATATTACTACAAAAAAATTCCTGGAATAATTTAAAAAGAACATAACCAGAGAAAAGGAACTGAGAAAGCCTTGTAGATGCACGGATTTTTTTGTTTTTTTGTATTTAAATCATTTAATAGAGTAGTTCAAAGTAAATCATCACGAAATGATGATTTACATTTACATTTAGGCTGGATCTTTCAATCTCAATTAACCTAATCTAGAAAATCTCTCACAAGCATGCTTAGAAGTTAGCTTAATCTAGATTTTCTCTCAGAGATATGCTCATATATTTGGGTGATTCTAGAGCTTGTCATTTTGAATATCTCTACCAACAATGCATTGTATCTAAAACATGCCTCTTTCCAACATTGCTTATCCTGGGTTGCCCAGGGTTAGCCTGACCTTTTAGAATGGATGCTTATTGATCTTTTTCAGGAAAAACAAAAATGTAAGGGAAGAGAGTTTGGTTCCTCCAATTTTTTCTGTTAGAATTCTTGTGTGGATTCTGAGAGGAGTTGAATTTATTTATTTGCTACAAAACCTTCATCACTATATTTACGTATACAGTGTTGTTTTCTTCCATTGAAAAGCTTGCCTCTGTTTTTCACCCTTCTCCACTTGGCACAAGGGAGAACTCTTGGTGACATGGATCCTATATTGAAAAGATTAGAGTTTTATTATTCCTGCTAAGCTCCTTGATGGCTTTAGGATCTTGGCATCGAGGGAAAAATCTCCTGTCACTTGTTATTGTTGTACCCCTTTATTCTTCTCTGAGCGCTGTGTTTATTTTAAGGACAAGGACAAATATTGGGATTTGGTAGACTATCCTGCCAAGAGAAAGCACATGCAAAACATAAAAATCCTGGAAGCATTTGAAGACTCCTCCTCCTCAAAACTGAAAGCCAGGGAAGGATGCAGGGTGAAAAAGAGCAGCACACAAGCAGGGGAAGAAAGAATGGAAAGGGAATATCACTAGACCTGTTCTAGAATGGACTTGATGGTCACTTTCACTTTTTGCCATTTGTCTTCATCTTCATTTGGATACTTTGAGCCAGATATATAATCTCATCAAGGAGATTGAGAGTTCCGGGTCAGCCAGAACTACAGAGCAAGTTAGAAGATACCTCATCTTAAAAAAAAAAAATCATATAAACTCTTTTGAGTATGATGTCTTTCTTAGAAGCATAAAATAGTACAGAAATTTACACAATCTTGGTCCCCACCCACAGCCTCTGTTTAAGAACTTTCTGGTAGTAGAGTTGCTTTTTCTGTCTTTAATTCATTTACCTTAGACATGTGTGTTGATGGTGGCTCATTCACCCTGACTTCCATGTTGCCCCCCAGTGGAGGACTGTTTATGTCCTAGTTGGACATATATCCACCAGGCCTGTTTTTGTGGAGAGCTCTGTGTGTAGCAAGAGGCTGGTTCTCATCTAGACAGTGATTCTATATTTGCCTCTCTTTGAAAATTACCTAAGATTCCACCTTCCCAAGTCTTATAAGTTGTATTTTCATTGTCTTTCAAAATTGATGGTACTTGCATGCACAATTTGGTTTTCATTTTCTAAGAGGATTCTCAAGTGGAATAAGGTTCAGTACCATTATAGCTGAGTATATTTATGTGATATCTGAAGACAATTGAGAAAGAAGCAAAGATCCTCAAGGTAACATGCAGCAGCTGCTGCCTCTGCTGTGTATACTTTCTGTTAAATGCTAGAGAAACTCAACTCTAATTTATTTCAAGGGTTTCCAAAGGCCTCTGCATTAATCATGGGAGTTTCCCTTGGGGCTTATGCTAGATAACTTGAAAGCACTTCCTATCGTTATTATTCATTGTTATTACGGAAGTGGAAAAATACTGTCTGTAAACACTCATTCACACCTATCCAGGCTCAAAGGCCAGCAATCTCAGTTGGACATGGCATACTAAGCCTTGCAGGCCCCAACTTCAATCCAATGTGTCAAAGGCTTTGCCTTTCTAATTCTTTGTTACCAACAGAGCTAGGCAGAACAGTGATGAGGATAAGCAATGTTGGAAAGTGGCATGTTTTAGATACAATGCATTGTTGGTGTAGATATTCAAAATGACAAACTCTAGAATCACCCAAATATATGAGCATATCTCTGAGAGAAAAGCCTAGATTAAGTTAACTTCTAAGCATGCTTGTGAGAGATTTTCTAGATTAGGTTAATTGAGATAGAAAGATCCAGCCTAAATGTAGGCATATGTTTACATGGACTAGAATTCTAGAATTTTTAGGGTGAGGCTGGAGAGGGGAAAGAAGCCAAGCTCAACAGTAACATTCATCATTTTGGCCTTCCTGCCGGTGGATGTAATATGAGCAGGCAGTTCAAGTTCCTGCCACCAAAATTTCCTTGCCACACTGGATTGTACCCTCAAATAGTAAACTAAAAGAAATCATTCCTTCTTTAAGTTTCCATTGGATTGAGCACAAGGTCCCCAATGGAGGGTCTAGAGAAAGAACCCAAAAAGCTGAAGGAGCTTGCAGCTTCATAGGAGGAACAATAATATAAATGAACCAGTACCTCCAGAGCTCCCAGGGACTAAACCACCAACCAAAGAGTACATATGGAGGGACTCATGGCTCCAGCCACATATCTAGCAGAGGATGACCTTGTCGGACATCAATGGGAGGAGAGGCCCTTGGTCCTGAGAAGGCTCAATGTCTCAGTATAGGGGAATGCCAGGACAGGGAATTGGGGGTGGGTGGGTGGGTGAGCAGGGGAAGAGGGGATGGGATAGGTTTTCGGAGGAGAAACCAGAAAGGGTTTTTTTTTTTACATTTGAAATGTAAATAAAATATCTAATTAAAAAAATGTTCACCTAATATGTTTGAGATATTTTAATATGTGATCAAAATTTGAATTATCATGACTTAATTTTGAAAAGTTCCTCCTGGTATTCTAAGAAATGTTATGATTCCAAATAAAATAATGAATCCCTTAGAAGTCATCGTGACATTCATGCATAACCAAGAATGTGCCCAGAATAGTGAGTGTATCACTGGATAGCTGCAAATGTTTCCCAGTGCCTTTCAGCTGGGATTTGTACTGAATTCTCTCTAGGGATGCAATCTGCTTAAGACCTGTTCCATTTCTGAGGGAGATCAACATGGCCCTCATACTCAATATATTTTTTTGATTGATCAAGGAAGGGTTTTATTGAGCCAATCAGTAAAGAATCACCTTCTTGGCACTGTAGTGTGATGGATTTTGTATTTACATTAACCAAAGACTACTGATTACATGGTTTTTATTGAGAAGTCAGATATGTTTAAAAGTTATCAAAATAAATCAGATGAGCTACTGAAATTCTTTAAGTACTTAAATCAATATGACTTGAATATATTCTGCTGTCTATTGGTTTCAAATTGAGCATTATAAGAAATAGCTATGATTATAGACAGCAACAATTGCTCCTTGTCCATAGAAGAATTCTTTTTAGCTTAAAAGGAGAAGTTACTTAAACCATTCCCCTCTATCTCTAACAGTGCAGTCAGAGAATGATTACAGGTATTGGAGAATAACTTTTATTGAGCATTAATGATGTTCCTGCTAGAACATGAACCTAAGACATAACCTAGAATATTCAGGCAGTTTTGTTTGTTTGTCTGTTTGTTTTGTTTTGTTGTTTAGAGATGGGAGAATTTATCCTGAAGAGCAGTACCTTAAAAAAACAAAACAAAACAAACAAACAAACAAACAGAGGAAGATGAGCTACACACCAATGAAGCTGTAACAGAGCCCAGTGCTAATCCCAGTACTCACTGTGGCTGTATAATCACCTTTTCGAGAGTCGTATCTCTGTGACTCTGTATCTGAGAAACTGTCCAACATGGAAGGGACAAAATCCTAAGGACAAGCAGTGCCCTTCAGCTAAAGGTATGTATAATCCTGAGTGCCAAGCAGTCAACCCTCCATCCCTGTCTTATTTTGTCAGTGTTGTGATGAGAAATTCTTAGAACCTGGTTCTGAATAGAGGGCAGGTTGGGGTCTGCTTCCTCTACTGTCTGAATTTCAATGGTGTAAACTCTCAGAATGCAAATACAGGTTACCAATTTGACTTAAGTGAACCTAAGGTTGAGAAGAAATTCGTCCACATCTGTCTCTGGCTGAAGCATGTGCAGGCTCTCACCTACAACTATGTTGGTCTTTGCAAAGCCTTCATTAAAAGGAGTATTAGTAGTGTTTGTGAAATTCTTGTTCCATTCCTGTTTCCACACAGCCTGCAGTCATGGGGTCATTACAAACTTTGCTGCAAGAAAATAAGCCAAACCAAAGCAAAACAACCCAAAATTCCAAGGCTGTAGGGCCTGGCCTAGTGCTTTCCTTTTTCAGTTCTATGTAAGTCTGAGTAAAAGTAGACTTTTAAATTCTTATTCAAGTGCAGATTCTGGCAGCTGATACAGTGATTTCTATTAACTGAAACACTTAGACTGAATGATAAGAAAATTTATGAGTCAAGTTAGCCCAGGGCTTTTTGTGCTCTAAACCTAGAATTAAGGAGTTCTGAATGTTTCAGACTTAAGAAACTTTCACAAATGCAGGTGGTCATATTGAAAAAAAAAAAGCTTTTACTAAACTATATTTAAATATTCTCTCAAACTGCAAATGGAGTCTTGCTGGCAGACCAAGAAAACACCAATATCAGCTGTGCTTGGCATTTCACAGACTATGGTTCATCGGTCCCAGAAATACTCTTACTCTTTTGTTAAAAAAAAATCACTTTTTTTATAAAAAGCATTTTGTGAATATTAGGGTAAAACTAAAATGTAACATAATGAGAACATTGAGAGTTTATGGCAAGACTCATTGGATTCATGAGAGCATGCATGTCCTTAGGCAAAGCCCTGACTAGCTGACTCCCAGGTTCTCCGTGAGAAGGCAGTACCTCTTTCACAGGTTGTTGGCAAGTTCAAATGGGGTACCAAACTGCTTACTGCATAAGCCTTTAGCAATCTCTAACACTTGTCATTATCCTGGAAGCTCAACATTTTGAACTAAACAGAGCCCTTCCAGTGGACCAAAGTAACCGTCTCATATTTATCTTAGATAAATTTGTAAGAGTTTAATCAAATAAGGAGTCATAGACATAGTTGGTATCTCTTAGATCCAGAGAAGTGTTTAAGACTTCTATTCCCATAACACGGTCAGAAAACACGAATGGCCAGAGAAAGGAAGTGAGTTACACAGGGAGTTAATTGGGTACAGCTCTCTGTTTTGCCTTATACCAATCAGTTGGCCACAGGCGACTGACTGACTCTCAGCTGCTGTAATTGACTGGAGCTCAGCTACCTGCTCTGAGTACATGATCCTGAATGAGGCTTTCAGTTTGTGCACACAACAAATGGTAGTTTGTTGTGTTTGGAAATAATCACAGGGCACATTTAGTTTTATTTGTGATCTCTAGAATTATCCTTAAATGTGGGGTGAACTATTTTTACTTGTAGTGGAGGGATGAGTTGAATCTAGACAGATGTATAGGCTTATTCCCTGTAGACTGCCTGCAAGAGTGATTTCTAATAGATGTTTAACATGGAACTCATTAAAATTCTATAGCAGCAAGGCACAAATGGAGCACAGACAATGAATGGCAGCCAATACAAAACTGAACATCCTGGAGAAAAATCCAACAGATCAGACAAAGTATCTGAATGACCATGACAGACAGTACTTATGGACAATGTTCAACAAATTTACCTTGTTTTCAGGACAAACACTAGAACTATATTAAAATGACAAGCTGACCATATCCACTTGTTTTATCGAAACTAACCTCTTTTCTATGTAAAATAACACAGCATTGTGTTCCCAGTAAACCCCAGGCTGCAGATACAGGCCATTCACCAGGAGATCTTATTAAGCAAACAATTCAAAGGGCGGCTTTGCTTTTGTCCCAAGCCTGATACTGACAGATGCTAACCTTGCCAGCAAGACTCCTCTTTTGTATCCTTGTGATGGGGAAGGCGGTTTTCTTTCCCCTTTGTAGGTAGCTTGGGAGAGGATTGACAGAGACACCAAAGTGGACTTTGCCACAGCGTTAGGGTACTTGTAAGTGCTCCTAGACCAGCAAGAGTTTTCTATGCCCTTCCTTGCTCCTGTTTTGCTCTGTTTGGGCTAGTATATGAGTCATACTTTACATCCTTACAAAAGGCCTCTCTCTGGACGTTTTTATGAGGCTTGAAGAGAAATGTTATTTAACTATATTTTATTGGCAGATTTCCATGCGTACTGTGACTAATACTATTTCTATTGTTAACTGATGAGAGAGAGAGAGAGAGAGAGAGAATTTTTCACTCACCATTTGAAAAACTGGGTAGTTGATACATAATGTACAGACTCTTCACTATCCCATACTGTACTTATATTTCTAAAATATGATAGAACAATTTAATGATATTTAGTAATATTCACATTGTATTATTTCTATCAAAATAAAATGATAAATAAAATACTTGGGAGAGGATTGACAGAGACACCAAAGTGATAAATGATAATAAAATACTAGTGAGTCCTTGTTATCTTGTTATTTCTAAAATAACTATTGCCATTGAAAAAGTACCAGAATTTACTAATCTCTACAATAATTCCAAAGATAAAAAAATATTTTCTAAAATTCAATAATCAAAAATATTTTGGCCTACTATTAGTTTCCGTGTTGATGTGTTAGTTTTATTAATGAATACATATATTTTATAGGTAAGATTTGTTTAATGATTCCTAATGTGAGGAATTTCTATATTAGTTCTATCTTTTTAAGGAGTTGGGCATAATTTTAGAGTTAAAATTTACTAGGAAAAGAAAAACTTTAATTTTGAATATTTTGAGCTATGTGTGTGTTCCTGCTTAGCAAAAGCATACTTCAAATATCTCATGATTCATTCTCCATAGACTGTGTATGAGTGATGACCTCAGTGACAGATTGAAAACAAAAGTTTTGGCAAAGTCCCAATTTCTCTCAGTTGACAAGCACAGTATTATATGGAGAAGGGGCCTGGCAACCTGAGACTGTTCTCCACCTGTTTGGCAGTGGTGAGCTAACAACTCACCCTTCCAAGTCATCACATAGAAAAGTCAAGTAAATAGAGATGGCGCCCATGACTGACCATGAGCGCCGGATGCTTGCTATGGGTACATACAAGCACTGTGATAATTCTTACTGATTCCTTTATTAGTAAAACAAAAGTTTAGGCTTTATGTTTTATTTTACACTGTTTTTCTGCCTAAGAAAGCTTAGACTACTTCACTCATGGTTCCAAACTTTTATTTTGTTTATTTACTCTTTTAAGTGTGCAAGAATGAAAGGTTAAAAACGATTGGACTGGGAATAAGCATATTTAGAAGGTTTTTAAGGGACTTATAGGAGAATTTTTTTTCTGCTATAATACTAGTGAGTCCTTTTTCTTTACACCTCTAAGTTATTCATTTAATTGTCAACACAAATAATTTCAGATGTCAAGTGAAGAATTAATTTCTCATTAAATTAAATGGTTGGGAGCCATGGCAATGTCAATGTATTAAACCAATTAGGTACTTATTCTGTGAATGTTCATAGTTAGTAGCAAGTGGAATCTAAAAATAACCTCAAATTGATATCTTGGCCCCTGCTCTTATTCTCTCAAAGTCTAAATTTGTTTTTCATTTATGAATAGACACAAGTGAGTTGGTGATATTACTGTAGACATGAGATGAAATAAAGAACTTAAAGAATTCACAATGAGAGTACTGTGTAGGTGTACAGATCAGGCATGCCCAAGTAGGTACCTGAACTCTCTGGGTTCTAGAAATGTTTCTGTATGTATGTATGTATTTTTTTTTTTTTTTTGGTCCAATAGCCAGATATTCCAACCATGATCTCATGCAACAGGGTGAACTCAAAACATGGCCATGCCAAAAAGTTGTACAGAATTATATCTTCAGGCTCTGTTTAAGGTATATATGAAATAAATGAATTTCCTGTTAGTCCTGTATTCCATCCCCATTACGTCTATGCAAATATTCCAAAATTGCAAAGAACTGAAATTTGAAGCATTTCTGGTCCCTTACTAGAAAGTAAGGCTTATTGATCCTGTAAAGACAAATAGAGAGCGTTATGTTATGGAATCATGCAAAATGAACCAGACCTAAATATTTGTTCTTCTCTATTCATAAGGAAATCTTTAAAATCACCTAACATTTTGCCTGATTAATGTCACTCTGCTGGACCAGCCTCCATATATTTGGCCCGGCTTTCTCTTTGTCTCTGTAAAAGTAGATGGTCTTCTGTGATCTACAAACAGCTTAAGGGAAACAGTTGTGCAACCTTAATATACTGATGTGACACAAGAGCAGATACAAAGACCCAAAGGAGCAAGGAACTGCACGGTTGTTATGTTGGGTTGATGTAGATGATCCTGGATAAAAACATGATCAGAAGACAGAGGGGTCTGGAGTGGTCAAACATACTGGAGGAAATCCACTGAGGGTGGTGGCTCAAATTCCTGGAATCTCTTTCTCTTCCAAGATAAGGTTGTTCCTTTCCTCTGAGTTTTAGGAATGAAGGTTTTATGATCTCCATCAGGAGAAAGACTGATAAACGCCTTTACAGGCTTTCTTCAGAACAGGAGGGCAGGGAAAGGGCAGGAGACACTCTCATTTTTGCTCTTGTCTTATATAGTAACATCGCAAGTTATGAATGCGAGCAAAATATGGAGTTCACTACATCCTGACATCCTACATTCTCTGATTACTTCTTTCTCTCACCTTTTCCTACAAGGCAGAACAGGAAAAGTCATGGATGAGTTACATTTAGAATGTATATTATTAATAGCTCTGTGAATTAGTCCTTGACTTTAGGATACTAGTTTAAGTCTCTATAAGAAAAGAAGTAAAGAGTGTGTGTTGACATTTTCTGTAAAGAATTGAATGAATAAAATGTAGGGTGGGAGGATTGCTTTTCTTTTCTTTTGAGAGAACTGTTATCATCAGGCAGCCTTACCGTTTTGAATAGAATCAAATCCCCATCACTCAGGAAGCTACAGGCCAGCCTGGTGACTAAGGCTGCTATTCTGTCTTTGCCTGGTCCCAGCTGAATTTCATTGTGTGAGTAAAAAGCAAGCTTCTGAATTGGATCCAAATTTCCTATTTTCATGAGAAAAAAATATTTTTTATTACCCCTTGTCTCCACTTTCATTTCCATGAGAATTATTGCTTTACTGGCACATGCAAATAAATGCATTAGCTTTTAAATCTTCACTTTTGTGTATCGTCAAATTTATTGTCTATATTATATTTTGATGCTATTATATGTAAAATTTCATCAACGTATTTACTGGTGTTTGTATATACAGATATAATTTGACTAACTTTTTAGTTAGCATGCAGAATAAATGGATTCATAGCGACACTCTCATTCATGAATGTCATTATACTTATATTTACCTCCCACTACTAGTTATCCCCTCCCATTTGTTCACTCCTCTTCTTTATCACTGTCTGCTTTCTAAGCTGTCTCTCTTCTGCTTTCCTCTGTGTGTGTGTGTGTGTGTGTGTGTGTGTGTGTGTGTGTGTGTGTTGCTAAATCTAGATTCTTCATATGAAGGAAATCAGGCAGTATTTGTTCTTTTGAATCTGGGTTATTTTGCTAAACATGATGTCCTCTGGTTTCCATCCACATTTCTGTAAGTGATATAGTTTCTTTTTTTAAAATGGGGTTTTTCAAATATTTTAGAGCCTATCAGCAAATGATGTACTTAGTTCTTTGCATTTCCTACAAATAACTATTCAAATAGAATTGCCAATATAGACTCCTGAGAGTACTTGCTTAATCTGCTGGACTTTCAAGGGCAGTGCCAAATTCAACTGAATGTCGTGCAATCAATAATCAAGTTGGTATCATCCCAATCAAGGGCACATACAGATATATGTACTCATTTTTGTTGCTGTTTTTCTTTTTTTTTTTTCACTTTTTAAAAAATTTATTATTAGAGAGTTTCTTCATTTACATTTCAAGTGTTATCCAAAAGTCCCCTATTTCCTCCCCCCCCCGCCCTGCTCCCCTACCCTCCCTCTCCCGCTACTTGTCCCTGGCATTCCCCTCTACTGGGGCCTATAAACATTGCTAGACCAAGGGCCTTTCTTCCCGAATAATGGCCAACTAGGCCATCTTCTAATACAAATACAGCTAGAGACATGAGCTCTGGGGGTTTTGATTAGTTCATATTGCTGTTCCATCTATAGGGTTGCAGACCCCTACAACTCTTGGGTACTCTCTCTAGCTCCTACATTGGGGACCCTGTGTACTGCCCTATGTTGCTGTTTTTCTAAAGTCCTTCTTTAGATTTTTGTCTTGAAGCTATAATAAGTTTGGCTTGAAAACTCTTATTTAATCAGCTAAACATAATTATCAGAAAAATAATAAAATTGTGAAAGGGGATTGATTGAGAAAGATAAAGTCAATCACTAGTTCCCATATCATTTGATTCAATTATCTTTTCTCTGTGTTATGTCTTTTGTTCTCTGACTTTAACCAGAGAAGTTTAAACCCTCCTTTTATTCCAAGAGAAATAACAGCTTCATATGCAGAATCTCGGTTTAAAAGGAACTGAGTATGGCACGGTTTATATGTCTCTTGAAGTTGTTGCAGAGTTTTAATTTCTTATTTTATTCATTTGTCGTGCATATATGTGTGTTTTGACTATATTCATGCCTGTATACTACATGTAAGCTTGGTAACTGTCAAGGTCATTTGATCTCTTGGTACTACAGTTCTAGATGGTTGTGAACCATCATCTGGGTGCTGAGAACTGAAACAGAGTCCTCTACTAGGGTGAGAATCAGTGCTTTTTACTGCTAAGCAATCTCTCCAGAATTATAGTTTTAGTTTATAGTGAATTATCTGAGATCATACAGATATAAAAAGGCAGCTATAGAAAGGGAAATATGGAAAGACCAATTTGCAGAAAGAGAATAAATCTTTGTTTGATTATATTTGTAATTTTTAATAATAGCAAAGACAACCATAACTTAAAAACATTGCATTCATACTATAAAACTGCATGATTTCTAAAAGGCTAGTTGAATTTAGATAGATGTGTTTAGGTGGATTGAGATTGAAGCAAACTGATCAAATTCACATCTGTAGAGAATTTCTGTCCCGTAGACTGGCTTCTTACTTTATGTCGAAACCTTCTAATTATTTTATTTCAGATATTTCCTTGTCACATTTTGTTTGTGCAGTGTATGTGTGCAGTGTGTGTGTGTGTGTGTGTGTGTGTGTGTGTGTGTGTGTGTGTGCACGATAGGACAATATGTGGGGAATTAGACCATGTACACACCTGCAGAGGCCAGAGGAGTATATCTGATGTATTCCTCCATCTCTCTTCTCCTTTAACAGGGTCTTTCAGTGAACATAAAGCTTCTGTTTTTTTTTCATGAAGATTGACTGTCCTGTGAGATTCCAGGACTACTCATCTCTCCCCGAATGTTGGGGTATGCCATGCACATCCACATTTGACTTTTTACATGGATGATGGAGATTCAAATTCAGGTCTTCTATGCTTATAGAGCAAGCTTTTACCAAGCAAACCATTTCTCTTCCCCGCCTCCCCAGTCAGATATGCTTCTACATGTGTTTGTAGCTTTATTTAATGACTTCATATATAGTGTTTTTGCTAGCAGTTCCCTGTTGGTGCTCCTGGAATGACCACAATCTGTTTTGATAAAACATAATATCTAAGTGTAGACAGATGCAAAATTCTGTTGTGGGGAATAAAAATAATGGGAGATAGGAAATACTGATCTGGAGAGATTTTTGACAGAAGATGAATCACAATGTTGAAGCTTGGCAGTCTTCCTCCTCCAGGGGAGGGATTTGGCAAAGAGGAATACACATATTCCTCACTTAGAATAAAGTCATGTCCTGATAAACTCATCGAGACTATCTTAATGTATTTCATCCTCCTAACTTACTGAGGATCGCAGTTTAGTCTAGCCTGCCCTAATCCTACCCAGAACACTTGCACAGTAAGCACAATCATCTAGCTCATCACCACAGTCTATCTATAATGAAAAGTTTGAAAATCTCATGTAATTTGTTGACTGGCTATACACAACCAGTACTGGCAATAGAGTACATTGTGGTGTATTGGTCATTTACTCCAACCACCGACTTGGAGCTGAGGCTCACTCATGGCCACTCCTCAGCACTGGAACAGAGGAACAGTGTATTGATTCTGATCCTTGGGAAATGTCAAAATTTTCAATGGCTTACATTGAATGTATACACCTTTTGTAGTATTATAAAGTGAATTGAACCATCATAATGAAGAAATCATCTGCCTTTTCTCCTTCATGTTTCTGAGTGGCTGGTGTGGTCCCAGAGTTGGAGCTTGTGATAATAATGGCAGTAGTCTTTAACCAGACTTCCCAGTCACTACATCTGACCTACAGTGTTAGTCACAATTCTATTTCTGTGAAGAGATACCATGACCATAAGAACTCTTATGGAAGAAGACATTTAATTAGGAGCTTTTTCACAGTTTCAGATACATCATGACAATGGTGGGGAGAATGGCAGTAAGCATGGCAGGCATGGTACTATAAACTTAGTTGAGAGCTACAAACTGATCAATAGGCATGGGGGGGTGGGGCGGCCGCTGGGCCTGACATGGGCTTTTGAAATCTTAAAGCATACTCCCATTAGCACATTTTATCCAACAAAGCCATACCTCTTAATTCTTCTCAAATAGTGCCACTCTCTAATGACTAAATATTCATATAAATGGTCCTAGGAGGGCCATTCTTATTTAAGTCACCATGCCAACTGATACCAAACCAATATCACAATCTAGACTTACTAGTAGGAATCTAGAATGGATACTGTCCAAGTTTTAATTCTGTGATAAAATACTTCTACAAAACAGCTCAGGGAAGAAAGACTTTAGCTTAGCTCAGAATTTTAGGTCATTGCCTATCATAACAGTCAGTTACAGAAGCTAAAAGTATTTAACATATTATTTTTACAATGATAAGACTTCAATAGATATACACATTATAAATTTACTTCAGCAAACTCAATTAAGAAAGTTCCTTGTGGACATGCACACAAGCTAAATTAATCCAGACAGTTCTTTATTGAACCTCATTCCTCACATGACTCTATATTCCTCACAGTGACAATCAAAATTAATCATCAGAGTTATCATTTCTTTCCCTTATGACTATCCTTTAGAGTGTGGCTGCTATGCTGTGGTCCATTCTTCATGATGCATTTACACTTGCTCTATGTACCAAAAACATTGACAATTAGCAAACTGTATGTTCCTGTCCCATAGCTCCTCCCCAAACTCCCTTTTCCTGTAATAGTTGTCTTATTGCTTCAGATAACTATGTTTTGTTCTTTGTTAAGCTCTGCATTGCTGCCATATTTGTGGTAAGAAATCAGTTGTAAGATGATTGGGTCCGAGAGCCTGTGTGTTTTTCTTATATTCCCTTATCTGTCTGAATATTACCAGAATTAGCTGGGTAAAAACTCAGAATTCTATGTTATCTGTTTATTTTTCTCCCATAGCTTCTAGTACATTGTTGCAAAAACAATAGTTCATCTGCTGTACTATGAGTGTATCATAAAAGGAAGCCCAACATGGCCAGGAAGTGCTGGACATAAGAAAGAACTGGCTTCAATCATGGAAGGGATTTGATGGGTTAAAATAAACTTGCTTATTGGTGCTACACAATGTGGGAGCAGATGAGTTTCATTCACTGATTGTCCAGAATGGGTCAAGTTGTGACCTTGTGGATCACCTTTTCCTTATCAGTGACATGCACCATTGCCTACACTGAGAAAGATTTTTAACTTCCTGGTTAAAGCAAAGCACAGAGAGTTTCAGACTTAAATTACATCATCCAACAGGACAAGAGATATCTGATATCCATTCGAGTGAGCTTTTAATGGGTAAAGTAAACCCTTTTTGTCAATTGGGAATACTTCAATAAATTCACATTCAATCTGACACACAATGCTCAATGATGAGAAACTTGAGTATGGTTTTTGAAAGATTTCAAGTGTGTTTTATAAAATTATCAATGGTTTTCACTTAGGGTAGAATGTTACTAAAAGAAATTGTAGTTGACTCTAAATGTGAACTTTGATAATGTTAGCAGTTACTGAGTTCTTTCATTCCATTCAAAATTAGGTTGTGCATAAATATTTTTCCTATAAGAGAACCCTTCTGTGTATGCAGCCTTTTCTGTGTGACAAGTTTGTGGGTAGATTACCATATAATCATGGCAAACAGAAACCCCACAATAGCTAATTTTAGCTCTAACTCCTTTATGCGAAACATTTTTAAATCATACTCGGTTTGAGTGATACAGTCTACATTTTTAATCAGGGCAGTAAGAACTGGATTTGGCAACCTATAAGTCTAGCAGCCACTTGGAATTAAAGACCCAAAAGGCCCACTTCAACCTTCACTCTATGATCATCTGCTCTTCTGTAGTCAAAGCAGTTGATAATAAGAATATTTTAGCTAGTTTGCCTATATTCAAAATGTGGGTTTGTTGGTGGTTCAAGTACTCTACCCCTTGTTTCTGTTGCACCTCTTCTTCACTGGCTGCCATGCCTAAAACCACATGTTTTACTTCATGTTCATGTTTATTTATGTTGTATTTCGTGCTTATAAAATGTGGTTTCTCAAAATGTACCCTTTGAGAAGAGCATGGGTATTTTATATGCATATTAGATTTTCAGTATTTATACTTTTTCCTTAAGCACATCTATTTACTAGTTAGATATTTTTCATTCTATTAGAACCCTTTCTTAATTTTTTAAAAAGGGAATTGATCATAAGTCATTAAGAATCAATGTTGATTGATTAATTATGTGTTGCAAACATCTAATATGTAGCCTACATAGAATACACCGTAGAAGTCTGTGGGTGACCTTGGTGAGAGAATCCTGGCTTTTCATAAGGCACTAGATTAAATCTTAGCAAGAAAGCAAAATGAAGGGAGAAAAAAGAAAGGGAATCCAGACATGATGTTGACACAAAGAATAATACAGAAAATTGCAAAGAGTCTATTGATGCTCTGGAGGAATTATTTTTAATGAAGAGGTAAGAAAATCAACTTCTTAATTCAACTTTGGTTTCCTTTACATCCTTCTGCAGGGAATGGAAAACATTTGAAAGAAGTTAACACCTTCCTTATTGCCAGATGGTTTTGTGTGTGTGTGTGTGTGTGTGTGTGTGTGTGTGTGCACGCGCACGTGCTCATGTGCACACTCACACTTGTACACTCACCACCATGTAATTTTTCATGCAAGTGTTTCTAACCATCCTGGCAGGAAGAAATTTGAGAATGCCAAAGGTATATATCTCATGGGAAGTTGTTTTCCTGGGGCTTCTGGAAATTTTCACAATATTCTTATTGAAAGCTTTTCTTCTACAACTATGAGGTATTTTGCCTCCTAGAAGATATTTGGCTTGGGTTGTAGTGAGTGACTGATCTATCTATTGATCTACTCTTCTCTCTCTCTCTCTCTCTCTCTCTCTCTCTCTCTCTCTCGCTCTCTCTCTCTCATCTATTAACCAACCAACCAATCATGTAACTATCTATCTATGCACTGTCTAGCATCTATCTATTTATTGTGTATATCTTAGTTACTTTTCAATTGCTGTGATAAGACACCATGACCAAGTAGAAGAGTTTATTGGGGGCTTACAGGTTCAGAGGGTCAGTCCATGACCATCATGGCAGGGAAAATGGCACCAGGAAGGTAGGCATGTCACTGGAGCAGCAGATGAAAGCTTATGTATGATTCAACAAGCATGAGGGAAAGAGAAACAGGTAACTGGGATGGCATGGGATTTTGAAACCTCAAAGCCAGCCCTCCAGTGATGCCTCTTTCCCAACAAGGCCATAATCCTCAAAACATTCCACCAACTGAAAGCTATGAGGACCATTCTCATCCACACCACCACACTTTGTGAGAATGTATGCCAGGACTTGAGTTTGGATATCAGACAAATTGTGGGAAGTAGTTCTCTCCACTAACCATACAATCCTGAGGGATTGAACTCAGTCTCCTTGGCAAGCACTCAGATGGCTGAGCCATCTCTAGGTCCCCAAAGTCATTCTTAATTGTCACAGTTTGTGGGGTGACAAGTAGGAACTGAAGATGGTGATAAGAAGCTTTCTACAAGTCATGGACAAGTCTCTCCACATAAACCAATGACTGCTCAATTTTCAACAATATCAAGGATGAGAATCCCTGACCATATATGAAAAGGCAAACATACAGATTTCTCCTGTGATCTCTATCAATACTGTGCAGAAAAAAAAAGCCTAAAGAAAAAGCACTGAGGATCACTTCAAGAAGAGAAGCAGTGGTTCCCTGCTCCTGCTAGTCGGTGGAGCGACTAACCTTGAAGCTGACCTTGACTTTGTACTTTAAGTCATTAAGTCCAAGTATTTTGCAATTGCCATGTTTGTTTACGTGAAATAGGTTCATTGTTTATATAAATATGTCCTAAGTTGCCCAAGTGATGTATAGTTCTTTATGAAATACCAGGATTCTAGCTCCTGATTTGCTTGGCTTTTGTTTTTAAACCCAAACTAATTTTCCCCTTAATCTCAATTACTACATCTGCATATCAAAATCCAAAATTTCTACATGATCCCATTTCAAGTAATATTTATGTATGTTTCCCTGAATTTAATAGTACACATATGTTAAAAGTATCTTTGTTAATGTTATTGAGTAGTAAAAGTAAGATAAAATAACATCTAGATATGAGAAAAATGAAGATATACTTTAAGTTAAAACAAATACATTCCAAATATTTCACTTACTAGTATTAACATGATTACTATTAAATCTATTCTTCAAGGATTATATCTGAAAATTACATATTCTCTGAGTCAGTATAGAGATAAAAATTCTGTCCTGCTAAAAAAGCAAATCTTAGGAATTTAATGCTTATTTCACTGTTTTCATGCCTAGACGTTCTCTTCTTGAGGAACAATATGAGGAGAGGGAAGATAAGCTTTCTTATAATCTATAGTACATACAACAAACAATTAGTTCTTGAAAAGCTCAATTAAGATATAAGGATTTTGAGTCCTTAGCTTATTGTTAGCCATTTCACAGTGACTATCATGTAAGTTTGGAGATAGTTTTATTTCATGGGGAAGCTATAGCACAAAAAGCTGTGGAGGGTTTGAATACATTAACCTGATAAGTAATTGACTGCCTAACATTCTGGGTAGCATAGCATAGCATAGCATAGCATAGCATAGCATAGCATAGCATAGCATAGCATAGCATAGCATAGCATAGCTCAGTAATAATAATAATAATAATAGTAATAATAATAATGATAATGCCATCAATGATAAACTGGCCAACGTTTTTGAGAGAAAATTACAATCTACCAAAGTCTCATTTTAAAAAGTCCATGAGTTTACTTTCATCCATACATGCTAATTGAATATTTTATGCTAACTGTAATTGTCTATTCAGAAAAACTACGATACTTTCTATTTATTCCCTTTGCCAGCTCACCCATTCTGGCACTTTGGGGATAATATGAAAGCTACTGTTGTACAAAATTACTCACCGGCTAGGTCTTCCATTCATTTAATCTCTGAAACAATCTCCTTTGTGTAAGGTTCAAATTATGCACCTTGTTATTTAGACAACCAGTCTCAGCCATCAAGAAAATTAGCTCCCATTATAGAATGTGGGAAAGGTAGGCAGAGAAAACAGCAGCAGCCCCAGCAGCCCCAGCAGCCCCAGCAGCCCCAGCAGCCCCAGCAGCCCCAGCAGCCCATGTAGTTTGTGGACTTGAGTTCCAAAAGGCAGGCTTTTACATGCTGTCTGAGTTGAAAAAAAGCAGAAAGTGGGAAATGGCCTTCAGTACTTGAGGATTCTGTCCTATAGACTTTATGCTGTTCTGAGAACTGCTAATCATGATGAGTTAGATGTTACAAGGTTAAAATGTTGCAAGTCTTACTCTAGTGTGTCCTAGAGGTCTTGCAGTTGAAAGTTGCAGTTAAAATGCTTTCAGAATGCTGCAAGTGTTAGGGTCCAGCAGTATGTGGGCGCTGTCCTTGCTCTTGCTTCACCTGCTAACCTTTTTGTCCAGTGCTGGTTATATAAAAGGAGCATGCAGCTGCCAATGGAGTGAGATTTGAAGGACAGCAAGAAGTCTGCATTGTCTCTTGAGTCTGTCACAACCTCAATGTCACCTAGTACAGCACCTGGCTTAATACATCTTGATGGACATATATCAAAGGATGGGTGGATTCAACATGTATTTAGGACTAACAGGCATTACATTCTATGTACTAGACAAAAATACAGAGGATCTTAAACATAGATATAATCAAATGCTCCTAATTTTCAAGAGGCCCATGATGTAGACAGAAAAGCAGGTAAACTTAATGCAATTAAGTTCAATAAATACATTTCTGAATAAGTATAGGCATGAAAGTTTAGAAGTCATCAAAAAGAACACTAAAGGTCCTGGTTTTAGAAAAGTCTGTAGAGAGTATTTTTCATCCTCACTGAAGTATAACATTAATAGCAGGAAAAGCTACCATAATGGTTTTGGTCCCTTAGGTGTTTGTAAAGGATAAAAGTATGTTGCTGAGACCCAAGAACTTCTGATTTGGGAGAAGGGAAAATAGAATGAGTCCTCAGACTGTCCTCAAAGCAGACTGGAAGGAGGACCCGAGCCAGGACAGACCCATGCAGCCCAAGGACACAGGCTGAGGGACCAGGCATTTCTCCACCAAGGAAAACTGCACTCTGGGCTTCTCATCTCAGCAGACCAGCTGCACTAAGACAGACTCCCCATAAATAGTCATGTTCTTTGTAGTAAAGATATGTTAGTTGTTCTGTTTTCCATCTTCTATTTAAGTATGAAGAAGGGAGAATATTGTATTGACTAGAGATGCCAGAACTAGTTTTGAGGTTACTGGCTTAGTGACAGAATAGGAAGTCATTTAGATGATTCCTTTACTTCAGATTAAATTATCCCTTGCCACCTTCTGAAGCCCTTCTATGTTGTCATTATCATCTGCATCTGGATTAGCCAGATAAAATAGGAAAAATAGTAATAGTAAAAATGAGCTTCCTTTCTGATCATAGGTGTTTTCAAATGGGAGGAGCTACTATTGATAGTAGGTAAATCTGTGAATGAGCAAATAGGTCAGTGAGTGAAGGAGGTTGAATGACAAACAATATTCAATATTCCAATGTCCCTGACATCAGTGTTCCACAGTCCCCATTCTCTGAGCACTGCTTGGGAGAACATATTTATTTTAAAATTTTCCCCCAAATTGCTGCTTGTTACATCACATACTGTAGCTTTATTTTCTGTGTGATTTTTGTCTGAACCCAAAGCTTCAATATATATCCTGGAAACAAACAAGCAGAGAAGGGCCTACAAAAGATAAAAGCTCAACTTTAGGCATAAGCCTTAAACAAAATGTGCCCTGCTTCCTCCTGTCTACTTTAAAATTCCAAAGATAAGAGTGCCTGTATTTGCAATCCATTGTCGCTATTTAAACATCTTTCACAGCCTTTACTGTGTGTTCTAAGGAGAGGGATAGGGTGACTCTGAACAGTAGCAGTTCATAGACAGCAGGGCCCTCCCCTCCCACCTCTATCCCCCCCCCACACACACATTGTATTTTTCCCACTTTCAGGATGAACACTTTACTAACAGAGGGAAGCACAATTAATTTTATTTTTTCTGTGTGAAAATTCTCAAGACGAAGGAAAACAAAACCTTGTCTACAGCAATCTTTTCAGACTTGTAAAATTTCCCTCCAACAAGTGACAATTTCTACTTTCCAAGAATAACTAAGCAACCACTGGAACCAGACAGCTCTTGCAAGATAAGTTTTATTTCGCTGTTTAGTGTACACAACAAGAAACATGTGGGGAAGATAGCAGACACTTAGAAGTAGAGAATTAAAAGGGAATCCCCGCTGAAAGCACATTTTACATTGTTATTGCAAAACCACAAAGTCATTGACAATAGTGAGCTCTGGAAACAGCTGAGTTTGGCTTTCTCAAATGGTGTCCGACTTAATTGCTGGTTTTTAAAGAGAATGACATTTCTGTACATTACTCCCAATTGAAAGTTGAGTTCAGGGCTCTGTGGGGATGTTTTCTGAATTCACTTTCTACTATGGGCATGAATGAGGAAGTGAGCTTACAGCCCACCAATGGTTTTCATAATAATAGGGGAACAATGGCTTTTGAAAGTCACAGATAATCCCCAGTACTCATTGTAGTCATCTGTTTCAACCCAACCTCCCTTTAACAGCTAGCAAGCTGCAAAATTGACTGATGATCTTCTCTCATCCTTTTTTGACCCTGCATACATAGCCTCTTGTAGAAGTACCAAGAGCAATGAACTGACCCAAAGTCAGTGAGTAGGAGGGAGAAGAAAAATCAAACCAAGAGATTAACCCTTAACTCTTTGTTGGCTATTTTCCATTTTCAGTCCATTTAAGCTGTCTTGCATATGGTTTCTTAAAATAAAGAATAATGATAATAATGGTAATAATTTTTGAGTTCATAATATGTCACTTTTCTCTTCCTCATCTTTCCCCACGAACCCACTCTCCAAATATGCTCCGCCTTGCTCTCTTTCAAAGTCCTTGCTTCTTTGGGAATATGATTTTTAGTGAAGACATTTTTGTTGATTTTTTTTTCCCTTTAGAGGTGACCAATCATTTCCCATGCAAGCGACAGGGAATGCAAAGCACTTAAGTGAGGTCCAGGTAGGATGTCACATCTCAAGATACTAAATATAATATTCTCATCTTCCTCAGAGCAAAGCTTTACTCTTTGTGCTGTACAAAGCCATGAAAACCGAGAACAAAAATAAAAATAAAAGTCATAAAGTACAGAGTTAAGTCCAGAGGCTGTTCCTCAGTATTTGATACATACTGTCTATATATGTTGATTTTTTCCACAGTGTGTCTTTTGATATTTGTTATATCCACTTCAAAAAGGGCAACCTGCTGTTTATAGAAATATGATCTGCAACGATTTATGTTTTGAACTTCCCTCGTTATCATAGTGCTTTTAAGTCCCTGCATCATGAATTAAACATAGAACAATATTATTAATTTAAATAAAATCCACCTACTGGGGGCCATATGTATGGCCTGGGTCAGCTCTGTGGAATCACCATTGTGGAACAGAACGCCCCCCTCGGCCTGTCTTTTCTGTTCTGATTGTACAAGTGCTAAGAATGAGCACCAAAGAGGAAGGAACCCATCAATCCAAGTCCCCTGCACTTCAAAGATGCTGCACTTTCTCAAAGGGCCAATGCACTAGCAAGCTTTCAACAGACACAAATTCACTCTGAGGAGTTTCCTAAAAGAGTGGAGTTTATGTCAAATGGCCTTTTGTTTGCTGAAGGATTTAATGGTAGAGAGAATTTCTTTGTAAAGTATAAAAATACTTCTAGAATGGCCATCCCTATGATGATTTATGGAAGAACAATTCTTTTCCGAGCATTTTGCCAAGCGCTTTACATAAATTACATGATTTAATTATTTTCAAAACCTTGTAAGACAGCAATTATCATTATTCCTCATCTGTGTTGGTATAAATAACAGAAAGGACGCACAGGCGTATTTGCTGAAGCGTAGACAGCAAGAGAATTTGTATTCCCTTTATGTTACTCCACAATATAATTAAATTAAAAGGAGCTACATGAGAATATTTATTTATTTTTCCTTCAAGAGTTTCCTGATGGTCATATAATTCCATTCTTGCATCTTCATTAAAAGACATTTCTTATCATTTTAACTGCCAATGGTCATTTGTAATAGGAAGTGTTGCTTTTCCTTGCCTGTCCATGTGTAAGGCATGGTTCATATTTTCTTCCATGCTTGTTTCCATTTTATATTATCAAGTATAAAATTTTCTTAGGTTAAAGTTATATATCCTACATGTATCATATTTGTTAATGTGATGTATTAAACATAAAAATTGAACCAGCACAAATACTAATGTCATTATTTACAATTAGTTTTCATGAATAGATATGAGTATATAGGGAAGTAGATAGGATACTGGTCAAAAAATATGATGAGGGATTCTATAAATATAATTTGCCAGATTTCAATATATTTAATAAAAGGTTGAAAATTATGTTATTATAAACTATAAAACGGTCATTAGTCATGTAATTTTCTCAAGGATTTAAACATATAAATAATCTCTTTTTAATAATTTTAATTTTTATAGAAAATAAACTTTTACAAACAATATGTTCTGAACATAGTTCGCCCTCCTCCAACTCCTCCTGGACCCTCCCACCTTCCCACCCACCCACCCAAATCCAAACCCTTTATTTCTTTCCCTTGTTAGAAAACAATTAGGCAATTGAAAAACAAATCTGCCTACATGTACCACATGTAAACTCTTTAAATATGCATAAGCATGTATATAGTAAAACAGTTTAAAATAAGTATATTACTTATAAATATTTTTATATTTGTAATTTTTGAGCTAATAATTTTATTTATAGTAATTTATATAAAGAAAACAGGCTCAACAATTTTTATTTGCATGAGTAATTTTCATAACTATATTTAAACAAAACTTAAATAACATGAATTCAACAAAATTTATATACATTTGTATTATAATCATTTGTTTACATTATGTTAGTTTGAAATTAATTATTTAAAAACTATAATTTACTTATTTATAATATATTACTATGGAGAAAAAGACAAGAAATTATGTATATGTTTGTAATTTCAATTTTGAAAATAAATGCTTTCTAAATGTAACTAGATATTTATCAAACCATATTATGTAGTTTATACATACTATATACATAAATATGAATTTCTATTTTATAAAGATGAAAAAAGCCATTATCTAATGGTGATGATATTATAAAGAAATTTTTACCATTAAAATGTATTTTTACTTAAAATTACTACAATTAATATTTATTTCTTTTATAATTATAGATCTCATTTAAACTTAGAAGAGGACATTCCTTATGAATATATCAATGGCTTATACACTAGCGTATAAATCCAGATATTTCAAGCAGTTATAGTCCAGTGCAAATATAAGATGCTTTGGTATATGTGTAAGTTTGCATCAAGTCAGCTTTGCCCTTACTCCAAGTTCTGTGAGCTAAAGCAAGTGTAGTAATTTCTTCCACGTCGTCCAGGCTCAATTCAGCTTAAACTAGAAACAGGTTATTTCCAAACTCTGATTTGTACTGTCTATGGTGACATCAGTTTGTCACTATCAACACTTTAAATTGTCAACTACATTCGTTAGAGTACCATCTTCAAAAATATTGATTTCAAAGTCTTCTTACAGAAGCAAAATAATGGGGCTTATTCTATAAGAAAAATGTGCATATTAAGTTAGCAGCTGTTATGCAGTGATACGGACAGCTATGCAAGATATATTTTACTTGAATTCAAAAAGCACATGTATTATTCTTCAAGCGAAGCTTAAAATATCTGAAAATGAGGAAAATACTTGAAGAGATAAATGTTAAATATAACAGTTTTTATATCTGTAGCAAAAAAAAAATGAGCCAAGTTTCATTAGAGACATTGAAATAAGGTGTTAGGTTTGTTTTGTTTGATGTTCTCTAAACAGAGTCTCATAGAACCCAGAATGGCATCCGACCGAAGCTGAAGCCAAGGCTGGACTTGAACTATTGATCTTCCAGGGTCTGCCTTCCAAGTTCTGGGATTACAAAGATGCGCCCCCATGCCCAGCAGGAATTTTATTTTTAATGTTTATTCTTCAGTACTGTTTGAAGTTTATGCAGCAAGAAGTATTTAGTGTAAAGCATACAATTAAAATGATTTAAAGTGATCAATGATCCAAGAAAACTGTTATTCCTCTGCTGAAAACAAACACTGACATATTGGCAGATATCAACACATAGTTAGAACTGTGAATTACTTTCCACAAAATATGAGTATTTTTCTTCTTCCTTTCAAACTGTTTTAATTTTTGTGGCCAGCACAAAGCTGACTTTGGCAAGAGTGGAAGGTGTTCTCACAGGGGGAAGAATCCACAGAGCGAAGCATCTAATATGTTAAGTTGCAACAGCCCTTTCTTTAAGGCTGTGGGTCAGACCGTCATCTTTAACAAAACATTTTTATTTTTCCAATTTAAAAATCCTCCAGTGACCATTACTCCCTTGTCTTTCTCGTTTCTGCATGACAGCAATGCAAAGTACATCTTTGATAAAAATGTCTTGTTCGCTTTCTGACTGCTCAGCTCTCAGCTTCCAAGTACTCCCAAATAGCACCAATATTTTGTTAGAAAATAATGAATTTCTATTTGAGTTATATTTTTTTTAAAAACTAAAAATGTTTATAGATGCAATTTAAGCTACTAAAAATAGCACCATTATATAAAATACAGAGAAATAAAACTACTTTAATCCAAATGCAAACATGCTCAAACACACACACTCACAAACACACACACACTCACACACATTCTCTCACATACTCTTACTCATCACACATGTACACACACATACATATACACTCACACACATTCTCTCACACACTCTTTCTCTCACACACACATGTACACATGTACACACACATACACACATTCACACACACATACACTCACACACACATTCTCTCACACACTCTTTCTCACCACACACACTTGTACACATGTACACACACACATGTTAACATTATGAGTTTTGTGTTCATCAGCTTTCGTCTATGACTTGATTTTTTTCATGTTACACTCTCTTTGTCCTCATCATTTTTAAAGCAGTGAAGGATGCTATCAGATGAAGATTCCATTTTTAGACATTAAAGCTTTGCCAGTGACATAGCCCCTTCCTTCCTCCTTGAAAAATCCTGCCTACTGTAACAGAGGCTGTACAGAAGAGCTTTGTGTGTTGTTTCCTTTGCAGTCATACTGTGGGACGAAAGCCCAAATCTCAGCAGTAGCAGTGGATAAATACTACATTCTTACAATAGGTTTCATCTTTGATAAACACCAGTTAACCAACCAAGCAAGCAAGCACAGTGGAAGAAATTACCTTTGAGGTCACCCTTGAATATAACTGTGATGCATGTAGCTGCAAACACATTTTTGTGACCATGAGAAACAATGCCTCAGACCAACAGCGAAATTACCTTTGAGGTCACCCTTGAATATAACTGTGATGCATGTAGCTGCAAACACATTTTTGTGACCATGAGAAACAATGCCTCAGACCAACAGCGTCTCAGAGATTACAGTAGAGTTTGAAGATGAGAAGATGTGGGCTCTTTGATAACACTGAACTAAAACTAGAATCTACTTTATATGTAGGTGTGTGTGTGTGTGTGTGTGTGTGTGTGTGTGTGTGTATGTTTACACCTGTGTGTGAATTAATAAAGTCAATATCAGTGGATGTTCTGTAGGCACTCACTTTGGGTTGTTTGTTTGTTTTTGGTTGGTTGGTTGGTTGGTTAGGTTTTTGAGACAGTCTCTCATTGGCCCGGGACTTTCTGTAGGCTTTACATAGGCTTTATTTTGCCACCCCACTCTCGTTCTGATGTTTGAGTTCCTTGGCTTGCACTTTACCAGCTGAGCCATCTCCCTGGCCCCTTTCAAGAATGTAATGGACGAATAAACTAATTCTGTTTTAACCAATTCGATCAAATTACTTTCTATCCTACATCCAAAACCCATCTAACTGAATTTTCAAATTCTGAAACAAAATTGAAACATTCAGTGTTCAATATATAATTTTATAAGCTTGTCCAGAGTTTTCTTGAAAGTGTAATTCAGCTACCAAAGCTTAGTTAACCTTAAGTATAAATTTAAAGTTCTTTTAAAGTGCACTTTAGCCAGCGTGTCTTACTCTATTCCCCATTCTTACATTTCTTAACTCTGACAGTGGTTTGAATTAGGAATTAAGAGTGTGGCCTAAGGTCATACAAGCTACTGACTATGTTCTTAACCACATTGCTTTCTGCTTGGTTGACTTTGGGAATGTCACTTAACCAGTCATTGCCTGGGTTTCCAATTTCTCTAAAGGACAGAGTGGAAGATGGTGCCCTTCCATTGGGTGTCTATGAGATTCCAAGGTGAGTGTCTACAAGCCTAGCGGACTCACTTAGGGCAGCACTAGAACAAGTGTTTGTGCTGTTCATGGCTCCCTCTCATCTTGTCCCTGTAACTGATACATGTCAGTCTGAGGTTTTAATTTGGACTAGTGTTTTCTCTTGTGTAAGTTCACTGAGGTCCCATGTCCTTGCTCTTGGCTCTGCTATTTGTCTTTCTGCCAAGACCAAAAATTGGACTGCAATATAAAGTTACAGTTATGAGTCAGCATAGATTTTTGACACAGAAGAGGCACAACTATAAAATATTCTTAAGCTTTTTTTTTTTACACTTCACATAATCCTTATATTTAAAAAAGCATTGCAAGAAAATAAAAATATCAAACATTCAAATTAACCAGACCCAAATTTTATGCAAGTTAATAAACTTACGTACTGTCAGAGTTGGCATTCAGAAAAGATCCTGTGAAGCTTCACATTAAACTTTACACATTCAGTATCAAATACATTTTTAGCTCTTCTCCACTATTAAAGCTAAAAACACAAATCCACAACAGAATTAGAAGTTGAAGAACAGTTAGCCTTTTATCTTCTTTCGTAACTTGTGCTCAATGTCTATGGTCAGTTTCTTCCTCATAATTAGCTTCCTTATTCTCAGCTTTTCTTATTTTGACCAAATGGGGAACATAAAGGAGTGTTTTACATATGGGTACCAACAGACTCTGAAAATCGTGGAGTCATTACATTAGATCTTCATGGAGAAACACTCCTATAGACATGCCATCTTACTCTTCAGCCAATAAGGCAATTACCTTTCCAGATAATCACCTAAAGTCTAATTGAGTTTTTTTTCCTTTATTATTCTAAAAGCCCTGCAGGTCAAAGAAATGGAGAAGCAACAACAGAATGACATTATTTTAATTTTAACTATAAAAACAAATAACAGAATCATGTTTTCTAGGTAATGGATGTTTTGCCCATTGATTGTATATTTTTATTTAATGTTTTGCTCATCCCTCCTGCAGTCTGTTTCAGAGGATAAAATCCAGAAAACAGAAAGGTATGTGCTTACCTTTTTTGATAATCAGGAGGTTAAGGTGAATCTTGCTTGGATAAATGCTGATTTTATAGCCAGCCTGAGCTATATGAGATCCTGTCTCAAAGATATTGATAAAAAAACCAACTAGTATTACCATTACAGTATAACCCATTATAATATGTGTGATGTGTATATGTATGCATAATATGAGTCTTACAGCATACATGCAAATCTGAGTTTTATAATACATTTTACCAAATTTCTAACTTTAAATGTTATAGACCTAAATGAAAAGGTTGTAGAACTTGCTGAAGTTTTACATGAAGTCCATCTATAATACCCTCAGGCTAGTGATTGCCCAGCAACCCACTCATTGACCTTGCTTATGAATTATCCTTTGTGGATTTACAAGCAGGTCACTTCAGATTGTCAGTTCATTATCTCATCCCTCTAATCTGCTCAGCAGCACAGAAGTCTGCCAAATTGAAGCAGCTATTCTAACCTACAGAATCAGCCAAGGTAGTTACACTGGGCCCCTGAATAATTCTTTCCCTTTAGTGGTTCCCTAAGAGCACTTTTGTATGTGAATATCATTTTTTAGTATAATGAGCATAAAAGAAAAGAAAATGAATCTAAATTTCATTTAGTGACAGAAAATTAGTTGGTATTTAGAGATTATTGAGATTATGCCACTAAAAGATACCAAAATTACATGTGAATCACGGGGGCTGAAAATTGAAGCAGTTTTTGAACATTTTACCTCGGTCTTTTTCACCAAATGGCAGAAGTTTATACACTCAAAGCACTGCCTAGTCAGCAAGCCTCAAAACAGATTACAATAGCTCCAGAAACACACATCAAAGGTTAACTCTTTTATAGCAGGATTAAGAGTTAGAAAGAGTGTTTTATGGTAAAGTCAATCATGTGGGCAGGGGCAAAGAGTGAGTTCTTGTGTAGTTGAAGATCAGCCAGTTCCTAGCTGTCACTACTATAAATCCATATGTGTTCCAGTTATTTTTTAAAGAACTTTGAACTACAAGATCACTCTAGTGTTGTTCCTTACTTAACAAACTTCATTAGCTCCTGCCTGTATCCTCCTGTATTTTCTAGTTAATAATTACAACTTTTCCATGGGCTAGATGTTTGATGTTTATTAGGGTAAAAACTTTCATTCATGAATTTGTTGAACCTTCATTGAGAACATACTATGCTGTTGTGTGATGGCCACTGTTCTAGGCAATCAAAATACAGAGAATCTGATCTCACAGAGTGTTATAAGTGTATCAGTTTGGTCTAAGATCTGCATATTTGGTGAATAGCAGTGTGAGGTTGAGGATCAGCAAATACCTCTAGGTAAACAACTAAAAATAAACTGACTTCTCTCTTCATGTGATTTTTCACAAATGAGAATGGTCAAATTGAGGTCTTGCCTTAAAGAGTTGGTATGTATTCAGAAAATATCAATTTCACTAAAAGCCCCACTCTTTTGGAGATGCCCAGGGGCCTCCACTGTGTTCTAGCAAAGGCAGTCTCTAAAAGGAGTGAGAACTTTGTACCTCATTCATACTCTTTAAGCTGGACTTGGCAGTGATGAGGTCTAAGTATAGTATGAAAATAAGCGAGCTCCCCTGTAGTTTCCTTAGCTCTGGCTGCCTCACAAATGTGGCATGTGGCTACCTATCTTTGAAACTGACATCTCAAACCAGTGGTAATATTTGAGGTATGACTGATCAGTGTTATTGTTGACCATTTCAAAGACATGTCACATTGCCATGTGGATTATGGTTTGGGAAAACAGTTGGAATCAGAGTGCCTATGTGTTCCTTGAAGATTTTTGTAGACACTAAGTTTGGCAAGTTTATGAGACATGTATTTCATTCTTGTCCACAATAAACTTGAACAACCATTACTGTTTTATGTCTGCAAGTCAATGAGTCTCCAATATTTAACATGGTAAATTTTGTAATTTGACAAATTAAGGGCTTGCCAATAAACATTTGGGGAAAAAATGGGAATGTTTCTTCATACTTATCAATATTGAAAGGAACAAAAAAGTTTTTTTTTTCCCAATACAAAAGAAGCTATTACAATTTCTAATTATTGATTCTTTTTGTAACTTCCTATAACATGTAAGAAAAACTCCTGGCTTCAGGAAGCAGTTCTTCCAATACCAGTTGTCATGTGTTCCTTCTTTTAGAAGGAAAAGTCCATTCCATTTGACATCCCAATTTTGATTCCACAAAGACTATTACTGGTGACTGAGGAGGTTAGAAAAAATGCTTAGGAACACGGAGAAGAAAAAGGTTCGGTTTCACAGTGGGCTGAGAACCTTGCTCAGGAAGTTGCTCCCTCTTTGAATGAATGTTGAACATCTGTTCTACCCACCAACTGTAAGAGTAAATTGTATATTTTCAGAACATTGCACTTGACTGGATTTAAGCTAGGAAGACACTGAATGTTATGAAATCCTGATGGTAACTTTGAACATTGTTTGTTTTAAATACATATCCTAACTTCTGTTACATTGCAAATGATCTATGACTTCCAAATTTGGTTATTACAGTTACTGAAATAACTCTGAACAAATATTTGTCATGATTTTCCCAGAACACTGAGAACTATGAAATACCAAAAATGCCCTAGTGTCATCTCTGGTCCCATTTCCTAGTGACACGGTGACTTCTCTTCCCTCTCTAGCTCGTCAGTCATGTTGGCTCATTCCCACCCTACTCCTGTAGGAAACAATCTGAAAAACAAAACTACAGAAACCATCAATTTTAAAATAATAATAAATGTAATTGGGATTTTTCTCAAGATTAAAAAATATAATGTTGGGTAGTACTCTGTACTCCATGGAAGTTTTAATGAGAGTCTGTGCTGAGAGCAGAGAGTGACTTCTGTGGCCTATCTAGAGGCTACTCATGTGTGTGAGTTCTGCAGAAACACAAGACCTCTGATTCTTTGAATCAAAAGGAAAATTAACTCTTAGCAGAAATTTGAAAATTATAAGGAAATTTAATCTTAAAGAAGAGAATCTGTCTTTATAACCAAGGCAATGTGTGCAAACACTCATGCATCTTTTCAACAAAAAGAGTTGGGAGGAGAGGCCCCTTGGTATTGCAATCTTTATATACCCCAATACAGGGGAATGCCAGGGCCAAGAAGTGGGAGTGGGTGGGCAGGGGAACAGGGCAGGGGTGGGGGTAACTTTCGTGATAGCATTTGAAATGTAAATTAAGAAAATATCTAATAAAAAAAAGAGAGAAAAAAAGAAACTAAAGATGATTAATTTCATTCTTTCCAATGTACCTGATGGAGATTTTTCCAGATAAATTGAACATAAAACTGGTGTACAGGTCTTCATGTACCTGACATCAAATATTTGTGTACTTGTGTGTATGCCCATATGTAAGTATGCCATATGGAAGCCAGAAATTAGCATCAATCTCATTCTTTAATTGCCTTTTTATTTTATCATTTAAAACACCACCTGTCACTGAATTTGGAGTTTAATGATTTGACTAGACTTCAGATCAGCAAACATCAGTCTGCTTCTCCGGTGCTGGGGTTTCAAACACCACTTCATATTTAAAAAGGTACTGGAGATAGAACTCAGGTCTTTATGATTTCATAGCATTTACTTTACTGATGGCACCATCTTCCCAAACTACTGTGTTCAAAATTAGTAAAGTAAGAGAATGAGGAGTCCGAAGATTAGTACTGCAGCTGCACCATCAAGAAATATTATTTACTTGAATGATGTAAGCATTTTGTGAAACTGTTTCCAGTAGAATTGGTGTCTTAGTTACTGTTCTGTTGCTGTAGAGCCACCATGGCCAAAGTACATCTTATAAGAGATTTAAAGGAGGCTTTACTTACAGTTTCAGACTCCAAGAAGCAGACAGGCTTTACATTGGAACAGTAGCTGGAACTTTTACAACATGAGCCCTGTCCCCTCCCCTTCCCTAAGAAAATAGGCGAGAGAGAGAGAGAGAGAGAGAGAGAGAGAGAGAGAGAGAGAGTGAGAGAGAGATGGAGAGAGAGAGAGAGAAATCAGAAAGACAAACCACAAAACTTACTCTCAGTGGCACACCTTCTCCAAATAGTCCAGGCTTCCAGGTCCTTTCCAAACAGTTCCACTAACTGGTGACCAAGCATTCAATAATATGAGTCTATGGAGACCATTCTCATTCAAATCATCACAACAGTTTAGGTGGAAATATTAAATTTTTCATAATTCCCTAATATACTATGTAATGTTATCCTGTTTTATATGCCTTACCCAGTTAGCAACTGTAAAACATATTATGTTTAATAGAACTCACATCCTTTCCCACAAGAAACTATACTTGTGATAATCATTTTGGATACTTTGAGCGTATTTACTGTATTTATTTAGGAACCTTTATAATTAATTATATATGATTCCAACAAATATTAAATGCTTCTAACATTTCCATAACCCATAGTAGGAAAGGCAGCACTTGAACACAAGCCATCTCAGCACTCACATGTTTTATAAGGAAAACGACATCAGAAAAAACCTTGATAATAATTTGATTTACTTTCATTTCAACTTTGGAATTTGAATCATTGGATGCTGAAGTCTTCTGTACACTGAGGAGTTGGTCTTCTGAATATTTGTTAAAGATTTTTTGAATGAGAGAATGTGACTGGGATAGGTGATATTTCTTTTGGCTATCAATGACTTTTATCATGGTCTCACCAAAACCCCAAGCAAGATCATAGGTCTACAACAAACTAGGGAATATAGATACAAATTGAAAAATATTCTTGACACTGTAGTTGCTGGTTCTAAGATTTGTTTTTCAACATCTTCCTTAGATACTTTAACTTATTTTAAGGGGTAAGGGGTAGACACTGTCTCTGTAGCCCTGACTGGCCAGATACTCACTATATATTCCTGGCTGGCCTAAAAGCTATAACAATCTTTTGTGTCATCATCATAAATTCTGGAAATACAGGCATGAGCCATCACATTTGGCTTTCAGCCAGAAACTTAAAATTAAGGTTGCTTGTAAATACCCTTCCTATTCTATTTAAAGAAGAGGAGAAGGTGGAGTCAGAGGAAGAGGAAAAGAAGAAGAGAAGGGTAATTGTTATCTAACAGCAGAGCTGCTCTGGTAGAGGATCCCATCCAAAGACCTTCGAGGTCTGAGTTATCTGGTTGTCACTCAAACATGCCACACATCTTTAATCCATTTGGCTGTAATACAGACATGCCATTAGTACACATGGAGGGAACCATGGCTTCAGCTGCATATGTAGGAGAGGATGGCCTTGTCACCTTGTAGGGCATCAATGGGAGGAGTGGCCCTTGGTCCTGTGAAGGCTCTGCCCAACTCTTCTGAGAACATCACAGAAAATGAGAGGGAACTAAAGAGAACAGAGAGGAGGGAGGGGGAGAGGGAGAGGGTAAGAGGTACAGGGAGAGTGGGAGAGAGAGAGGAGGAGAGGGAGGGGAGGAGGAGGGGAAAAGGAAGAGAGAAAGAAGAGAGGGAGAGGGGAGAGAGGAGAGGGAAGGAGGGGAGGGGGAGAGGGGAGAGGGGAGAAGGAGAGAGAATATGGGACTTTTACCAGGACAGTTTTACAGATATAGGCTGCAACTTAAGGCACAACCAGACAGAGAATGAGGATTCAGAAAATTAGAACAGATTGGCAGAGTTAGTTTGAGACCAAGCAGAACAATTTAGTCAGGAGCTATGAGAAGCCAGTTTGAATCAGTCAGCTTGGAGAGGAGTTTGGGTCAGAGCTGCTGAATTGAAACAGTCATCCAGAATTCAAAAATGCTAGAAAGGGTAAGCTTAGTAAGCAAGAAGCACCTGAGATGTCAATTTTACACCTGGGGAATAAAAGTTACTTTTACAAGGACAAAGAGCTTTCATATCACATAAGAAGTAGAGCTTCTATGAATAAGGCTGCTATGAACATAGTGGAGCATGTGTCCTTTTTACCAGTTGGAACATCTTCTGGGTATATGACCAGGAGAGGTATTGCTGGATCCTCCGGTAGTACTATGTCCAATTTTCTGAGAAAACGCCAGACTGACTTCCAGAGTGGTTGTATAAGCTTGCAACCCCACCAGCAATGAAGGAGTGTTCCTCTTTCTCCACATCCTTGCCAGCATCTGCTGTCCCCTGAATTTTTGATCTTAGCCATTCTGACTGGTGTGAGGTGGAATCTCAGTGTAGTTTTGATTTGCATTTCCCTGATGATTAAGGATGTTGAACATTTTTTCAGGTGTTTCTCAGCCATTCAGAATTCCTCAGTTGTTTAGCTCTGGACCCCATTTTTAAAGGGATTATTCGTTTTTCTGGAGTGGACCATCCAGAGACTACCCTACCAGGGGATCTATCCCGTAATCAGTCACTAAACACAGACACTATTGCATAGGACAGCAAGTGTTTACTGAAGGGACCCTGATATAGCTCTCTCCCACAGAAGTGGATGCTCACAGTCATCTATATGATGGAACACAGGGCCCACAATGGAGAAGCTAGAGATAGAACCCCAGGAGCTGAAGGGGTCTGCAACCCTATAAGATGAACAACAATATGAACTAACCAGAACTCGTGTCTCTAGCTCCATATGTAGCAGAAGATGGCCTAGTCGGCCATCATTGGGAAGAAAGGCCCCTTAGTATTGCAATCTTTATATGCCCCAATACAGGGGAACGCCAGGGCCAAGAAGTGGGAGTGGGTGGGCAGGGGAGCAGGGCTGGGGGAGGGGGAGGGAACTTTCGGGATAGCATTTGAAATGTAAATTAAGAAAATATCTAATGAAAAAATTTAAAAAAGAAGTAGAGGTTCTAGCTTTGTATTACTTAAGACTGGAGTTGTCTAGTTGGCAATAATTTAATATTGTTAGCCATTGGCTGTTCAGGAATCCTTGGTATGATGTCATTTCCAGAAGGAAGCATAGATGAAGAACAAATAAATATATGAGTTTCATAAGAAAGAAGGCTTAAAGTATTGTCATACTAAATTTAAAATAAAACTGTTACATTTTTCTGTGGGTAGCAGATGTCATTATTGATGAGGCTGAAAGCAAGTGACTTATTCAGTGTCTCTTTAAGGTATCAGAAACTTTGGAGTTCCAGAGCATGGTACTATGGTCCCCCTGCCTTCCTTTGCTCAGACATTAATTGTTATGCTTGAGAATTTACGTTTCTTTCCTCACATTTTGAAAGTTCAATTTAAAAACAATCTTTTACCTTAAATAAAAGTTACAGTACCTCTTCTCATTTGAAAACATTTTTATTCATCATTCAAAAATTTTAAACTAAATTTTAAAAAATTTTATGTGTCTGAGTATTTCATTTGTATGTATGTCTGTGTGCCATGAGAGTGTTTACTGTCTACAGAGGCCAGAATAGGGTGTTGAATCCTCTGAAACTATAGGTAACGATAGTTATAAACTGCCATGTGACTGCTTGGAACTAAACTTGCGTCCTCTGAAAGAGCAGCAAGTGCTCTTAACAATTGAGCTATCTCTCCAGCTGCTTCCAGTTTAAAAATGTATGCATTTTTCATAATTTGTTAGCAATGTACTTTTAAGCATTTCCCCTCTAATTGTCCTCTCCTATCCCTTTCTCCCAATAGCTTCTTCCCAACAAGTACCCTTCTACTTTCATGTCTTTTTTATGGCATTTAATTAATGTACCTGAGTGTGCATTTGAATAATACAACATACCAGTGGTAATGCCACTGAGTATTATAATTTCCCCTCCACTAACAACCATTAACTATTTATAGCTCTTTTTTTTTTTTTTGGTTTTTCAAGACAGGGTTTCTCTGTGTAGCCTTGGCTGTCCTGGAACTCACTTTGTAGACCAGGCTGGCCTCGAACTCAGAAATCCGCCTGCCTCTGCCTCCCGAGTGTGGGATTAAAGGCATGCGCCACCACGCCCGGCTATTTATAGCTCTTTAAGGAGGGGCATGGCGTTATGAGCTGTGGATCCGTGAGCTTTGCCCAGACAGCCTGGTCCCTGGTTGAGCATAGGCCTTGAACCCCAGTGATTCAGTAGGTGGTGACTTCTACCTAAAAAGAATGGCAGGCATTCGGCCATGCCCCCTGGACCCCTGGCTCCTGTCTCAGCTACAGCCTCCCACAGCTCTCCCTCCTCCCCGCACTCATACACACAGAGGTGTGTGGCCATCATTCACTTAGGGAATGCCCCCAAGCTCCTGGTAGTCTGTCTGGACTCCACCCCCACAGTTACCTAGCAATAGCCAGGTAGGCCTGGCCCACTATAAAAGGGAAGATATTTGATCCCTCCTTTCTCTCTTACCCTCTTGCTCTTATTCTCTTGCTTCTGCCTGTCTCACTCTTGACCTTTTGCTTCCCCTCTCTCCATCCCCTTCCTCCTTCTCTCCAGGTGGCTATGGCCAACCTTTACTTCCCTATTCTCTCCATCTCTATGCCTTTCTACAATAAATGCTTTAAAACCATGGACTATGTCTTCTCATCAGGATCTGCCATGCTGGAGCAATGTAGGTCTTCCCCTAATGAGCCACGCATCTAACCTCTAGTGGGAGGCCTCCCTGTGCTCTCAGCCAGCGCCACCATCAACCCTAGCTGACCGATCAAGCCAAGGACTCTCCCCTCCAGGTGACCCAGCTGGAGCACCCTCCTTCTACCCTTTTCCCCTTGACCTGGGCTAGAGCCACCCTCGGGCCCCCACTCTGCTCTCAGATCTTCCGGCTCCCAGTAGATCTGCGAGGACCTGTGGGGTCTGAGGCACAGCCAAACTTCCCATGTTTACCTCCGTGAGTGGGCCCTAGCCCTGTGTCAGGTTGGATGCGGGACACCATTTTTGACCCACAAATGGGGTCTTTACTTCTTTACTATCCAAGATGGAGTGTTGATAGAGCCAGCCTTGTGTCAGTCTTGAGAAGGAAGCTATTGATGCTGTGAATTATTGACTACCAAATGGATTTTCATTGTTATTTCATGGTTGATAATCTGTATGTAAATGTCTATTGGTATTTATAGCAATAGCTGAAGGAAATACAATTTAGCAATCAGTGAAAAATAATTTGGGTACATGGATAGGACAGTCATACTAAAGATAAACAAATGTGCCCTGTGTTTCCCTACATGATAGTGTGTTAATTTCTGAACTTCTTACAATATCTTCAGAGAAGACAAGAGCTCATTGTTCTACCTGGCTAGTTGGTGTTATCATTACATATTTACCATGGATTTCCCCTGGACCTAAGTAGATGACAGTCTATCAGATAGGAGCATTTGCTTTGGCCATGGAGTTTCTGAAGTATCATATTCCTGCAAACACATTTTCTAAAAGCATAACTTTGAATCTGTTTTCTGTTCGGGTATTGGAGAATGACAGTGTTTCGTAAAGAATAAGGAAGAAACTTGTATTTGATATCACCCTTGAGATTAATTCTTTCATCCTGCTTGTAGTTCTGGACATACAATGATTAGGAAATATGTCCTGCTTATTTTTTTTAAACTTCACCATTTTCTTCCCAATGAGAACTACCAATTTTTATGTGTTTCATAGAAGATTTAATGTTAATTTTATGTGTATGGTTGCTTTGCTTTTATGTGTGCATGTGCTCAAGATTGTGTTGGACCTCCTGGAACTGGAGTTACTGATAGCTGAAAGCTGCTAAATGGGTGCTGAGAACTGATTCCAGGTTCTCTACAAAAGTAACAAATGATTATAACAGGTATTCCAATTCTCTATATGTTTTGAATGCTATAACGGAGAAGTAATACAGTTAGTTAAAGGTATGCTATAACTGGAGAAGTTATAAGTTAGTTAAACAGGTATGGTATGATTTAAAGAAACATAAATGTTATTATCCATGTGTTTACTTATTTCCTAATGTACTAAAACTGTGACATATTTGTGTTGAAGATGTTATGAAATGCTCATATTGATACCTTAAGTCAAATATAAAAATACGTCTTCAAATTTTGCTATGACTTTCATGTCAATTGATGTACAGGTGCTTAGATATACATTAATTGGTACAGGGCATTAAAATAAATTATTCAGGAAAGCAAAAAATTATGAAGTATTGAATTTAGCATGCACCAGTATCTTTTATAAGGGATTCTCTCTCTCTCTCTCTTTCTCTCTCTCTCTCTCTCTCTCTCTCTCTCTCTGTGTGTGTGTGTGTGTGTGTGTGTGTGTGTGTGTGTGTGTGTGTGTGTGTATTCATATGAATGGAGGCCAGAAGTAGGCACTGGGAGTATTCCCATATCACTCTCTGCCTTATCCTGGAACCTGGAACTTTTGGCTAGACTGGTAGCATGGAAGGCCCGTTGATCCTCCTATCTTCATCTTCCACAGTGCTGGGGTTAGATGTATACACAAATCCATCACCCATTTGTTACATAGATACTGGGGCATGTACTCAGAGCAGAATGAACAGTCTTGAATCACTGAGCTATCTCTCCAGCATTTCCATCCCTGGAGATGCTAAAAAATGTAGAAAGTGGAATTTTACAAAACAACATTAAAAAGAAAGAAATCTTAGAGGTTGCTGCTGAGTTCTACAGCTCCACATGAGGTCTTTCCCTATATCCCAGGTAGCAGTCTGCAGATGCTGAGAGCTCATACAGTGGTTGGATGGAGATCAGAAAGAAAACATGTAGGCTCTGCTAGACATTCCTCAGATTCCTTCCACAAGACTGCTCACTCTATGTTGAACCATTCAGACTTGAGAGTTCTCCTCTGTGTTCCTTACATTATTTATTTCTTCAGTATTTATTATTACTATCATCTAGATGGTTTTTATTATGTAGCAAGTTACCACTTGTGAGAAATAGACCAATTTGTCAAAATTAATATTTCTTGGATTTTTTGGGAGGATCCACAGGAAGCTCTTAGAAGAGACATTATTTATTAATGGGTCATTAATATTCTGTATTGCTATAAAATGATCTTATCCTTTCCAAATGATAAATTTAAAAAATTGTTTAAGTATTAAACATAGCAGAACAAGCTTTGCAAAACCCATCCTGAAGACTAGACTAGTTTGGGATATATATATCTTGGAACATAAGATTGCAAAGGCAAATAAGAAATATCATTCTGGTTTGATATGGGGTAGAGTGTTTAGTGGGTTGGCAGGTATATTGTTATCAGTGTCTCCCAGTAGGTCTGGGAAAAATAATACTAAGGTTATGAGAAATAGTACTATAATAAATACTCCTAGTAAGTTTTTGATTGTATAGTATAGGTGGATTGGAATTTAGTCTGCAACTGAATTTAGGGCAGTGGGGTTGTTTGAGCCATATATATATATATAATTCTGCACTTTGGATAAGTGGCTGAAGGCATTAGTGATAATCTGCTAGCTCAAGATGGGTCCTATCATCTTACCTCCACACAGGCTACATTTTCACAAGTGAGATTAAACAGGCACATTGTCATGATAGCTCTGAAACTCCTCGTTTCGTATCCCCCTGGACCCTGAAATTGAACTCCTCTTGGATAAACCCAGATAACACCGAATCTGAAGCCCTTAAGAGCTATTTGAACGGATCACCTCTCCAGACTTGCTGGACCTCTATCATGGACAGAGCCTGGGGCTCTCTTACAGAAATGTGCATTAATCTTCCCTTGCCTCTGGACTATGGTCGATGAAAGACAGCCCCAGGTCTTGCAAGAAAGAGGCGGCTGAGAAGAATTTCCTTACAATGCACCGATCAAAGCAGAGAAAACTATGAATGCTTCTTCTTGTGGTGTCATCAGTCAGGACCTTCTCCACTGTTTTCTCAAGTGGGAAATTACTGCTTCTGAGCCCCAGCTTCTTAGGAACAGTGATATCTTTCACAGCTCGGAGAACACTTGTTGGACACTGTAATAAACTCTGCAAGCTTGCATAAGCGTGAATGCCTTTTCTCCCAGGACGAATGCCGTCCACAGTTAAAGCTGAGTCAAACCAGGTCAAATGTGAACTACGTAAACAGTGGTAGGATTCACTAAGTTCCGATTTAGGATTTTGCTCTTGACCTGCAAGAAGGAATCTGGGTTAAATCTCCCCAGTCGTCCACATTTTAAACTTACAAAGACTTTAAAAAGTCAAATGTACTGCGATTGAATTAGTATTTACTGTATTCTATACAGTATAGTCTATACTTCTTAAACAACTCAGTCACGATCTCAAACAAATATGACTAGCTTGAGTGTGTGTAAACTACAGAGTATCTCCCAGAACTGAAAAAGTCCCTTGTGACCTTGTGCTGCCAATCTCTAGCCTAAGATCCCGGGAACACTGATCTATATTTAGTTCCTATAATTTGTATGAGGGTCACACTCAAATTTGTTTATAAATGCAATAATATTCCAAGCTAACATGTTAAGAGATCAACAAGTGTTGGTGGAAAGAAACTGTGGTTGGTTCGAGATACTGTTTTGCATTTTCTGACTTGGAAAAAAGTAGCTTTTCTCTACTTGTGTACAACTTGTTCAAATAGGGGCTATTCCCGGTATGAGGATCTACCCTACCTCATGAGGAGTAGAACTGAAGTTGTCATCAATACAACTGTTATTGAAGGAAAACCATGCAGTTTGTCTAGAACTGGATATAGCAAAGAAATTCTAAATTAAGAATCAGAAATGTGTACATATATGACCTTGCTGTGTGGCAAAGGAAGCATTTAATTAAATGAGAATACACTAAGTAGACAGCTCAGGAAAATCAAGTTCATTTTCATGGTCATTTATAACTATATTCTACCACATGTGACACTAAATCCAGGAAGTATGAAATTTAAAATTTTATTACCTAAATGTTTTGGAGAAAAAAATAAAAGTATTGAAATTGTTCCTGAAAAAAAAATAGAAAACCCAAAAGGTAGACATAAAAAACATACATACCTTTTGTAAAAAAGACAATACAAAGTAAACAGATCATGATAAACAATTATATCTTTCCTATCCAAACATATACACAAATATATGAGAAAGTCATCACGGTAGTAATGTGGTTAAAAACAGTATTATCATAGTAGGCTTGTGATGTCAACAGTTGATAAGCTAGTCAAAAATAGAAACTGAAATAAAAATAAAATGTATTTTTCATCACATTTGCAGGTTTTTAAAGAAAAGTCAGAACTTGCAGTGTTTTAAATATGAGTGGAAAGATAGATAGATAGATAGATAGATAGATAGATAGATAGATAGATAGATAGATAGATAGATATCAATATAAATATACACAAGATGGGTGAAAATGGCTTGCGTTATTTTGAAAATAAAACTGGTAACGTTGAAATTTTACACACCATTCAAGAAATGTATTCTATGAGAATTATACTACTAGTACTCACATGACTTTATGCAAGAATAATTCCAAGTGTTTTTCCATCATTGGGATGCTTACTGTTAACTGTGTGATTATGGTGATCTGGTGTAATTTGAAAAAGATGCCTCTGGGAACGTCTGTGGACATGTCTTGATTATATTGACTGATTTGGAAAGACCTATCTTAATGGAAGTTGGAACCATTTCCTGGACAGGAGATCCTGGTCAGTCTAAGGTACAAAGGACAATTAAGAAACTGCACATATTTGCTGCTCTCTGTTCTTGAGTCTAGATGTCATGGGACCAGCTACTTTTATGATCTGGCTGCTTTAGCTTCTGTGCCACGACAAGCTTACTGTACCTTGAAATGTAAGCTAAACTGGGCCTCTTGTCTTTTCTTAAGTTGCTTTTGTTATAGAGTATGATCACAGAAGTAAGAACAGAAATTCAGACAGGAAAAAAGAAAGATCACTTAAGAGGCAAAGGACAAGACAAATGTGTTTTCAAGAGTAAAACACAACAAATTGTGAGACACCCCATTTTGAAACATCATAAAGCCATTGAAAAGAATGAATTCCTTTTATGATTTCCTCAAGTAATATGTCCTATGTTATTTTGATTGTATTTACTGTACAACAATTTTCAATCGTACCTCTTTGAAATAAATAGCATGTTTTCAGGTGAATGACCAGGTGAAACAAACATCATATGTACATAGAGAAAATGGTATACTAATACATGAGATAAATCACACAAGAGTGTTAAGTGAGGAAAATTATCATTCTGAAAAGCATACCAGTGAGACAATATACATTTTATCCAAAATATGAATTTTGAACATAGTAAGAGATCAATGGGGAAATAAAAAGCATTGACTAGGCTTCCAAGTTATCTGGGACAAATGACAATGAATTAGCTGTCACACATACTATCAAGCTTGCTTTACCATGCCCAGCAGAACTAGTTTATAATATCATGGGATTTAAGTGTTGAATATTCATAATATTTTAGTCCACAGACCAAACTCTGGAGTTTAGCAAATACAGAAGTGAGTAAAATTATTCTTGAATAATATTTTACTGTTTAATTAAGAAAAAAATATTTGCAATGATACTCGGTGATTGATAAACCAAGTCTAATGGGGGAATATTGGACATTTGGAATCTGACTCAGAAAGACCTTTTTTTCTTGCCATCTATTCAAATGTATGGCCTATAAATTCAGATTAGCAGAGGGCAGTTTCTGGAGTCAGATTTTCTGGAATCCAAATCTGCCTAATCAGCAAAACAGTTTCTGAACTTATAAGCTCATTTTCTCTGCATATATTAAGAGTATCTACCTCATAGGTTCATTCTGATAATTCACTTATGAAATGTTTAAATAATAATGAACAGATTAATTGCTTTTCCTATGTTTAGGCAGTAGAGAATAAAATTCTTTTCTGGTCATTCTGTATTCCATATCTGAAGAATCCTTGATGCTTGATCTTTCACATATACATCCCTTATGTATATGTGACATCTGACATTTGATTTTGATTGCCACCTTGGACAATAACCACATGATAGGGCTGGTGAGATGGCTCAGAGGGTAAGAGCACCCGACTGCTCTTCTGAAGGTGATAAGTTCAAATCCCAGCATCCACATGGTGGCTCACAACCATCCGTAACGAGATCTGGCGCCCTCTTCTGGAGTGTCTGAAGACAGCTACAGTGTTCTTACATATAATAAATAAAATAAATCTTTAAAAAAAAATAACCACATGATAAACCATCTGGTAGAATCCAGGAGGACAGGAGCTGAGTCACTCATCTCAATAACAGCACTTACTATAAGAGGTGTTTCAAAACATCCAGCCTCAAAGTTTGAACTCCACTGAATAAATGGAAGGATCCAGGACCATTAACACAATGAATGATACATGTCTTGCTTTCTGATTATGGACAAATGCAAATCCAATTAAAAATTAGCACGACAATCTAGAATGCTTTCTTTCATCTATCTCAGAGCTATGTCTAACACATTTTTTTTAAAGTTGTTTTAAGTAGAATTGTATTTGCTGAGCAGGAAATAATAATTAGAAGCTCTACAAATTGTTGAATCATTTGATGATGTGTGCAAAATTATTTTGGGAAATTTGCTTTATGGTATAATTGACTGGTTAACCTTAAAGGGAATGTGGTTATTGAGTTTTCATTTAAAGACTTTGAATTTTGTAAATTGGCATGCATTTTGAAATGCAAGTAGGAACTGTAAGATATTTGTTTTATATTCCCTAAGTGATTGCTACAATCTTACATTTTTAAAAATACAAAATAATGTTATATGCCATATTATAATACACTGGCAAGTTTGGTTGATGATAATTATCCTTAGGTGGAAGAAATAGTTTCAAATATTTTCTGACACACACACACACACACACACACACACACATATGCATAATGTTTTGAAGGGCTTCAAATTCCTGTTCTTGAACAAGCGTTTACTTTGGCACCATGTAATTTTTTTATACGTTATCTTCTTCTGTTTGGCTTTTCTGTAAGCTAAACAGACAAAAGATGTTCTGGAAAATTAAGTGTACTATCCAATCTGGAGAGGATGTGAAGTGTTCCCAGTGGGAGATTTGCAAAGGATCTACTAGACACTAAAAATTCTCTTTAATTGTTGCCCTCTTGAGGTTCTGTTACATCCATCATTATGAAATATAATTACATATCAAATTCATTCTCCCAGACTCCTGGAGAAGGATTCTTTTTTTCAGTGCCAGGGCTAACCTGACTTTCTATAACTGAACGGCAGCATGATTTTCATGACAGATGAAAGTCTCACTTTCTAAAACAGCAAGGGCTGACACTGAATAAACAGAGCATTTAGACTTTACTGTGATCAGAGCAAACTTGTGAAAAAGACAGAGAACATGTTTTCTCCATGTCATATGAGAGGGAAAGAAAGTAATGATGCGGGGAAGTGACTCTTGTCACAGTTAGATTTCTATTGCTGCAGTAAAGACCACACCAAAAGCAACTTGGGGGGGGGGCATATATATTCTGGGTCAGTCCATTGAAGGATCCAAAGCATGAACTCCAGGCAGGAACCTATAGGCAGGAACTACAGAAGAAGCAAGGAAGGAACCTGAAGGCAAGAACTGAAGTAGAAGCCATTGAGGAGTAATACTTACTGGCTTGCTTCTTATGGTTTTCTAACCTGTTTTTCTATACAACCCAGGGGTTGTACCTCCCACATCAATTATCACATGACAAAATATCCTATAGCTTTGCTTCAGGAAATCTGATGGAAATCAGTCTCTTGGTTTAGCTTTGTATTTCCAGATATGTCTAGGCTTGTGTCGAGTTGACCAAAATAATAATAGTGATAATGATGATGATGATGATGATGATGATGGTGGTGGTGATGATGATGAACCAGTACAGCTCTCCAGAAACAAATTCTTTCATTTTTGATACCACATTGTTTTTCTAACTGGAGCCATATGAAGGCTCATCTGTCATGACTAAAAGGAAGTGGCTCCACTAAGCCCATCTGAACTTCTAGGGTCTATTTGGAATGCTGGGAAGGGCTGCATTGCCATTGTCCATGCACCTACTTTGACTCAAAGGAGCAAACAGAATAAAGACAACATGAAAAACTTTTCTTAACCACAGTGCATAACTTTAAATGCCTTAAACAGAACTACTTTATTATTTCATGTGACAGTTCATCTTCACCCTTACATTTTACATATATGTTTTCTAATGTGTATGCTTATATGAATACAGGAGTGCATGTGCTTACTGGTGTATATTTGTATACATTGTTACAATAAATGTGGTGGCCAGATGTCAGTCTTGGATATTAGTCTCTATCTCCTAACCTGTTTGAGACCATGTCTTTTTGTTGTTCTCCACTGCCTACTCCAATGTAGCTGGTCCTTGAGCTTTCAGAGCAATCTCCTCCCCTTCTCCAAGTTCCAGACTGGTATAGAAGCATTGGGATTGTAAATGCATAGTAGTGTGCCTGGCTTCAGGTGGATTCTGGGAATTTGACTTCAGACACGGGTCTGTGTGATTTTGCAGTAAGTGCTTTAACCACTCAGCCCCTCTCCTTCATCTCATTTTCTTCTTGATGGATTTAGATTCCCCTACAAATCATTCCTTCATGTCTGTGAGGGTCTCTCCAGAGAGGTCTAACTAAATTTGAGTGGAATTGTCACATGAACCATGATCCCCAAGTAAATAAAGAAAACAAGCAAAGCTCCAACGTTCATCTCTGCTCCTGTGGTGTGGCTTCAATATGGGTGGCTGCCTCCATGACTTGTCACAAAAGCCTATTGTGATGTGCCTCCAAAATGTGAGCCAAAACAAGTCCTTCTCCCTTGAGTTGTTCATTCCTGGAGTTATGTTGTCATGGTCACAAGGAAAGTAACTATTACATGTATGAAGACACCTACAGTAGTCATTTGAGCCATAAAATGCAGAAAGTTTTCCACAGCAGGAAATATAACAAATGATTCCCAGTTTCTCAGCGCATGACTTGAGGTGCTCCACCAAATTCTGCCTTGATGCAGAAGGATGCTGCCTCTGTCTCTGAACAGATTACAGGAGTGGCGCCGAGAAAATTTCTCCCAGTCTGTATTTTATAAAGAGTCTATCAGACTTCTGACAAGGAAATTTAGACATGAAGTTGGTTTATTCAACTGACAATAGGACTAATATGCTTTTAGGAGAGAGATCCAGAAAACTCTTTGTTTGTTTTACAAAATAGAACTTCTTACTTCTCCAGTTAATATACTGGTCATTGGCCAGTATATTTTGTATTTTGTGTTTTCTTGCAGGAAATTTTACCAAAGTTGGTGACATTCCTTTTTTTCTTAGAAATTATGGTTTCCATGTAGTTAATGTTTCTAGAAACTAGGCAGCAAAATACAATTAAATATTTATTGATAAAACTTATGTTTTATAGCCACATACAATCATTATACCTGCAATCCCAGCACCAGGAAACCTGAGGCAGGAGAATCTCTACCATGAGTTTGGGCAAGCTTGAATACATAGTAAGCTGAACAACAGCCAGAACTGCAGAGGGAAACTTTGTCCTTAAAAGTTAAAGGAAAGCAACTCAATTGTATAAATTGAAATGGAACTTTAAAAAAATATAATTTATATTACTAACAATTATATCGCTTTATGTTGGTACATAGAAAAATAATAGTTAACATTCCATGAATGTTCTTTAAAAGAACAAAATTTTAAAGGAATTTAAATTATGGGTTATTTTTACTGTTCTGTGAAAGATAGAAATTTAGTTTGTATTTAATATGAAAAACCTAGAGGAGAATTTCAATTATAATGATTATAATGGTACTTGAAATCATCTTTGAATATCAGTGTTAGAAATCTACACTTGAAATTTTTCTACCATTTTCTTGTTAAGTGATTTTATCTAAAATTTATCCTTCCTCAAGATTGTGAAACATTAACTAATGGTAAAATTACCATTTTTTTTCAAGTGATAACTAAGTATCACATGGTATTTTGGCTTAAGTATTTGAGAGTTTTGGAACCTTAAGTTTCTCAATGTACACATGAAGGTATATGTTAACATTTGGTGAGGTTCATTTTATCAATAATGGCTTACCAATAAGCTCAACAGATGAAGTTATCCTAGTACTTTAGCAACTCCCATGTCATATCACTAGATTAAGGATCAGAGCAAATGAAAGCAAGCATGTAGGGTATCTTCATGTCATTATATCAATGATGGATAGTCAGAATCTTCAAACAATGTCATGCTTCTTTCCTTATTCAACCTTAGAATACATGAGTTCATTTGAGAGATAGCTCATACAAATCATAACAATATCTGATAAATTTTTCTTAAAATAATCCACAAATATCCATTGAAAAATGTCACAGTAGGGGCCAGTAAGATATATTTATTTATATCTTATACTTACAGTCAAAGTACTTAACACCTAGCCTGATCAGTTTGATCATTAGGACCAACATGGTACAGGGTGACAATTAACTGCCTCCGCTTGTTCTCTAGAGAAAGGAGGACCCTAAGAATTTAGCCAATATAAGCTTATCGGTAAGCCACAGGTCCCAATATGAGACTTAGTCTAAAAGAATAATGGATGCCTTTTGAATGATACCAACCCAGGTTGACCTCTGGCTTCTACATATGTATGTATATGTGTCCTTGCACACAAGTGGGTACCTACTCATGCAAACACACAACACAATAATATACCAAGACCAAATACAAAGTTGAACACAACATTCCGGGCTTCTGACTTCTACTGTGGTGTGCCATGTCCAGTTCCTCAAACAAGCCATTGTGGGTGTCCTTTTCTAGAGGTCACTGACACCCTTCATTATGATACCACATGTGCAACTGGAATGCTCTTTGTTCATTCTTAACAGCAAGTATGAGTGGACAGTATCCATTACTGATGGCCTAAATTGCCCCCTTCTGAAAATCTCATTTAAATTATAGAAAGATGAGGTGCTATGAAAGGCCTGTGGGAAACACCCACTCCCACCCACATTCTCCTCAGTTCCTATAATGCTTCCCACTAGACAACTTAATGTGAAACACCATCCTTGATAGGCAACTGTACTTTTAAAAGAAGTTTCAGGATCCTTTTCCTAAAATATAGCATTCCAACTCTTTATGAATAAACCTCTGGTTTTCTCTGCTAGTATAATATTGTCTCTGGAAGGTTTGCTGATTGAATCACTTTACCTAAGCATCCATTCTGGTTGAGTTGCTTTCTGAATGTCTGTGTGTGTTAGAGAGTGTTGGATTAACAAGAGCTCCCCAGTTGAAGAGATTTTGAATAATTCTGATTGAGGTAGATAGGTTTGGTAGTGACTTTTTGTTTTCCCAATACTTGAAGTATGACATGATGTATGAAGGTTACTGTGGCATTAAATATGGTATCAGGTTCAACAGTTCACATGTTTTGGTTATCCAAAAGCTCAGTTGAAGTATTTTGTGATTAAGATAAGGATATTTAGGTTTTCAGGTTTACCTTCTGCTCTGCTTATGGTGAGCATGTGATATGCCTTTCATAGTCTCAATTCACTACCCACCCAGTTCTAAGAATTCTCCTTTGAATCACTCTTCCTAGCTTAGACAATCAAGAATCTAATTCTCACTGGACTCTTCTTCTGGCTTCTTTACTCTTTGACTATGTGTCCTCAGGCCATGATTAGGATATTAACCCAAACAACATTATTAAAAGAAAACAGATTCTTTTTATTAAACTTTTTTTAAACTTTAATTTTGTGCTGCTAAAGAACGCTGGCTGATATTAATGGCTGACAGTGCCTTGATTTACTTTTGCAAAACACAAGAAAATCAAGAAGAAGGAAGATCAACGCGTGGATACTTCATTCCTCCTTAGAATAGGGAACAAAATACCCATGGAAGGAGCTACGGAGACCAAGTTTGGAGCTAAGACAAAAGGATGGAGCATCCAGAGACTGCCCTGCCTGGGAATCCATCCCATAATCAGCCACGGAACACAGACACTATTGCATATGCCAGCAAGATTTTGCTGAAAGGACCATGATATAGGTGTCTCTTGTGAGGCTATGTCAGTGCCTGGAAAATACAGAAGTGGATGCTCACAGTCATCTATAGGATGGAACACAGGGCCCCCAATGGAGGAGCTAGAGAAAGTACCCAAGGAGCTGAAAGGGTCTGCACCCCTATAGGTGGAAAAACAATATGAACTAACCAGTACCCCCAGAGCTCATGTCTCTAGCTGCATATTTAGCAGAAGATGGCCTAGTTGGCCATCATTGGGAAGAGAGGCCCTTTGATCTTGTAAACTTTATATGCCCCAGCACAGGGGAACACCAGAGCTAAGAAGTGGGAGCAGGAGGAGGGGAGAGTATAGGGGACTTTTGGGATAGCATTTGAAGTGTAAATTAAGAAAATATCTAATAAAAAATAAAAACTAAGAACAGTTCAACCTACTTCATTCTGCTATCAAAAAAAGTGTCAACAGAGTACAAAGGTCAAATATCATCTGAATTTTAACATAAGAGATGATTTTGAGTTTGTAGATGCACTTAAGGAGACTTGAAGTATTCCCTGGAGCCTACAGATTATTTTGAGCAGCATTACTGTAGATCAAGTATGAAGTTGATGTCTGTATTAGTTTTTGACCTCTGAGGGGTCACAATACATGAAGTGTTCTAAACTGACATGGTCAACAATAACAAAATTCCTGGTGGTATGCAGTGCTCCACCATGGAGGCATATGGAACTTGTATCTCTATATAACTAGTTTCCAGATGGTATCTACTTAAAACTGTATCTCCATGACAATGATGTAAAGAAGTAAGGACAATAATGTCCTAGTTAATCTTCTATTGCTGTAAATAAGACACCATGACCAAGGTAACTCATAGAATTAGTTTATTTAGGGATTACTGTGTTAGAGGGTGTGGTGGTTAAAATAAGAATGGCCCCCATAGCCTCACATATTTGAATGCCTAGACAACATGGAGTGACACTAAAAAGATTAGGAGATGTGACCTTATTGGAGTAAATGTGCCACTGGGGGTGGGCCTTGAAGGTTCAAAATCCTAATCCAGTTCTTTGTATTTCTCTTTTCCTGGTACTTGTAGTATGTAGTATTCAGTTAATTCTTTAGCACTGTGTCTGCCTGTGGGCTACCATGAAAAACTGTAAGCAAATCCCAATTAAATACATTCTGTTATAAGAGTTCTCAGGGTGAGGAATAGGGTCCATGACCATCATGTCAGGGAACAGGGCAGCAAGAAGGAAGGCATGGTGCTAAAGAAACTGAGAGTTTACCTATTGATCTATTAGCACAAGGAAGAGAGGGCTAATTGGGAATGGTATGGTATTTTTGCAGGTTCAAAGCTGGCTCCAGTGACACATCTCTAACAAGGCCACATCTCTTAGTCATGCCTAAACAGTTCTAGCAATAAGGGCCCAAACATCCAAACATATGATCCTACAGGGGTTATTCTCACTCAAATCATCACAAAGAGAGAGAAATAAAGATAGCTTTTCAGTACATACTGCTTTCTGCCTCAATATATCATCTTATTTGATTACTTTTAAAATATAATCAATGACTATCTAATGTTGTTATTGTTAGTATTGAAATATAATTTGCTATATTAATATCTATTGATCTGTTTTGCATTTTGTGGTCTCATCCAGTATTGGCAGATTTATAAGCTAAACGTTAATGTGATAAAAAGTTCTGAATTAAAAAAAAAGATCAATTCACAGCTTGACTATTCTTACTTACCTTTAAATAAGTCTCAAAGACTCATGTTTTCCTTCCAAAAATGAGAGGTTTAGGGTAGGTTCTTTCTAAGGTACCTCTTAATTCCAAGTATCAATACTATTGGATGGCCCAGAATCACAAGAACCAATGATGTACATCTTTTCTTCAGTCTGTTTAGTGACATCAGATGTTAGCTAGAAATCTGTCATGATGGGAGGGTTTTTACCACAGGCAATGGTGAATTCTACAAATAGGGTCATGTTTCCCAAAGAGCTAACATCCTTGCAAAGCACTTGTCAGATCTCTGCTTTTTTATGTGAAGCTCATTCATAGTAACTGGAAATATGGTGCCTACTTCAACCCATGGACAATCGCAACAGATCACATTGTGACACATATAACAGTCAAATGTGCTTGACATGGATGTCCTTAATTAACACTTGCAGTTCTCATAAACTGCCCTGTGTTGTTTTATCTGCTTTGTTGAAAGAAAGAAATAAAAAAAAAATATATGGAAGCAAAAGTTGAGTAAACTATGTCAAAATTCCATTTTAAATTGAATTTTCTTCATTGATGTTTCTTGCATTTCATATATAAAAATTAAATTTTAAGTTATATATTTTTCTCTGAACTAACAAGTTAGCAGCTCTCTTGTCTACTTAAGAATGTAGAGGTAAATAAATAATAGAATCAATAATATGTACCCCGTTTATTATCTTTATCAAGCCCCCAGTCTTATCAAGATTCCTAATCATCTGTCTGTGAGGTGACTATGCTGAGTCAGTCAGACATCATGTTCTGTGTCTGTGGCTGTGTCATACTTGGTAGAGAGACACATAGGTAAGACAAGTATAAAATAGAGAAATATTTCTTCTTAGTATCATGCTATGCACACATACAAATAAATAAATATGCATGTAACATTTACAAGGAATAATAGGCAAAGTGCAAGAAAAATTTGAGATGCTCAATGAAGGATCATGAACTTTAGGTAGGTTTACAATCTAATACCTGGTAGGATGTAGTTTGCTTTGGGAAAGTACTTTCCCATTTTTCCATTCCTGTCATGTGGCCACCTCAGTACCCAGTTGTCATAACATCCTAGTCTGACATGGAAAAATGTTGCAGTTGGCTTTTGGAATTGTGATTTAATCTTGCCAGCAGGGATTCCTTTGCAAGACCCTTGACCCATTCTCAGGATGTTCTCAGTTTGCCAGAGCAAGTAACAAAGGAGATGGAGTTTCACAAAGAGAGAATTCAGAAGTTTTCACCAGTGTAATACCTCTTTGGGGCTGCCCTCCTGTGTCTGCCAAGACCCAGCAAGAGGCTTTCAGGAGGGCATCTACATCTCTTAAGAGATATCCAATTACTCAGGCTCTTGGCTATAACCAGGGGCTCAGTAAGCTGGTGTAGTTCCTGGGAACCTCTGGAGAAGCAAACATTGACAGGTAGTGTCAGAGCTGCCCATCAGAGACTTGCAGGGCTGGTCTGGGAGAGGTCCTGGCACTGGCTGTTGCTTTTGAATCCTGCTGATTTGAATTCAAGGTTTTCCCCTCTTAAGCATTCTGCTTGGAATTTCTGTTTGACTTGGAACCCTCCAAATACCAAATTAAGTGGAGGGAGCATGATACAAAAAAAGAAAAAAATCATTGAAATAATCTGCAGCCATTTGAAGAAACTTCCAAGAAAAACCAGAAAAAGAGCCAATGGCCATATGCCCAATGACATAAAACAAAAAGCTGCCCAATAGGAGATTAAATTAAAACACCAAGGAAATCAGGATCAGGAGGAGTCCAACTTTTCTGTGCTGAACTTCAGGACTTCCCAAGAATCAGCAAAATCCATCTGGACCTAGACATGTTCTCAGCACACTCCCAGCAGAGAGGAGCTCGCTTTTATTTGGCTAATGGCAAAGTATTAAATATACACAGACACAACTTCTATAAACAATCAGGAGTGAGTAAGTGTTGGGCCCTTTGATGTGCTTGGCCCAGACAAGGTCACTGTGCAGAGTAAGCCAGAGTGTGTTGTGTTCTGGGGCTCTTGCTTACCTAATATATGAGGGTGAGAAGTATAAGATGCTGAAAAAGATTTCCATCTTGAAAAACTATGTGTCCACTTCTATGAACATATTTCCTGTTTGGTAGACTAAGAAAGCAATGACCTCCCACCTGATTAGAGTTAAACAGTAATCTCTCCGATAAAGGCATCATTGTTCATAGAAAGTGAACGTACATCCTGACTTTGCCCTTATCTTATAAAACACCAATCAATTACCATAAGAATTGATAAACTTGAAATACCATTGGGATAAAAAATCTTCAAACCAAGTGAAGACAAGTATGTAGCTTCTAATGGTTATGTAGAAATGTGTCTGTCCCATAATAAATACATGTATGTGTGAGTGAATACAAATAAATACATGTATGTGTGAGTGAAT